>JAQNBH010000017.1:12074621-12334380 GCA_028752905.1 Cladorhizidae sp. MBARI D1340-BT2
TATATATATATAGCGAATTTATACACACACATTTAGAAGTGGCATAATACTTCTGGTCGTCCGACAAGAAAAGTTCTACTAGACATTTTTAAAGTGTCTTTTCCTTTTCAAATGGGTCAAGAAGTTGTCTCAAGGGTCTAAAATATACAACACGTATATATAACAAGCACACTGAACAATTGATTTACAGAAGAAACCAAGAAGAAGGGAGCAATAAAGACTGCAGTAGCCCTCCCAAGCCACAGGTCCGAGTCTAACCACAGTGGGAGTACTGATTGCCACGGTACCAACACCACCACAGCAGGAGGTACACACAGAACCCCCTCCACACAGCCTGATCCTTGCCGCCCAGCTGGGGGTGTGAAAAGCAACCTTTCCACACCAGCCGGACTGAATCACCTGCGACAGAACACTTTCCCAAGCAACCACAACAAAACTCACAATGTAATAGAAGCATGGTGTGCCACTTTGGGTTCAAGCAACACTTCTCGCCCACCGTTGCAACATGGATCCCATCAATCATCAGGCATGACAAGAAACCTCTCCACAGGAATCATTCGCACTAAAACAGCCTGCATGGGCGACCACACCAGAACAGCTTCCTTTGGTGAGCACAACAGAGCAGCCTCCTTTGGTGAGCACACCAGAGCAGCCTCCTTTGGTGAGCACACCAGAGCAGCCTCCTTTGGTGAGTACACCAGAGCAGCCTCCTTTGGTGAGCACACCAGAGCAGCCTCCTTTGGTGAGCACATCAGAGAAGACAACGAAATAGACAATCTCATATTCCACGACGTTGGCCTCCACACCTTTCCCCGTTCTTCCAAGAAGAAACCCAAGAAAATGTTTGTGGTGGGCCCTCCCTCAGAGTGTTCAAACACATTCTCTGTTCTTCCCTCAATCAATCGTTCACAAGCTGGCAGAAGAGTGGAAAAGACCAACGCCACTTCAGGCCAGCGGGGAACTCACTCAAAACGTTCCAAGAATGGCTATCACTCTCAAGGCGGAATAGAGTACAAGGTAGAGACGGAAAAAGATATCGACAAAATGGTGAAGGAGATACAGAAAGTGGTACACAGTTTCAAAACGCGGGATGCAGAGAGGAAAGGATTGTGGTCTGTGCTGTGCACATGGAACGGTGTAAAAATTCAAATCTCAGTCAGCAAGGAACTGGGCATGTGCAAACTGACCTTCCAGTGGATATCTGGTGGGGATCTTACATCTTACAACAACAAGCGAGAAAAGATTGCAAAGATGGTAAAACTGTAGCTAAATGGATTATATTTATAGCATTTACATTTATAGACACAAAAACTCGTCATTAATTTGTCACGAATAATAATATATAAAATACGAAAGCATAACCCACACCATAGTACACTATGATGCCCAATGTTGGTGTATATAATATATTTATATATATATATATATATATATATGTAGCACTTGTGTATGTTAGTAAAACAGAGCAGAACAATCAATAAGTGTAATGTATGACAGTAAAAATCCAATAATTTACGTTGTGCGGAGGGAACAGCTCTGCATACTTGACTGTCAGAGCAGGAGACCACGCCCATCACAAAC
Source organism: Cladorhizidae sp. MBARI D1340-BT2 (assembly GCA_028752905.1). Taxonomy (NCBI): domain Eukaryota; kingdom Metazoa; phylum Porifera; class Demospongiae; order Poecilosclerida; family Cladorhizidae; species Cladorhizidae sp. MBARI D1340-BT2. Next base: position 12,076,203 of record JAQNBH010000017.1, read on the forward strand.
CACCTGTGGCTTCATCACCTCGACTTGCTGGAACATAATAATTTGTCCCGTTAACCTGTTGTGAAAGAGTGAACAGTATAGCTCAATGGAAGGCAAGGAACTATAATATATAAAATAAAATAAAATCTAAAATTATTTTGCTGGAACTGTCTGTCGGAGTAAAATAATAATAATAATAATAATAATAATAATAATAATAATAATAATAATAATAATAATAATAATAATAATAATAATAATAATAATAATAATAATAATAATAATAATAATAATAATAATAATATAATAATAATAATAATAATAATAATAATAATAATAATAATAATAATAATAATAATAATAATAATAATAATAACAATAATACATAAATACATAAATAACTTTACTAATTTTACTAATTTTACTAACATACACATGGTATTTTTGTAATTGATTATTATACAACTATATTATTATACAACTATATAGCATGTGTTAATTAGGTGTTATTGAACATGGTATGTTATGTTTGCTCTTTATAATAATTAATGTTGTGACATTTTTTATTTTGTTCAGATATTGAGACTAGCCTTCAATCTTGTATGTTTCACTTATACATGTAATAATAATAATAATAATAATAATAATAATAATAATAATAATAATAATAATAATAATAATAATAATAATAATAATAATAATAATAATAATAATAATAAATTAATTAAAAATAAATTGGCCTTCATTGGTATCAGATCTCAGATCTAAGCACGGCGAGACATGAGTATGCATGGGAAGCTAAACGAAATACTCAATTGCTAATTCTAAAAAAAATCACTTAAACTCCTATCTTGCCGTACTTCTTTGTCATGCTGTACTACAAATTGTGGTATGACTATCTGGTCAGGGTTGATGGTGTCGTAGAGGAACTGGACCCCAGTCAAGTAGTGCACTCGGTCCTTGATCTCTGTTGATGTGAACGTCAGAAACCACCAGCCAGAGAGCTACACATGGAACACAACAATCCACATTGAAACACTCTGTTGGTCATGAATGTCTATCCATACACACACACACAAGCAGGGTTTCATTTAGGGGGGGGGGGGGGGGGGGGGGGTGCCCCCCCCCTTGGAAATTGTATTATTAAAATTCATTAGAAACTTTGTCACATCTTTAACCATCCTGCCCCCCTCCCCCCCTTAAAATCCAGATTCCTTCAGTTGCCTTGGACAATTTTCTGAATGAAACCCTGACAAGTCTGTAGAAGAGTGCCCCAGAAGCAACCACAATGGACACAACAATCTCAAAAATGCACAACACCGTTACAGACAAAATATAGCCCAACACTGCCCGCGCCCTTTTGCTGCCACCAAGAAACAGAGCAGTCGTGGTCGTGCGTTGGAACATCTGCAGTCTTCTGGTACTAAAGTATTTATGAGTGGACCTGTTGTAGACAAATCATGCAGGAAGGAATAATGCATATTAGATTAATAATTATAATCACACTTGTTAGTGGTGCCTGTCTGCTACACTTAGCGAAGGATTCTTGAGTCCTTTTGGAACTACTACTGGCTGAACACACACATGTAGGTAGCTAAGAAGCTGTCAGAGCGAGCTTTGTCGTTGTCTTTTTGTTGAAGTTTTGTCATCTGCCATTTTGAAATAGGACATAGAGACTACTACCCCTACTACACTCCCCAATAACAACAACAATAATAACAACAACAACAACAATAATACTAACAACAATAATAACAACAAAACAACATAACAACAATAATAATATAAAAATATATATATATGCCCTTCCTCATGACGATTTAATTATAATTAAATACTCTATCTACTTGGTAACCATCAAAGGAAGAGAAAGTCAAGTGTTTATGCAAGGTTCTAACATGAGAACGTATCCGACTTATTTACCTTCAGCCACCAAGATGGATGAACAATGTAGAGTGCTCTGAGGTGCTCTTTATACCTGCAGCAATAACAACAGCTTATTGGCCTGCTTTATATTGCTTTGTGCCACTGCTCGAGTGCTAGCCTCCCAAAGTGACCATGACAAACAAGTGCTTAGAGAAAATCCACACAGCTCCTACACACACCATAACACACACGCATGCAGCTAGCCAGTGTACAGGCCTGAGAACAAGGGGACTGCAGCCAACAACACTGTGCTCCCCATCACATACGCATGCAGCTAGCCAGTGCACAGGCCTGAGAACAAGGGGACTGCAGCCAACAACACTGTGCTCCCCATCACACACGCATGCAGCTAGCCAGTGCACAGGCCTGAGAACAAGGGGACTGCAGCCAACAACACTGTGCTCACCATCACATACGCATGCAGCTAGCCAGTGCACAGGCCTGAGAACAAGGGGACTGCAGCCAACAACACTGTGCTCACCATCACACATGCATGCAGCTAGCCAGTGCACAGGCCTGAGAACAAGGGGACTGCAGCCAACAACACTGTGCTCACCATCACACATGCATGCAGCTAGCCAGTGCACAGGCCTGAGAACAAGGGGACTGCAGCCAACAACACTGTGCTCCCCATCACACATGCATGCAGCTAGTCAGTGCACAGGCCTGAGAACAAGGAGACTGCAGCCAACAACACTGTGCTCCCCATCACACATGCATGCAGCTAGCCAGTGTACAGGCCTGAGAACAAGGGGACTGCAGCCAACAACACTGTGCTCCCCATCACACACATGCATGTAGCTAGCCAGTGCACAGGCCTGAGAACAAGGGGACTGCAGCCAACAACACTGTGCTCCCCATCACACATGCATGCAGCTAGCCAGTGCACAGGTCTGAGAACAAGGGGACTGCAGCCAACAACACTGTGCTCACCATCACACATGCATGCAGCTAGCCAGTGCACAGGCCTGAGAACAAGGGGACTGCAGCCAACAACACTGTGCTCCCCATCACACATGCATGCAGCTAGCCAGTGTACAGCAGGCCTGAGAACAAGGGGACTGCAGCCAACAACACTGTGCTCACCATCACACATGCATGCAGCTAGCCAGTGTACAGGCCTGAGAACAAGGGGACTGCAGCCAACAACACTGTGCTCCCCATCACACATGCATGCAGCTAGCCAGTGTACAGGCCTGAGAACAAGGGGACTGCAGCCAACAACACTGTGCTCGCCATCACACATGCATGCAGCTAGCCAGTGCACAGGCCTGAGAACAAGGAGACTGCAGCCAACAACACTGTGCTCCCCATCACACATGCATGCAGCTAGCCAGTGTACAGCAGGCCTGAGAACAAGGGGACTGCAGCCAACAACACTGTGCTCACCATCACACATGCATGCAGCTAGCCAGTGTACAGGCCTGAGAACAAGGGGACTGCAGCCAACAACACTGTGCTCACCATCACATACGCATGCAGCTAGCCAGTGCACAGGCCTGAGAACAAGGGGACTGCAGCCAACAACACTGTGCTCACCATCACACATGCATGCAGCTAGCCAGTGCACAGGCCTGAGAACAAGGGGACTGCAGCCAACAACACTGTGCTCCCCATCACACATGCATGCAGCTAGTCAGTGCACAGGCCTGAGAACAAGGAGACTGCAGCCAACAACACTGTGCTCCCCATCACACATGCATGCAGCTAGCCAGTGTACAGGCCTGAGAACAAGGGGACTGCAGCCAACAACACTGTGCTCCCCATCACACACATGCATGTAGCTAGCCAGTGCACAGGCCTGAGAACAAGGGGACTGCAGCCAACAACACTGTGCTCCCCATCACACATGCATGCAGCTAGCCAGTGCACAGGTCTGAGAACAAGGGGACTGCAGCCAACAACACTGTGCTCACCATCACACATGCATGCAGCTAGCCAGTGTACAGGCCTGAGAACAAGGGGACTGCAGCCAACAACACTGTACTCACCATCACACATGCATGCAGCTAGCCAGTGTACAGGCCTGAGAACAAGGGGACTACAGCCAACAACACTGTGCTCCCCATCACACATGCATGCAGCTAGCCAGTGTACAGGCCTGAGAACAAGGGGACTGCAGCCAACAACACTGTGCTCACCATCACACATGCATGCAGCTAGCCAGTGTACAGGCCTGAGAACAAGGGGACTGCAGCCAACAACACTGTGCTCCCCATCACACATGCATGCAGCTAGCCAGTGTACAGGCCTGAGAACAAGGGGACTGCAGCCAACAACACTGTGCTCACCATCACACATGCATGCAGCTAGCCAGTGTACAGGTCTGAGAACAAGGGGACTGCAGCCAAAACACTGTGCTCCCCATCACACATGCATGCAGCTAGCCAGTGTACAGGCCTGAGAACAAGGGGACTGCAGCCAACAACACTGTGCTCACCATCACACATGCATGCAGCTAGCCAGTGTACAGGCCTGAGAACAAGGGGACTGCAGCCAACAACACTGTGCTCCCCATCACACATGCATGCAGCTAGCCAGTGTACAGGTCTGAGAACAAGGGGACTGCAGCCAACAACACTGTGCTCACCATCACACATGCATGCAGCTAGCCAGTGTACAGGTCTGAGAACAAGGGGACTGCAGCCAACAACACTGTGCTCCCCATCACACATGCATGCAGCTAGCCAGTGCACAGGCCTGAGAACAAGGGGACTGCAGCAAACAACACTGTGCTCACCATCACACATGCATGCAGCTAGCCAGTGTACAGGTCTGAGAACAAGGGGACTGCAGCCAACAACACTGTGCTCCCCATCACACATGCATGCAGCTAGCCAGTGCACAGGCCTGAGAACAAGGAGACTGCAGCCAACAACACTGTGCTCACCATCACACATGCATGCAGCTAGCCAGTGCACAGGCCTGAGAACAAGGGGACTGCAGCCAACAACACTGCTTGCAAAAGCCCTATATCAGCTCTACGACAGACTTCCTGGCACCGGGTACACCGGCTCTACGACAGACCTCCCAGCACCGGGTACACCGGCTCTACGACAGACCTCCCAGCACCGGGTACACTGGCTCTACGACACACCACCTGGCACCGGGTACACCGACTTTACAACAGGCTATCTGGCTAATCTGTGTAAGTGCATACTAAATGAGGGTGAATACAATTCGAGGGTGTACACAATTAATCCCGAACCCAGGCTAGCCTCGACTAGGCATGTGCAAGTTCATTTAGCTTCATACAGCAGCTCCTCCCACTCATTGTTGAACTTGGAGCCAACAAAGACTAGAGCAAAAGAAATTGCACGAACAAAAGTTGGAAACCAAGTTTGCTAGTCCTCAGTCACCAACTACACCAACTACTGTTTCTCATCGTCGAGGTCCGAGAAAGGGTCGCTAGAATCCCGACGTTCTCAACTTTCCAGCTTGGAAGTGAGCTCAACAATTTGTGGCGAGGCTTCAGCTATCACCTCTTCCTGCGGCAGTGAATTGTACCATGTTCGCTGCTATCTTCCTGACTTTCTCAACTTTCAAGTTAAGAATTAAAATTTGCCTGCGCTTGCATGAGACGAGCACAGGTAGCCAATAGAATTCAAGGGCGACTTATTGTTCACAACTCGTAATTGAGCGAACACCATTGGACGAAATATGGTAGTTGGAAAAGGAAGAAGAGAGGGGGAGCAGTGGGAGCGAACACAACTCTGTGGTACTGTACCTCTTGTCGACCATTGCGTAAAGTTGCTTGTAAAAGCTTGGTTCAGGATAGTTTTCAGGAACTGTTTGTGTGTGGAAGTAGACGAGGACGTAATCTCTGTTCACGACACTCTCCATCACATGCAAGAAGAAGGCCATAGTCTGGAGAGCACCACGGCAACAAGACACACATTCGCAGATCAGACCAGGCAAGAGTTGAATTATTAGAGGATGCAAAAGAGACGAGGGAATTGGAGATGGGGGAAAGGGAATATCAAGATAGGTAAGAGAGAAAGCGAGGGGAGAGGGAAGGGAGGGAGGGGAGAGAGGGGGGGGAGAGCCAAGAGGGGAAGAAAGAAGAGAAGAGGAGGGAGGGGAGAGAGGACAGGGAAAGAGCTGCGTAAGGGACAGAGTAAAAAGAAAGAAAAGGAAGAAGTGAAGGATAGTAAGGATGGCAAGAAGAAAAAATACCTTAGCTAAATCAACTTTGGATGCAGGGAACTGCTTCCCTACGAAGATGACTATCTGCCTGCCCACGTAATCCAGGCCAGCAGTGTAGAATACACCCAGGTTGGCCATGTCCTGGAAGTTCTCTGCCTGAGCTCGCCTCAGGAAGCCTTCGTATCTGCGTAGGGCACCAAAAAAAGGGAAGAACACACACACACACAAAAAAAACTTTAGAAATGTACATGCCGTTAACAAAAGGCAAAGAAAGGCACATTTTTTTTTGGTTCTCTTCCTCAGTAGGGACTCGACTTTTCCCGATCATCACTTTTCTCTTGCTGTCCTGGTCATCCGTCATGTTGGAGAATGGATGCCGGCCAACCTAAAGGTCCCCACCCAAACACAACCAGACAACGGTAACAAAGTTCAATGCGCTGCTATAGGAATTCCTCTACCGACCAACCCACCTCAGATATGAACAGATCACCGTCATCTTGATTCTGCAACGTCTCAACATTTTCAGGGGCTATGTACGTCACGTTTTCTACGAGTAAGCAACAAATGATCTTCACACGATCTTAGCTCAGGACCCACACGTTCCTTTCTCCCATCTCACCCCCCCCCCCCCGCCCCGATACGTACTTCTTTCAACTAGTCCCAACCCACTTCTTTCCTCTCTTCTCCATGGCATATCAACCTACCTTTAACTAAAGGATTGTCCGATATTCTGATCTTTCTCTCCTGAATAATAGGTTCTCCGTACTCATCTCCTAGATCAGATGGAAGGGATTTGGCTGCCAATTTCTCCTCCTCTTTCGTCCGAGGGAAATATAGCGGCATGATGTTCTTGTACCAAGTCTGGCACAGAATAACAGCAAAGGTGTGAGCAACACGATCAAGTGAAATGGAAAACTAATGGTCACCCATACCTCTTGCCCATCTGTCACAAACACTACCAATTCAATGTCTTCTCCAAAGTGCTCAAGAAAACGTCTAATAGTTCCTAAGTATAGAAGAAAGGGGAGAAGTAATATTCAACGTCAGATGGTTCAAAGGAGACCTTGGATACCCACAAAAGTTTATTTGCAAAGTAGCAGTGACAATATCAGTGCATTGGGTGCTGACTACGGTGGATGTTCTAGAAAGATTATTCCCAGAAATGTCAATGAAGGTAAAAGCTCACTACTCCCTCAAAGGATATCCAGTAGCTGTTCGTGTAAAGGTCTAGCAACAATTACATAGTCAGTCCACCGCCGTATTCACTCGAAGAGAAGTCACAACTTCTGTTTATTTTTATATCCAGCCAATTACCGTAAGGTAGCAACAGTAAAGCCACACATACACGGTAAAATGCTTGCACAGTAAGAGAGAGAAGGGGGGGGGAGCTAGATTTTGCCTCGAATCTTCAGAAGGGCTTTGTGCTGGCTCAATTTTTTGGCCAAGTCATTGTGGTTCTAAACACCATGTTAGCTATATCCAGTTACCGAGTTCCTGGTTGCTATTATTGTCAATGAGGAGCTCGTTCAGTTCAATCTCTTCTTGATCAGGGAGGAGGATGGATCTTCTCCGTCACTGCCACTCTCTTCCAACAGCTGGCGAGTAGCTCCAGCAATGGCTGCTGGAACAGCTAGAGCTGCTAGTCTATCATCCTTGATGAAGCGAATCTCTCCATCTTCACCTTCCACCTTCACATATATTCCGCAAGCACAGAAGGATTTCATTGTCCACTAGGCAGCTGTTATACTCTGTACGCTAGAGATTTACGGACTGCGTGCTGGTTGTAGTTGGTAACGACTATAACCAACTAGTTGCACTATAGTTGGAACAATACATTTTTGAGTACGACTTCCATTCAGGGTGCGGCTTGTATTCAAGTGAATACGGTACTTGGAATGTTGAAGGAGTCGATGCAGGTCAGGCGTCCAGGTATGCCAGAGGAACATTACGGTTCAAGCTGAATCAAGGTGGGGTTCTTAAGGAGTATCTGAGCTAAATAATGTGTGCTCATGTAACCAGAGTATGTGGTAGGCAAGACAACAACTCATCAACTTACTAATGGCTATATGCGCCCCCTCATCCCCAGGATATCCACGACGACTAGAGTTGAGTACACTGAAAGCGACAGTGGCTAGATGCCGACTCCTGCCATGCACAACAACAACAACAACAACAACAACTAGTGTTAATAACGTGCAGTAGTCCAGGAGCGTTGAAGTGACTTGCCTCACAATCTGCATGACACTTCGGTAGCAGTTATAGAGTGCGCTTTCTGCAGCAGTCTTGTAGCGCAGGTTGAACCTTGGACCCACTGTGTGGATAACATGCCTGAGGAAAAAGTGACACAGCGGCATTATATATATATATATATATTTAAACACACTCACACCCCCATCATCATCTGACTCCCGTCACCACCTCCACACTCACAGTAGAGACTGATTCACTTTGTTTCCTTTGGAACTAATACTCGGCCAATATATGCCGGGCCAACTCCCGTGGCAATATATGCCGGGCCAATTCCCGTGCCAATATATGCCGGGCCAATTCCCGTGCCAATACATGCCGGGCCAATTCCCATGTCATATCGACATCTGTAGAATTGTATGCAATAAAAATATGCATGCATTATAAGTGGGATCTAACGGTCAAAATGAAAGGCGCCATATTCAAAGACTCATATCTTCTTCCCCATATCTTCCATGCAAGCAGACTGTGTATGCACAAAATATGGGGTTAAGAAGGGGAAGGGAAGTTGGACAGGTTTGGGGTTATGGTATTCAGGCTGCAGAGTTTTGAGTTTTCTTAGACAAGATCGATTTTGCAACATGTTTATCTCAACATAAAAGGCTCAATTGGCAACAAAAGAGCTGCTTCATGAATCCAAGCTCACCAATGTTGTGATAGGTGAGTGTTACTGTATTTTTTTAAAGCAATCAATCATCAGGGTGATCCATAATTTGACACAAAAAACCTCAAATGGGAAAAGGCACCGAGTACTTGGGGACCTACAGCTACTGTATCACCCCACATCCCACCCACTCACCACCACACACCATACCCTACCCACTCACCACCACCCACCCTACCCACGCACTACCCACTCACTCCTACCCACTCACCACCACACACTCCTACCCACTCACTACCCACTCACCACCACACACTCCTACCCACTCACTACCCACTCACCACCACACACTCCTACCCACTCACTACCCACTCACCACCACACACTCCTACCCACTCACTACCACACTTCCTCACACACCCTACCCCACTACCAAACACCCAACCCACTCACTATCACACACACCCTACCCACTCACTAGCTTCGTCATGTCATTTCACAGATCACCAACACACGACCATCTCAAGAGAGATTCCTAATGCCACTCACCTTGCAGGCAGGTTGTAGGCCGCAGTGATTCTTGCCTCTCCAGTGCGACAGTCTGCACAAAGACCAACAAACCACACAAAAAGAAATCACAGCATGAGGAAAGTCACGCAGTACACATAAGCACCACGGCAACAAAACCCTGTACCTACACCGCCAGTCAATTCCATTTCTACTTGGCGACTTGTCTCCGAGCTACTGACAGCATTCCCGCACTTATATCACATCTCACTCGCACGACACACGGTCAGGTATTGGCATCCATGTGAACCAGACACACAGAGAGCCCGGAGAGGTGCTTACCACTCTAGCAGTTAACCTGGCATCCATGTGAACCAAACACACAGAGAGCCCGGAGAGGTGCTTACCACTCTAGCAGTTAACCTTCTTTGAAGACTGTTCTGCTGCAGCTTCTCTGTGAACTTATCTTTCAGGAGGGCTTTGAGGAAGACCTTCATTGAAAGTCTCCCTATAACTATTATTGCTAAGCTTGCTACAGAAGTGCTTAGGTGTTCATTAGGCATTCTTGTGTCCCCCCATCGCATAGGCAAGCATTTCACTTTGTGTGGCCTACCCCAAAAAGCACTTGTGCAAACAGCATCTCACAGTTGAACATGTGTAAAATAATCCGCCACGCCCTTGGTAACAGCTTTTCTGTGAGCGACTTCCTTGTGCTTTCTCAAGTTCAACATGCTCTAGGATAGTGTCCTGATGAAGGCTAGAGCATCTAGTCATTATTCCTGATGAAGGCTAGAGCATCTAGTCATTATTCCTGATGAAGGCTAGAGCATCTGGTCATTACTCCTGATGAAGACTAGAGCATCTAGTCATTACTCCTGATGAAGGCTAGAGCATCTAGTCATTATTCCTGATGAAGGCTAGAACATCTAGTCATTATTCCTGATGAAGGCTAGAGCATCTAGTCATTATTCCTGATGAAGGCTAGAGCATCTAGTCATTATTCCTGATGAAGGCTAGAACATCTAGTCATTATTCCTGATGAAGGCTAGAGCATCTAGTCATTACTCCTGATGAAGGCTAGAACATCTAGTCATTATTCTGATGAAGGCTAGAGCATCTAGTCATTATTCCTGATGAAGGCTAGAGCATCTAGTCATTATTCTGATGAAGGCTAGAGCATCTAGTCATTATTCCTGATGAAGGCTAGAGCATCTAGTCATTATTCTGATGAAGGCTAGAACATCTAGTCATTATTCTGATGAAGGCTAGAGCATCTAGTCATTATTCTGATGAAGTAGAACATCTAGTCATTATTCTGATGAAGGCTAGAACATAGTCATTATTCTGATGAAGGCTAGAGCATCTAGTCATTATTCCTGATGAAGGCTAGAGCATCTAGTCATTATCCCTGATGAAGGCTAGAGCATCTAGTCATTATTCCTGATGAAGGCTAGAGCATCTAGTCATTATTCCTGATGAAGGCTAGAACATCTAGTCATTATTCCTGATGAAGGCTAGAGCATCTAGTCATTATTCCTGATGAAGGCTAGAACATCTAGTCATTATTCCTGATGAAGGCTAGAGCATCTAGTCATTATCCCTGATGAAGGCTAGAGCATCTAGTCATTATTCCTAATGAAGGCTAGAGCATCTAGTCATTATTCCTGATGAAGGCTAGAACATCTATCATTATTCCTGATGAAGGCTAGAGCATCTGGTCATTATTCCTGATGAAGGCTAGAGCATCTAGTCATTATTCCTGATGAAGGCTAGAGCATCTAGTCATTATTCCTGATGAAGGCTAGAGCATCTGGTCATTATTCCTGATGAAGGCTAGAGCATCTAGTCATTATTCCTGGTGAAGGCTAGAGCATCTAGTCATTATTCCTGATGAAGGCTAGAACATCTAGTCATTATTCCTGATGAAGGCTAGAGCATCTAGTCATTATTCCTGATGAAGGCTAGAGCATCTAGTCATTATTCCTGATGAAGGCTAGAACATCTAGTCATTATTCCTGATGAAGGCTAGAGCATCTAGTCATTATTCTGATGAAGGCTAGAGCATCTAGTCATTATCCTTGATGAAGGCTAGAGCATCTACTAGTCATTATTCCTGATGAAGGCTAGAGCATCTAGTCATTACTCCTGATGAAGGCTAGAGCATCTAGTCATTATTCCTGATGAAGGCTAGAGCATCTAGTCATTATTTCTGATGAAGGCTAGAGCATCTAGTCATTATTCCTGATGAAGCCTAGAGCATCTAGTCATTATTCCTGATGAAGGCTAGAGCATCTAGTCATTATTCCTGATGAAGGCTAGAGCATCTAGTCATTATTCCTGATGAAGGCTAGAACATCTATCATTATTCCTGATGAAGGCTAGAGCATCTAGTCAATATCCCTGATGAAGGCTAGAGCATCTAGTCATTATTCCTGATGAAGGCTAGAGCATCTAGTCGAAACATTGAGAGTAGATGATTTCAAGTTGATTAGTGTGAAGGTTATTTGATGAAAAATGTCTTCTTCCAGTTGTAGGTTCCTCTTGTCTTCACAAACATTGAAAATCTTATCTGCTAGCTGAGGAGTGAAGGATTCCTAGCCTCCCTCCTCTGCTAAGAGCAGAATGCATGTTCTTCCAGGTCCAAGCATATATATATATTATAGGTGGCTGGAGCATGTATGCGTGCAATGATGCCCACCTGCGTCAGTCAAAGAGTGAGTGGGCCTCTCCCATTGCATTGGCAGGGAAGGAAGATGGCCAAGTATGAGGATATGTGTATGGACTGCAGATGCCTGAACAGGGTGACTCGAGTATGTACATCCATACCAACCCGAGGTGGATGACTTCTGGGTAGACTAACAATACTGGACAAATTCAGTGTCGGCAGATTGCAATGGAGAAAGTTTGGAGATCACTAGACGAGCTTCCCCCACTTGGGTCATATCAGTGTGTACAGGTCAACCATTTGGTGTCTCCATAGGCTGATGGGCAACGTTATCAGAGCACTTGATAATTACTCTGCAGTCCAGCAGCTGAATGATCTGGCTATCCACAGTAACATTGGAAGACTCGTATTCACCACCTCAGTGGAGTTTTGAAGACACTGCGTGTGTGTGTGTGGGTGTGTGAATGTACTTCCTAAGCCACGCTGGCTGAAGGAAGTGGCATGGTAAGAGCCACCACAGTCAGCTGAGGTGGCAGCTGGGTGTACTGTAGCTCTACCTTCCCAGTTCTAACAGGATACTGCCTGAAATTCAATCCTAAACTGCTCCTGTGTGTCCTTTACAGATCATTAGCTAACCGAATAGGATGGCTGGCTGAATGTGCAGTCCCCGGGACGTCAATGTAAGCTCTGATTCCCTTCCTAGGGAAGTGAAGCACTCAACAGTCGAGAACAGTGCCTCGCAATCAAGTTATGCTAAAACAGGTAGTCCGAGTGTCTTTGCTCGGAAGTCTTGGAAGTGGTGGGAGTCTAATGATGCATGTGTCACGCGGAGTCACGTCCCTATGAGTCCACCTTGCACCATCGTCCAGGGAAACAGAATGGCAAGGAACAACCGGTAAACTTGTCCACCACCAGGGAAGGAAGGAGAAGTGTGGAGGATGATAACCTGTAAATGTTAAGTAGCACATTGCCTCCACCACTCCCTGCCCTCAAATAGACCGCTCCCTAGCTCCAGTCTTCGATGAAACAGCCCATGCCCTCGAATTGATCACGCACTAATATAGCCCACCCTTATTTGAAGATCACGCACTAATATAGCCCACCCTTATTTGAAGATCACGCACTAATATAGCCCACCCTTATTTGAAGATCACGCACTAATATAGCCCACCCTTATTTGAAGATCACGCAGTAATATAGCCCACCCTTATTTGAAGATCACGCACTAATATAGCCCACCCTTATTTGAAGATCACACACTAATATAGCCCACCCTTATTTGAAGATCACGCGACTAATATAGCCCACCCTTATTTGAAGATCATGATCATGCACTAATATAGCCCACCCTTATTTGAAGATCACGCACTAATATAGCCCACCCTTATTTGAAGATCACGCACTAATATAGCCCACCCTTATTTGAAGATCACACACTAATATAGCCCACCCTTATTTGAAGATCATGCGACTAATATAGCCCACCCTTATTTGAAGATCATGATCATGCACTAATATAGCCCACCCTTATTTGAAGATCACGCACTAATATAGCCCACCCTTATTTGAAGATCACGCACTAATATAGCCCACCCTTATTTGAAGATCACACACTAATATAGCCCACCCTTATTTGAAGATCACGCACTAATATAGCCCACCCTTATTTGAAGATCACGCACTAATATAGCCCACCCTTATTTGAAGATCACACACTAATAATTATAGCCCACCCTTATTTGAAGATCACGCACTAATATAGCCCACCTTTATTTGAAGATCACGCACTAATATAGCCCACCTTTATTTGAAGATCACGCACTAATATAGCCCACCCTTATTTGAAGATCACGCACTAATATAGCCCACCCTTATTTGAAGATCACACACTAATAATTATAGCCCACCCTTATTTGAAGATCACGCACTAATATAGCCCACCCTTATTTGAAGATCACGCACTAATATAGCCCACCTTTATTTGAAGATCATGCACTAATATAGCCCACCTTTATTTGAAGATCACGCACTAATATAGCCCACCTTTATTTGAAGATCACGCACTAATATAGCCCACCCTTATTTGAAGATCACGCACTAATATAGCCCACCTTTATTTGAAGATCACACACTAATATGGCCCACCCTTATTCGAAGACTGTCCGTTTCACCATGCTGGCGCTCAGAGATACAGAGAATGCCCTCGATCTTCCCGTGCATATAACACGCACAATATCTCGGTGTTCCAAATGAATAGGTCACATGCGATCTATTCAAGGAAATACGGTTCTTGTACAGACGCTGCACTTTGAACATGAGATGTTGAGTTTATGCAAAATGGGAAACAGGCATTCCGAAGAGAGTGCTCTCCATTTAGCATCATCGAGCCCCTCTGCTGTCTTGCTCCAGCAAACTTTTCAGTGATATAGAGTGCGTCACTTCATTGGTTGCTCCAGAGATGACTGTCCCTCAGCCATTTCTGCTCACAGATTTGTGCTTCACAAGACAATGCGTTCCAAAATAGCATCCGGTCGAGCCACAAGCATGAAAGAGGCAATCAAGGGCATGTGCACCCTTCATTTCCAGGTTGTAAACGCTGCATAGTCTGATCGAGGGAGAGGTCCATTTGAGGGTTCACCACAGTACGAGTCCACGAGGACTACCACAGACACTTGGGTGAGTAAATTTCAGGATTGAACAAGGACCACAGAAGCCATATGCAAAAACAACCCCCCCCTCCTCACCCACTAAATATGCAGTTGCTCCAGAGGACACTTCCATGATGCAAAGAACTACCCCCCCCCCCCCCCCCCCCCCCCCCCCCCACAGATCTACTGCAGTATGTAGTCCTGTACCTTTTGTTTTAGGTGGTAAGACAACCGGCCGCTTGTTTGAAGTGCCCTGTGCTTCAAACAAGACACCAGAAGCACATATGTAGTTTAAAGATTGATTCTCATCTATGCAATAATTCTAAGTAATACTGGGTTAAAAATTGTCGGGGTGAATGTGTGATTTCAAAATTCTCCCAAGGCACTTCCCCCCCCTTGCCTCCCCAAATCTTCCTATCTCTCCTTGTTCTTAATTTCACTTCCCTTCAACTCATTACTTATTGGATTTGCCCCTGAAGGGAGGCTCTGTAGGAGCTTGCCACCAGTTGACAGAGTTGGACCCAAATAACCTTTGCCAACCTCAAGCTTCTTCTCATTGTTTTACATAAATTGATGATCAGGCAAATCACTTTGATAGAGAGTAGCACTGACCTGCCAAGAATGCCAACATGAGGTGCTCGTAACCATACAAACATGCATACTTGGTTCCTCCTTGCATGCTTACATGTATGCCTCCTGGCTCATACTGTCAGCAACAGAACTCAAGAACTCGTGCCTACATGCACGCCATAACTGGTTAGAACCCAGCGTAAGCTTGTCCCGCCATAACTGGTTAGAATCCAGCGTAAGTTCATGCCCACCATAACTGGTTAGAACCCAGCGTAAGTTCATGCCCACCATAACTGGTTAGAACCCAGCGTAAGCTTGTCCCGCCATAACTGGTTAGAACCCAGCGTAAGTTCATGCCCACCATAACTGGTTAGAACCCAGCGTAAGTTCATGCCCACCATAACTGGTTAGAACCCAGCGTAAGTTCATGCCCACCATAACTGGTTAGAACCCAGCGTAAGTTCATGCCCACCATAACTGGTTAGAACCCAGCGTAAGCTTGTCCCGCCATAACTGGTTAGAATCCAGCGTAAGTTCATGCCCACCATAACTGGTTAGAACCCAGCGTAAGTTCATGCCCACCATAACTGGTTAGAACCCAGCGTAAGCTTGTCCCGCCATAACTGGTTAGAACCCAGCGTAAGTTCATGCCCACCATAACAGGTTAGAACTCAGCGTAAGTTCATGCCAACCATAACTGGTTAGAACCCAGCATAAGTTCATGCCCACCATAACTGGTTAGAACTCAGCGTAAGCTCGTGCCCACCATAACTGGTTAGAACCCAGCATAAGCTCATGCCCACCATAACTGGTTAGAACCCAGCGTAAGTTCATGCCCACCATAACTGGTTAGAACCCAGCGTAAGTTCTTGCCCACCATAACTGGTTAGAACCCAGCGTAAGCTAGTGCCCACCATAACTGGTTAGAACCCAGCATAAGTTCATGCCCACCATAACTGGTTAGAACCCAGCGTAAGTTCATGCCCACCATAACTGGTTAGAACCCAGCGTAAGCTTGTCCCGCCATAACTGGTTAGAACCCAGCGTAAGTTCATGCCCACCATAACTGGTTAGAACCCAGCGTAAGTTCATGCCCACCATAACTGGTTAGAACCCAGCGTAAGCTCGTGCCCACCATAACTGGTTAGAACCCAGCATAAGCTCATGCCCACCATAACTGGTTAGAACCCAGCATAAGTTCATGCCCACCATAACTGGTTAGAACTCAGCGTAAGCTCGTGCCCACCATAACTGGTTAGAACCCAGCGTAAGTTCATGCCCACCATAACTGGTTAGAACCCAGCATAAGTTCATGCCCACCATAACTGGTTAGAACTCAGCGTAAGCTCGTGCCCACCATAACTGGTTAGAACCCAGCGTAAGCTCATGCCCACCATAACTGGTTAGAATCCAGCGTAAGTTCATGCCCACCATAACTGGTTAGAACCCAGCGTAAGCTCATGCTCACCATAACTGGTTAGAACCCAGCGTAAGCTTGTGCCCACCATAACTGGTTAGAACCCAGCGTAAGTTCATGCCCACCATAACTGGTTAGAACCCAGCGTAAGCTTGTGCACACCATAACTGGTTAGAACCCAGCATAAGTTCATGCCCACCATAACTGGTTAGAACCCAGCGTAAGCTTGTGCCCACCATAACTGGTTAGAACCCAGCATAAGTTCATGCCCACCATAACTGGTTAGAACCCAGCGTAAGCTCGTGCCACCATAACTGGTTAGAACCCAGCGTAAGCTCGTGCCCACCGTAACTGGTTAGAACCCAGCGTAAGCTCGTGCCCACCATAACTGGTTAGAACCCAGCGTAAGCTCGTGCCACCATAACTGGTTAGAACCCAGCGTAAGCTTGTGCCCACCATAACTGGTTAGAACCCAGCGTAAGCTCGTGCCACCATAACTGGTTAGAACCCAGCGGCGTAAGCTCGTGACATTATTTTCAACATTCAGACCAAACAAACTGCTAGCCTCATCAATCAGATCAAGGCCCTCCTCTTCCTCCACAGCTAAAACAAGCTGTTTGGAAGATTCATCATAGCATCAAACCTTAGCCCCAACTAAGTTCAGCCTTGAGTCACATAGCATCAAACCTTAGCCACAACTAAGCTCAGCCTTGAGCCACGTAGCATCAAACCTTAGCCACAACTAAGCTCAGCCTTGAGTCACGTAGCATCAAACCTTAGCCACAACTAAGCTCAGCCTTGAGCCACGTAGCATCAAACCTTAGCCACAACTAAGCTCAGCCTTGAGTCACGTAGCATCAAACCTTAGCCACAACTAAGCTCAGCCTTGAGCCGTAGCATCAAACCTTAGCCCCAACTAAGCTCAGCCTTGAGCCACATAGCATCAAACCTTCCCAACTAAGCTCAGCCTTGAGTCACGTAGCATCAAACCTTAGCCCCAACTAAGCTCAGCCTTGAGCCACGTACATGTAGCATCAAACCTTAGCCACAACTAAGCTCAGCCTTGAGTCACGTAGCATCAAACCTTAGCCACAACTAAGCTCGGCCTTGAGCCACGTAGCATCAAACCTTAGCCACAACTAAGCTCAGCCTTGAGCCACGTAGCATCAAACTTTAGCCACAACTAAGCTCAGCCTTGGCATCAAACCTTAGCCCCAACTAAGCTCAGCCTTGGCATCAAACCTCAGCCCCAACTAAGCTCAGCCTTGAGCCACGTAGCATCAAACCTTAGCCACAACTAAGCTCAGCCTTGAGCCACATAGCATCAAACCTTAGCCACAACTAAGCTCAGCCTTGAGTCATGTAGCATCAAACCTTAGCCCCAACTAAGCTCAGCCTTGAGCCACGTACATGTAGCATCAAACCTTAGCACCAACTAAGCTCAGCCTTGAGCCACATAGCATCAAACCTTAGCCACAACTAAGCTCAGCCTTGAGTCACGTAGCATCAAACCTTAGCCCCAACTAAGCTCAGCCTTGAGCCACGTAGCATCAAACCTTAGCCACAACTAAGCTCAGCCTTGAGCCACGTAGCATCAAACCTTAGCCCCAACTAAGCTCAGCCTTGAGCCACGTAGCATCAAGTTTAGCCACAACTAAGCTCAGCCTTGGCATCAAACCTTAGCCCCAACTAAGCTCAGCCTTGAGCCACGTAGCATCAAACCTTAGCCACAACTAAGCTCAGTCTTGAGCCACGTAGCATCAAACCTCAGCCCCAACTAAGCTCAGTCTTGAACCACGTAGCATCAAACCTTAGCCACAACTAAGCTCAGCCTTGAGCCACGTAGTATCAAACCTTAGCCCCAACTAAGCTCAGCCTTGAGCCATGTAGCATCAAACCTCAGCCCCAACTAAGCTCAGCCTTGAGCCACGTAGCATCAAACCTTAGCCCCAACTAAGTGGCATCAAACCTTAGCCCCAACTAAGTGGCATCAAACCTTAGCCACAACTAAGCTCAGCCTTGAGCCACGTAGTATCAAACCTTAGCCCCAACTAAGCTCAGCCTTGAGCCACGTAGCATCAAACCTTAGCGCTCAGCCTTGAGTCACGTAGCTTAGCCCCAACTAAGCTCAGCCTTGAGCCACGTAGCATCAAACCTCAGCCCCAACTAAGCTCAGCCTTGAGCCAAGTTTTAGTCAAGTATATACTCAAGCAAATCCTAAGCAGCAAGACCAATGCGAACCTGAGCCAAGTTTTAGTCAAGTATATACTCAAGCAAATCCTAAGCAGCAAGACCAATGCGAACCATGTTCGCTTCTCTTACCAACTGGCTGCAAGTCCACCCAGCAATGCCCAGCACTGCAGGATTGTTCTGAGTGACAATGCGTGTCCCTTGCTGTTTAGAAGAAGTTTGTAAATCTGGTAGGCAGTGGTCTTGTCAGTGACCTCCACCGTGTGTCTGATGTCTATCCATCACTAATGAGGGTCTCTTGCCAACAGTCCACCTGGTCATCATACGAGTTCCACCTGTGGAGGTAGTGGATACCCTGCCTGGTTTGGTCGTCCCCTCCTCCTCTTCCTCCCAAACTCTCACAGTATCCACGGCTTTAAGTCCTTGGAGCTACAGATACAGAATCCTCCTCCTCTTAGCTTTGCCGTGCAGAGCAGCTTGCTTGAAGTCCAACAAGAAGCTATCCGCAGACGACGAGTCAGAGTAGCTGCAATGCTTGCCGCGAGCACATTAATAGTGATCAACACCATACAGTAACCCCAAAACACTAATACACCAGCTCAGCAGATTTACGTATTTATAAAAAATTTAAAAAAATTGGGGGGGGGGGGGGGGGGGGCGCGCGGAACTACTTCAAAATGCAAACCAACGGGAACAATCGCAACATTGCACAATCCTTAGTCTAACATGATACATGCCAATATAATAATGTAAAATATACATATATATGTGAATACTTGGAACTATCACAATGTGTTTGATAACATATTGTAGCTAGGGAGGGGGCAACTTCTTCTTCTTCTTCTTTTTGAACAAGAAGGAGTGGACCTGATGCACCAACTATGTAGCTTACGTATGGGCTTGCCTCCGCTTCACTACCATACCAGGATACAGGTAGTGCTCGGCACTTTCTAGGCTAATCTTTATTTTTAAAATTGTTAAATTTTTTAAATAATAATAATAATATCTCCCAGCTAAAATACAGTTAGCCAACTAGACCACAAACACATGTGTGTCTCGGTAGAGACATCTGAAAAAAATGAATGTTCAAATTTTGTTTAAACAGAATCTGTGTCCAGCACGAGGATGTCCAGCACTGTTACACCTTCTCCTAGGTCGTCCTGGGATTCTTTGTACAGCTCTTAGTGATGGTGACATGGGATGTACCTAGCCCTAGAATACTAATAACCCCAGCCCCAGAATACTAATAACCCCAGACCTAGCCCTAGAATACTAATAACCCCAGACCTAGCCCTAGAATACTAATAACCCCAGACCTAGCCCTAGAATACTAATAACCCCCCTAGAATACTAATAACCCCAGACCTAGCCCTAGAATACTAATAACCCCAGACCTAGCCCTAGAATACTAATAACCCCAGACCTAGCCCTAGAATACTAATAACCCCTGACCTAGCCCTAGAATACTAATAACCCCAGATCTAGCCCTAGAATACTAATAACCCCCCTAGAATACTAATAACCCCCCTAGAATACTAATAACCCCAGCCCTAGAATACTAATAACCCCAGACCTAGCCCTAGAATACTAATAACCCCAGACCTAGCCCTAGAATACTAATAACCCCAGACCTAGCCCTAGAATACTAATAACCCCAGACCTAGCCCTAGAATACTAATAACCCCAGCCCCAACCCTAGAATACTAATAACCCCAGACCTAGCCCTAGAATACGAATAACCCCAGCCCTAGAATACTAATAACCCCAGACCTAGCCCTAGAATACGAATAACCCCAGACCTAGCCCTAGAATACGAATAACCCCAGACCTAGCCCTAGAATACGAATAACCCCAGCCCCAGCCCTAGAATACGAACCCCAGACCTAGCCCTAGAATACTAATAACCCCAGACCTAGCCCTAGAATACGAATAACCCCAGACCTAGCCCTAGAATACGAATAACCCCAGCCCCAGCCCTAGAATACTAATAACCCCAGCCCTAGAATACGAATAACCCCAGCCCCAGCCCTAGAATACTAATAACCCCAGCCCTAGAATACTAATAACCCCAGCCCCAACCCTAGAATACAAATAACCCCAGACCTACGAATAACCCCAGCCCTAGAATACGAATAACCCCAGACCTAGCCCTAGAATACGAATAACCCCAGCCCTAGAATACGAATAACCCCAGACCTAGCCCTAGAATACGAATAACCCCAGACCTAGCCCTAGAACACTAATAACCCCAGACCTAGCCCTAGCCTTGGTCCTAGCCCTAATTCCTGGGAATCCTGAGATGCCTTAGAGAAAGGTTGTGTGGGCAGTACTGGACATATGTACATGTACGAGGGCACACTCACTTCCCACTTGCGACCTGCACTCCTCTCTCAGTTCAGGGCCTGCCGCCTCATTTAGCCTCTGGCTGATGGGGTTCTTGTCAGTTAGGCTCTCATTGGTCGGGTTCACCACTGCCTCCACCTGCAGCGATGCTATGTCTCCAACCCTGAGGAGGGGAACATGAGGTGTAACTGTAAGGACAATGCTTCACATATGTATATAACACCTGTTGGACTCAAAGGTGCTATTGTGCGGTGGTCTAGCACAAACTACAGGAAGTGCCTTCATAATGTAACAATCCAACATACTCCTGGAAACAATGTTAATGATCTTAACATGTTTGTAGTTTGCCTAGATTTGAGACGAACCGCATTGGCACGAGTGGAATGCAGCTTTGTTAGTGCAGAAATGGAAGTTCATGGAGATCAAGCCGCAGCTACAAGTAACCAGTTTTACTGCAAGTCTAGGGAGAAGCCAAGTGGGAAATACTGCGACTGCATGTCATGGCTATTACATTGTATGCACATTTATTCTTGTCACTTTCGATTATTTTTACAATCTCTGAGAGCCTTTTGAACTACACACCAACTAACATGGCAGTACAGGTAGGACTACACACCAACTAGCATGGCAGTACAGGTAGGACACACCAACTAGCATGGCAGTACAGGTAGGACTACACACCAACTAGCATGGCAGTACAGGTAGGACTACACACCAACTAGCATGGCAGTACAGGTAGGACTACACACCAACTAGCATGGCAGTACAGATAGGACTACACACCAACTAGCATGGCAGTACAGGTAGGACTACACACCAACTAGCATGGCAGTACAGGTAGGACTACACACCAACTAGCATGGCAGTACAGGTAGGACTACACACCAACTAGCATGGTGGCAGTACAGGTAGGACTACACACCAACTAGCATGGCAGTACAGGTAGGACTACACACCAACTAGCATGGCAGTACAGGTAGGACTACACACCAACTAGCATGGCAGTACAGGTAGGACTACACACCAACTAGCATGGCAGTACAGATAGGACTACACACCAACTAGCATGGCAGTACAGGTAGGACTACACACCAACTAGCATGGCAGTACAGGTAGGACTACACACCAACTAGCATGGCAGTACAGGTAGGACTACACACCAACTAGCATGGCAGTACAGGTAGGACTACACACCAACTAGCATGGCAGTACAGGTAGGACTACACACCAACTAGCATGGCAGTACAGGTAGGACTACACACCAACTAGCATGGCAGTACAGGTAGGACTACACACCAACTAGCATGGCAGTACAGGTAGGACTACACACCAACTAGCATGGCAGTACAGGTAGGACTACACACCAACTAGCATGGCAGTACAGGTAGGACTACACACCAACTAGCATGGCAGTACAGGTAGGACTACACACCAACTAGCATGGCAGTACAGGTAGGACTACACACCAACTAGCATGGCAGTACAGGTAGGACTACACACCAACTAGCATGGCAGTACAGTAGGACTACACACCAACTAGCATGGCAGTACAGGTAGGACTACACAGCAACTAGCATGGCAGTACTGCATAGCAACTAGCAAGCCTGTCAGAGGGGCGACAGGTTAGTAAGTACTGTAGCTGCTTGTAGCCACGAGAAGGACACAGTACAGCAACAGTGTTTCTGTGTCTACAAGACAAGCTTAACATCTGTTCCCATTTATTGTGATAATTTCAGGGTGATACTATATCCACCATCGATCACTTGGCACCAGCCCAGGCATTCAGGGTCCAGGTCTCGGGCCAATCATCTGCCAAACATTCTGCAATTGTTACTAATTAGTACAAATTAGATTATCACCATTGAGTATCCCTTTTGCAGGGTTTCATTTAGGTGGGTGGGTGGGGCGGCTGCCCCCACTTGGAACCTTTTTGCCTCATTGGAAATTGTATTATTAAAATTCATTAGAAACTTTGTCACATCTTTAGCCATCATGCCCCCCCCCTTAATATCCAGATTCCTCCAGTTGCCCCCCCCCCCCCCCCCCCTTGGACAATTTTCTAAATGAAACCCTGCATTGATGGTGTCCAACATGAAATCCCACCATGACATAGTGGACAGATCCCACCATCTACGCGAATGGAACAGATCATCTACGTGAATGGAACAGATCCCACTATTTACTGTGAATGGAACAGATCCCACCAGCTACTGTGAATGGAACAGATCCCACCATCTACTGTGAATGGAACAGATCCCACCATCTACATGAATGGAACAGATCCCACCAGCTACTGTGAATGGAACAGATCCCACCATCTACGTGAATGGAACAGACCCCACCATCTACGTGAGTGGAACAGATTCCACCAGCTACTGTGAATGGAACAGATCCCACCATCTACGTGAACGGAACAGATGATCCCACTATCTACTGTGAATGGAACAGATCCCACCATCTACGTGAATGGAACAGATTCCACCAGCTACTGTGAATGGAACAGATCCCAACATCTACATGAATGCAACAGATCCCACCAGCTACTGTGAATGGAACAGATCCCACCATCTACGTGGATGGAACAGATCCCACCATCTACATGAATGGAACAGATCCCACCAGCTACTGTGAATGGAACAGATCCCACCATCTACTGTGAATGGAACAGATCCCACTATCTACTGCGAATGGAACAGATCCCATCCTATTGAATAAGTTGACTAGAGACTGGTAGTGTACAAGTGAAGAGTGGAAAGGCCCAAGTGAATGTTAGTTTTCATTCTTGCTTATCAAAACAAGAGAGGAATGTTTTGTTTTCTCTAATGAGAGTACATACACACATGCAGGTGATTCCAGTGTCAGAAGCAAGACCTCTGCCGCAAGCATGCAGGTGATTCCAGTGTCAGAAGCAAGACCTCTGCCGCATGCATGCAGGTGATTACAGTGTCAGAAGCAAGACCTCTGCCACATGCATGCAGGTGATTCCAGTGTCAGAAGCAAGACCTCTGCCGCATGCATGCAGGTGATTACAGTGTCAGAAGCAAGACCTCTGCCGCATGCATGCAGGTGATTCCAGTGTCAGAAGCAAGACCTCTGCCGCACGCATGCAGGTGACTCTAGTGTCAGAAGCAAGACCTCTGCCGCACGCATGCAGGTGATTCCAGTGTCAGAAGCAAGACCTTGCCGCATGCAGGTGATTCCAGTGTCAGAAGCAAGACCTCTGCCGCTAGCATGCAGTGTCAGAAGCAAGACCTCTGCCGCACGCATGCAGGTAATTCCAGTGTCAGAAGCAAGACCTTGCCGCATGCATGCAGGTGATTCCAGTTTCAGAAGCAAGACCTCTGCTGCATGCATGCAGGTGATTCCAGTTTAAGAAGCAAGACCTCTGCCACACACATGCAGGTGATTCCAGTGTCAGAAGCAAGACCTTGCCGCATGCAGGTGATTCCAGTGTCAGAAGCAATACCTCTGCCGCATGCATGCAGGTGATTCCAGTGTCAGAAGCAAGACCTCTGCCGCACGCATGCAGGTGATTCCAGTGTCAGAAGCAAGACCTCTGCCGCATGCATGCAGGTGATTCCAGTGTCAGAAGCAAGACCTCTGCCACACGCATGCAGGTGATTCCAGTGTCAGAAGAAAGACCTCTGCCACACGCATGCAGGTGATTCCAGTGTCAGAAGAAAGACCTCTGCCACAAGAATGCAGGTGATTCCAGTGTCAGAAGCAAGACCTCTGCCGCAAGCATGCAGGTGATTCCAGTGTCAGAAGCAAGACCTCTGCCGCAAGCATGCAGGTGATTCCAGTGTCAGAAGCAAGACCTCTGCCACAAGCATGCAGGTGATTCCAGTGTCAGAAGCAAGACCTCTGCCGCATGCATGCAGGTGATTCCAGTGTCAGAAGCAAGACCTCTGCCGCAAGCATGCAGGTGATTCCAGTGTCAGAAGCAAGACCTTGCCACACGCATGCAGGTGATTCCAGTGTCAGAAGCAAGACCTCTGCCGCACGCATGCAGGTGATTCCAGTGTCAGAAGCAAGACCTTGCTGCATGCATGCAGGTGATTCCAGTGTCAGAAGCAAGACCTCTGCCGCATGCATGCAGGTGATTCCAGTGTCAGAAGCAAGACCTCTGCCGCACGCATGCAGGTGATTCCAGTGTCAGAAGCAAGACCTCTGCCGCATGCATGCAGGTGATTCCAGTATCAGAAGCAAGACCTCTGCCGCACGCATGCAGATGATTCCAGTGTCAGAAGCAAGACCTTACCGCATGCATGCAGGTGATTCCAGTGTCAGAAGCAAGACCTCTGCCGCATGCATGCAGGTGATTCCAGTGTCAGAAGCAAGACCTCTGCCACACGCATGCAGGTGATTCCAGTGTCAGAAGCAAAACCTCTGCTTGCTTCATATACAGTCACAGAGGAGTCAATACATCCAGAGTAGCGGCAGAGGTCTCTAACATCGGGCTCTGCAGGTGGTTCTGAACAAGAGTCAAGACCATGCTAGCATATGTTTACACAAGTACACGTGCTCTTTCCTCACATGTCCGCTTTGTCTTAGCCCGTCTCAATCTCGTTGGTACTACAGGACATACCAGGAGAGAGTGGCGTACATTGCACACAAGTCTTTATTAAATATAGAGATCTTATCTTCCGACAAAAAAATCATGGCAATGTGGAGGGGGAATTGATTATTGATGGCTCTGTAGAAGAAGCAGAGCAGACAACCTCCATATCTAGCACGGCCACGATCACAACACAGAAGCTTGCCTTCAAAAGCCTCTGTGCCATGATGGACATAGAGGGACAATGTATACATATACATACTCCGCTGGGCTCTGGTAACACAGAAGCTTGCCTTCAAAAGCCTCTGTGCCATGATGGACATAGAGGGACAATGTATACATATACATACTCCGCTGGGCTCTGGTAGTGTATTGAGGGGTATTTTTGAGGGGTTGAATATTCACAGATGGCAACTAAGAAAAGAATTTTCCAGGGGAGGGGGGGGATATTCATGGATGCATAGTGAATGTATAGAGGAACTCACACCAAATTCTCACCTATTTATGGACTGGATAGTCTAGACCATGAAAACTAATATTAGACCCCTCAAAAATTTCTCTCCGCACGATGATCACCAGCTGGTGGGGTTAAGAATGGTTAGGAATGGAAAACTTGGACGCCCCTCAACAAGCACATGCATCTCTCCCTCTTCAACCCCTTACCCCACCCAAAGGGTGAAAGTATGGTCCTCCTATGGGACGGCAGCGCCACCCACACCTTGGCTAAAGACACCATGGCTGGGTAGAATGCTACGGCCATCTGGAGAGGCAAGCCAAGTAAGGGCACCACCTCACTATCAAACTCTACGCTCATCCAAGAAGAAGCTTAATGAGTGTAAAACACAAACTCGAGGCTTATACAAGGACCACCTGGCTGCACCCAACATGAAAGGGAAGGCAAAGAGATGTGAGTGTTTGCCTGCCATTGCAAAGACGTCTCTGACACCTGCAGCAGAGATACTCTTTTGCAGACCTGACTATATAATCCTTAACGAAGGCAGCACTAGCCCCTTGGCCTGTATACTAACCCCAATGCCCCCCTACTGGAGGATACAACAAAGGGTCGAGTACAAACTCTGTGGCTCTTGCAGCCCACACTATAAATAGGTGAAGATGTCACTTGATCCTTGTCCATCCGGTAAAGGGTGGCATGTATAGGGTTTACGCCGATCTGGACAGAGGGGTCTGAGAACAATATCCCATCGGTTACCTCCATTCCCATCCCTAGCTTGACGAGCATCTTTCTGCATCTGGACTCGGTAGTAGTTGTAATGAACAAGAACCTGCAGCCTGAGTCGCTATGAATTTACACGATTGCCCAAGAAAGAAAAAGATAACGAAGGCAAGGTGTTCATTTGATGCATGCACCCTGCACTAGTAGAGATGACTTACCTGCCACCTGACTGCTCAAGGCTCAGTGCTATAGGCTGAATGCACCTCGCACACTATGGGAGATGACTTCCCTGTCAACTAGCCGCTCATGCCTCAGTGCTATAGGCTGAATGCACCTCGCACACTATGGGAGATGACTTCCCTGTCAACTAGCCGCTCATGCCTCAGTGCTATAGGCTGAATGCACCTCGCACACTATGGGAGATGACTTCCCCGCCAACTAGCCGCTCATGCCTCAGTGCTACACCAGAGCAATAATACATGTCTTGAAAATAACTGGGACATCGATTGACTGTACCTGCTCAGTTTGTGCAGTCAGACAACCACAACTGTATAATAAAAAGTAGACTGACACATACTTTCCTATAATTAGAGAACTCGTTTGACAGATCTGGCCTGCCGGACTCAGAAATCTCCAGTGTAATAACTCTTCAGCTTGTTTTAGTTGCTGCTGCAAGGTACTGTTTTTTCTTCTTTCTTGCAATGGCAGATGTAAGAGGCTATAAAGTGGAAATTTTACGACTCACATGATTACTTTGCCAAAAGCTCTCAGTTGATGACTTTTTTAACAGCCACTTACATCTCCTCGACATTCCGGGCTAGATGCTCTAACCTTCATCATGAATAATGGTGGAGGCTAGATGCTCTAGCCTTCATCATGAATAATGGTGGAGGCTAGATGCTCTAGCCTTCATGAATAATGGTGGAGGCTAGATGCTCTAGCCTTCATGAATAATGATGGAGGCTAGATGCTCTAGCCTTCATGAATAATGATGGAGGCTAGATGCTCCAGCCTTCACCATGAATAATGGTGGAGGCTAGATGCTCTAGCCTTCACCATGAATAATGGTGGAGGCTAGATGCTCTAGCCTTCATCGTGAATAATGGTGGAGGCTAGATGCTCTAGCCTTCACCATGAATAATGGTGGAGGCTAGATGCTCTAGCCTTCATCATGAATAATGGTGGAGGCTAGATGCTCTAGCCTTCATGAATAATGGTGGAGGCTAGATGCTCTAGCCTTCATGAATAATGATGGAGGCTAGATGCTCCAGCCTTCACCAGGAATAATGATGGAGGCTAGATGCTACAGCCTTCACCATGAATAATGGTGGAGGCTAGATGCTCTAGCCTTCATCATGAATAATGGTGGAGGCTAGATGCTCTAGCCTTCATCATGAATAATGATGGAGGCTAGATGCTCTAGCCTTCATGAATAATGGTGGAGGCTAGATGCTCTAGCCTTCATGAATAATGATGGAGGCTAGATGCTCCAGCCTTCACCAGGAATAATGATGGAGGCTAGATGCTCCAGCCTTCACCATGAATAATGGTGGAGGCTAGATGCTCTAGCCTTCACCAGGAATAATGGTGGAGGCTAGATGCTCTAGCCTTCACCAGGAATAAAGATGGAGGCTAGAGCATATAGGCGAAACACCGAGGAGCAACTTTAAGTTGATTATTGACTTTGCCATACTTCATGCATGTGCAGTGAGTGTGGGGGAATAAGTCTTCACTACTACATCATTGTGGACATACAAGCAAGCTCAACGACTTCTTATGGCGCATGGCGCTGAGATCTCACTAGCTCAACATCTGAACATGTACCATTCCAGAGCACCTCCAGTGGGAACACAAGCACCAGCCAGATCTGAGGTCTCACTAGCTCCACATCTGAACATGTACCATTCCAGAGCACCTCCAGTGGGAACACAAGCACCAGCCAGATCTGAGGTCTCACTAGCTCCACATCTGAACATGTACCATTCCAGAGCACCTCCAGTGGGAACACAAGCACCAGCCAGATCTGAGGTCTCACTAGCTCCACATCTGAACATGTACCATTCCAGAGCACCTCCAGTGGGAACACAAGCACCAGCCAGATCTGAGGTCTCACTAGCTCCACATCTGAACATGTACCATTCCAGAGCACCTCCAGTGGGAACACAAGCACCAGCCAGATCTGAGGTCTCACTAGCTCCACATCTGAACATGTACCATTCCAGAGCACCTCCAGTGGCACCAGCCAGATCTGAGGTCTCACTAGCTCTACATCTGAACATGTACCATTCCAGAGCACCTCCAGTGGCACCAGCCAGATCTGAGGTCTCACTAGCTCCACATCTGAACATGTACCATTCCAGAGCACCTCCAGTGGGAACACAAGCTCCAGCCAGATCTGAGGTCTCACTAGCTCCACATCTGAACATGTACCATTCCAGAGCACCTCCAGTGGGAACACAAGCACCAGCCAGATCTGAGGTCTCACTAGCTCCACATCTGAACATGTACCATTCCAGAGCACCTCCAGTGGCACCAGCCAGATCTGAGGTCTCACTAGCTCTACATCTGAACATGTACCATTCCAGAGCACCTCCAGTGGCACCAGCCAGATCTGAGGTCTCACTAGCTCCACATCTGAACATGTACCATTCCAGAGCACCTCCAGTGGGAACACAAGCACCAGCCAGATCTGAGGTCTCACTAGCTCCACATCTGAACATGTGCCATTCCAGAGCACCTCCAGTGGGAACACAAGCACCAGCCAGATCTGAGGTCTCACTAGCTCCACATCTGAACATGTACCATTCCAGAGCACCTCCAGTGGGAACACAAGCACCAGCCAGATCTGAGGTCTCACTAGCTCCACATCTGAACATGTACCATTCCAGAGCACCTCCAGTGGGAACACAAGCACCAGCCAGATCTGAGGTCTCACTAGCTCCACATCTGAACATGTACCATTCCAGAGCACCTCCGGTGGTAACACAAGCACCAGCCAGATCTGAGGTCTCACTAGCTCCACATCTGAACATGTACCATTCCAGAGCACCTCCAGTGGGAACACAAGCACCACCCAGAGGGCTCACCACATTCAGGCGAAGGAATCTTTTGCTACCATCCCAGCGTCAGAGGAACATGCACTTGCAGGTCTCTCACTATAAAACTTGGAACACTTCCAAACCCGTCTTGTGTTACAAGATACGACACTTCTCTGGATCACCGTAACATCTGTAGCCTTCCCAACCCCCCTCAACTCTTGTCTCCCTCCACCAACACCCTGCGTTCCTATCCTGCTACTATATACCACGTAGAGCAAGGGGTACTTATTCACACAGGAAATACTCATGAGTTGGTAAGGTACGGATAAATCACTGACCTGCTGCTCCTTACCACAACTATTCCCTTCCTCCTCCCACCCGCCCTTCCCCGGGGTTCCCCACCAATGTGGCAACTATTCAACTTACAAGTAGAAGAGTGAGATGTCTAAACTCCACCCATCTGACTATGTATGCTACTGCTCTAGTAGAAGAGCGAGGTGTCTAAACTCCACCCATCTGACTATGTATGCTACTGCTCTAGTAGAAGAGTGAGGTGTCTAAACTCCACCCATCTGACTATGTACATACATGTATGCCACTGCTCTAGTAGAAGAGTGAGGTGTCTAAACTCCACCCATCTGACTATGTACATACATGTATGCCACTGCTCTAGTAGAAGAGTGAGGTGTCTAAACTCCACCCATCTGACTATGTACATACATGTATGCCACTGCTCTAGTAGAAGAGTGAGGTGTCTAAACTCCACCCATCTGACTATGTACATACACGTATGCTACTGCTCTAGTAGAAGAGCGAGGTGTCTAAACTCCACCCATCTGACTATGTACATACATGTATGCCACTGCTCTAGTAGAAGAGTGAGGTGTCTAAACTCCACCCATCTGACTATGTACATACATGTATGCCACTGCTCTAGTAGAAGAGTGAGGTGTCTAAACTCCACCCATCTGACTATGTACATACATGTATGCCACTGCTCTAGTAGAAGAGTGAGGTGTCTAAACTCCACCCATCTGACTATGTACATACATGTATGCCACTGCTCTAGTAGAAGAGCGAGGTGTCTAAACTCCACCCATCTGACTATGTACATACACGTATGCTACTGCTCTAGTAGAAGAGTGAGGTGTCTAAACTCCACCCATCTGACTATGTACATACATGTATGCCACTGCTCTAGTAGAAGAGTGAGGTGTCTAAACTCCACCCATCTGACTATGTACATACATGTATGCTAACTGCTCTAGTAGAAGAGCGAGGTGTCTAAACTCCACCCATCTGACTATGTACATACATGTATGCCACTGCTCTAGTAGAAGAGTGAGGTGTCTAAACTCCACCCATCTGACTATGTACATACATGTATGCCACTGCTCTAGTAGAAGAGCGAGGTGTCTAAACTCCACCCATCTGACTATGTACATACATGTATGCCACTGCTCTAGTAGAAGAGCGAGGTGTCTAAACTCCACCCATCTGACTATGTACATACATGTATGCCACTGCTCTAGTAGAAGAGCGAGGTGTCTAAACTCCACCCATCTGACTATGTACATACATGTATGCCACTGCTCTAGTAGAAGAGTGAGGTGTCTAAACTCCACCCATCTGACTATGTACATACATGTATGCCACTGCTCTAGTAGAAGAGCGAGGTGTCTAAACTCCACCCATCTGACTATGTACATACATGTATGCTACTGCTCTAGGTGTCTAAACTCCACCCATCTGACTATGTACATACATGTATGCCACTGCTCTAGTAGAAGAGCGAGGTGTCTAAACTCCACCCATCTGATTATGTACATACATGTATGCTACTGCTCTAGTAGAAGAGCGAGGTGTCTAAACTCCACCCATCTGATTATGTACATACATGTATGCTACTGCTCTAGTAGAAGAGCGAGGTGTCTAAACTCCACCCATCTGACTATGTACATACATGTATGCCACTGCTCTAGTAGAAGAGCGAGGTGTCTAAACTCCACCCATCTGACTATGTACATACATGTATGCTACTGCTCTAGTAGAAGAGCGAGGTGTCTAAACTCCACCCATCTGACTATGTACATACATGTATGCCACTGCTCTAGTAGAAGAGTGAGGTGTCTAAACTCCACCCATCTGACTATGTACATACATGTATGCCACTGCTCTAGTAGAAGAGCGAGGTGTCTAAACTCCACCCATCTGACTATGTACATACATGTTATGCCACTGCTCTAGTAGAAGAGCGAGGTGTCTAAACTCCACCCATCTGACTATGTACATACATGTTATGCCACTGCTCTAGTAGAAGAGTGAGGTGTCTAAACTCCACCCATCTGACTATGTACATACATGTATGCTACTGCTCTAGTAGAAGAGCGAGATGTCTAAACTCCACCCATTTGACTATGTACATACATGTATGCTACTGCTCTAGTAGAAGAGTGAGGTGTCTAAACTCCACCCATCTGACTATGTACATACATGTATGCCACTGCTCTAGTAGAAGAGCGAGGTGTCTAAACTCCACCCATCTGACTATGTACATACATGTATGCTACTGCTCTAGTAGAAGAGCGAGGTGTCTAAACTCCACCCATCTGACTATGTACATACATGTATGCCACTGCTCTAGTAGAAGAGCGAGGTGTCTAAACTCCACCCATCTGACTATGTACATACATGTATGCCACTGCTCTAGTAGAAGAGTGAGGTGTCTAAACTCCACCCATCTGACTATGTACATACATGTATGCTACTGCTCTAATAGAAGAGCGAGGTGTCTAAACTCCACCCATCTGACTACATACATGTATGCTACTGCTCTAGTAGAAGAGCGAGGTGTCTAAACTCCACCCATCTGATTATGTACATACATGTATGCTACTGCTCTAGTAGAAGAGTGAGGTGTCTAAACTCCACCCATCTGACTATGTACTACATACATGTATGCCACTGCTCTAGTAGAAGAGCGAGGTGTCTAAACTCCACCCATCTGACTATGTACATACACGAATGCTACTGCTCTAGTAGAGTGAGGTGTCTAAACTCCACTCATCTGAACTTGCTAGGCAAATGAATGCTATACAAAGCCACACCCACTGTCCACAAGTGAAAATGTTTTGTAAAAATACATTTTGTGAAATATATTTTGTAAAAATATATTTTGTGCATGACAACTAATTATCTACTAATCAGCCAACTTGGAAACCCGGCTAGATCTGTTCCTATCCTGATAGCGAATAATAGGGTGCTATAGAACCAGTTATAATTAAAATTAAATGGTATTAATATTGGTGAAATAACTGAAGAACGAATTTTAGAAATGCCTAAGGTAGAAAAATCCAGCGTAGTTCCTTTATTCAAAAAAGGAGTGAAATTTGGAAAGATAAAAGATGAAGCTGTTTATTTGGTTGACAAATACGGAAATTTTGAGAAAAAGTTGCAGAAAAAGTTGCAGATGATATAATTTTAGATGTGGATCAGCTTCTGCAAGCTGCGACCAGAGAGCATTTGGATCGCATGTGGTAAAATTACGGCGTGATCACGTGTTTTTTTTGCAAAACATGTCTTGCAAATATTTTCTCCTTCTTGTTATTGCGAGGTCTCTTGAGGGTACGGCAATCTATGAGCTTATAATATATATACATGTACATACTCAGAAGATTGTCTTTACCATCGAGGCTAAACTGAAGATGTGTGGTTCACTTATCCAAACATGGTCAGATAATGACTTCCTGCTTCACTACTGCTAAAGGATTGCTCTCAATGTGCAAGTAGAGCTCTCTGTGTGTAGACACAGGCTGTGTAGATGCAGGGGTTGGTCTGCTAGTAATAACAAGCACATGGATACATTCCAAGTACACCTGTATCTGTAGCCATAGCCTGTCCAGCTCTGCTGTTGTCCTGAATGCTCAGGAATGGCATCAGTATCATTGGCAAGACCTCTCAAGCATCAAGAACAAGGGAGAAACCAACACCAGCTTTGAGTGAATGGTGCGACATTACTACGCAACACGTTGTCCAGTCGTGCATGTTGTGCCATGAAGATCCTGTGGCAGTGTCCAACCTTCAGAGTTGTAATACGACTAGATGACCACAATCCAAGGTTCTGGCTTACCTAATACTTGCTACATGTAGGTCTGGATGCTCCCCGAGTACCATCCATGGATGTCCCCAAAAGGTTTTTGCTTACTAACACTGGCTAGGGCTAAATGCTCCCAGACCATTCATGGATGTCCGAAATCCAAGTATCTTGCTTGCCTAATACTGGTTAGGGCTGGATGTTCCCCGACCATCCATGGACGCCCCCAATCCAAGGTTCTTGCTTGCCTAGGGATGGATGCTCCCAGATTACCATTCATGGATGTCCGAAATCCAAGTTTCTTGCTTGCCTAATACTGGCTAGGGCTGGATGTTCCTCGACCATCCATGGATGTCCCCAATCCCTAATACTGGCTAGGGCTGGATGTTCCCCGACCATCCATGGACGCCCCCAATCCAAGGTTCTGGCTTACCTAATACTGGCTAGGGTTAAACTAGGGCTAGGGCTGGATGCTCCCCGAGATCATGCATGGATGTATAAATGCAAGGTGTTCCACTAATACTGCCTAGGGAGTTCTAGGAGTAGCCTACTAAGGCTTGGACTAGAGGAAGGTTCACAATATGCCGCTCTCACTTGTGACACATCATTTTTTATTGTTGAGGGAGCAGCCATGAGGGAGCAGCCATGCCATGAGGGAGGAGCCATGCCATGAGGGAGCAACCATGTCATGAGGGAGCAGCCATGCCATGAGGGAGCAGCCATGCCATGAGGGAGCAGCCATGCCATGAGGGAGCAGCCATGCCGTGAGGGAGCAGCCATGAGGGAGCAGCCATGAGGGAGCAGCCATGAGGGAGCAGCCGTGAGGGAGCAGCCATGAGGGAGCAGCCATGAGGGAGCAACCATGCCATGAGGGAGCAGCCATGCCATGAGGGAGCAGCCATGCCATGAGGGAGCAGCCATGCCATGAGGGAGCAGCCGTGTCATGAGGGAGCAGCCATGCCATGAGGGAGCAGCCATGCCATGAGGGAGGAGCCATGCCATGAGGGAGCAGCCATGAGGGAGCAGCCATGCCATGAGGGAGCAGCCATGCCATGAGGGAGCAGCCATGCCATGAGGGAGCAGCCATGCCGTGAGGGAGCAGCCATGAGGGAGCAGCCATGAGGGAGCAGCCATGAGGGAGCAGCCGTGAGGGAGCAGCCATGAGGGAGCAGCCATGCCATGAGGGAGGAGCCATGCCATGAGGGAGCAGCCATGAGGGAGCAGCCATGCCATGAGGGAGCAGCCATGCCATGAGGGAGCAGCCATGCCATGAGGGAGCAGCCATGCCGTGAGGGAGCAGCCATGAGGGAGCAGCCATGAGGGAGCAGCCATGAGGGAGCAGCCGTGAGGGAGCAGCCATGAGGGAGCAGCCATGAGGGAGCAACCATGCCATGAGGGAGCAGCCATGCCATGAGGGAGCAGCCATGCCATGAGGGAGCAGCCATGCCATGAGGGAGCAGCCATGCCATGAGGGAGCAGCCATGCCATGAGGGAGCAGCCATGCCATGAGGGAGGAGCCATGCCATGAGGGAGCAGCCATGAGGGAGCAGCCATGCCATGAGGGAGCAGCCATGCCATGAGGGAGCAGCCATGCCATGAGGGAGCAGCCATGCCGTGAGGGAGCAGCCATGAGGGAGCAGCCATGAGGGAGCAGCCATGAGGGAGCAGCCGTGAGGGAGCAGCCATGAGGGAGCAGCCATGAGGGAGCAACCATGCCATGAGGGAGCAGCCATGCCATGAGGGAGCAGCCATGCCATGAGGGAGCAGCCATGCCATGAGGGAGCAGCCATGCCATGAGGGAGCAGCCATGCCATGAGGGAACAGCCATGCCATGAGGGAGCAGCCGTGTCATGAGGGAGCAGCCATGCCATGAGGGAGCAACCATGCCATGAGGGAGCAACCATGCCATGAGGGAGCAGTCATGAGGGAGCAGCCATGTCATGAGGGAGCAGCCATGCCATGAGGGAGCAGCCATGCCATGAGGGAGCAGTCATGAGGGAGCAGCCATGCCATGAGGGAGCAACCATGTCATGAGGGAGCAGCCATGAGGGAGCAACCATGCCATGAGGGAGCAACCATGCCATGAGGGAGCAGCCATGAGGGAGCAGCCATGCCATGAGGGAGCAACCATGAGGGAGCAACCATGTCATGAAGGAGCAACCATGAAGGAGCAGCCATGCCATGATGGAGCAACCATGAGGGAGCAACCATGAGGGAGCAACCTTACCATAAAGGAACAAGAGGGAGCAACCTTACCATAAAGGAACAAGAGGGAGCAACCTTGCCATGAGTGTTAGGAGGGTGCGCCTTATTCCATGGTTTGATAGTTTACCATTTCCAACATAATCTGTCAGAATTCAATGCAAGGTCTTGCAGCTGACCATGGAGTTAGAGGTACTGACGTCTATTTTTAGTCATCTTCAGGCAATCCCCCACCCAAACCATTCCTATTTTTAGTCATCTTCAGGCAATCCCCCACCCAAACCATTCCCCCTTTTACACTAACCAAACCTGCTGTCATTCATGTTTGGGGAGGACAAGGAGACCTTCAATCAGCAACTGGTCCATTCATAGTACGATTTAGACAGTAAGGACTACAATGAACCCCAATCCCGTCAGTTCAAGGTGGGCTAGGATCTCAACTGAGTCAATTTGTAATGGATAATTATTTTTCTGGCCTCTGCATACCTGGCATTGCACTGTCAAATTATCAGGCATACATGCACTGTCAAATTATCAGGCATACATGCACACACGTGCACCACTGTTCCTTACAAGGTCAATGGTTCTAAAAAAAACAAGACGCAATGATAATAATAAAAATTTAATAGATTAACATGTATAGACTGTCTATACATCATGAAAACAAGACTTTGGCATGAATAAGAGTCCTTACAATGGCACATTGTAACCGCAGGCTTCAGAAATTAATGGGGGGGAAACCTATCCAGCTTAACAACTGACTTCTGTAACCAATGGAATAGCCCCAGCAGTTGTCAGCTAAGTACTCCAAATTGCAATACCTCTTCATTTCTGTCTGAACTTCAAAATCCAGTCCTACCCAGCTTACTAACACCATATCATTCATAACCTACCAGAGGGCCATTTTGTTGTTAAGCGCTTCATTTACAGAGAAGGGCGAGATGACGTAGGCATTAGACAGATTCCCTGTAGCAGTATAGGGAGACACGGCTCCTTCCTTTTGAGAAGTAGCGGCCCAGCAAGTCAGGTCTGCTACACTTATTGTCGGGGGCTTTGCACCTAGAGGATCCATCTATTCAACACGGGATAAGAGTGATAATTCTCCAGTGCAGCCAAGGAGTTAGCTGCTCAGCTGCAACTCCCAAATCCACTACAGTAAATGGGATTCGGGTAGCCCCTTCAGACCTGCTGCGCCAGTCACTTACTTATAGGTTGGTAGGTAGGTAGGTATGTAGGTAAATACCTGACACTCTTCTAGTCACATGACATATTTACGTGCACTCCGACACACCGTGAAGCGGGTGAGCATCGTCTATGAGTATCATTATGTAAAGGCATTCATCTTCAGAATGCTGATAGGGTTGTGTGGATAGACTGTTATTAGGCTTGAAGGATGGATCAGATTCATATTCACTTTTTCAGAAAAATAATATTATGATGACTTTCAGCTGACTTCATAGCTAATAATAATATTCTGATGAGCCTTGAGATAGGCAATCACTTACAAACAATAAATGGCAATGACTTCATTAGAAAACACTGTATATGTAAATAGGTACAATAACCTCAATAATCAAGTATTCTCTCAACAGCTGCTCTAGCCTTGATTAATGTTATTGATAGCATATATAAATATTTATTCCTTTTTTTCCCTATTTCAACCAAAATTAATGCTTTGGTTTGCCTTGATGAAGAGCGAAGCATTCAGCAACAAAAAAAAGCTCAGAAATATATAGTACAGTATAGTAAAAATAATAACAATGAAGTCTCTCCTGTGTTAAACTCTCTATCCTCTTCTCCCTCCCTCTCATTTCTGATTCTCCATCTCCCTCACCTCCTCATCGAGTCTGGTTATATGACAGAGCAGACTTCTCTCAAGTTAATGACCTAATTAATATCATTTCCTGGGATACCATCCTTCCCCCCCTTAGACACTGAAGTCTCTTGGCTCATATTTAAGGAACTCTTTACTCGCATCATGCACAAAACTATTCCCTCTAAGCTAGTTTATCCTACAACCCGCTGTACCCCTCCCTGGATCTCCTACTCCATTCTCAAACAAATGCAAAATTATAAATAGATTATACTCCTCTGCCAGGTCACTCAGATCTGCTGATGCCTGGGCAGCCTACGTATTGCCGTTGCCATAACCACACTCTTTCACTCCTCCGTTCAGAAAAACACTTCTTCTTCCAAAGACTATCGTCTTCTCCCAACTCTAGTTCTTTTTGGAGAGCAATAAAGAAATTAGGTAAAAAAACATCTTGCATTCCATCTCGCACTTACCAAGATCAAACTTGTGCTTCCCCTCAGTCTAAAGCCGAGGTTCTAAATCACTTCTTCTCAAGCTGTTTTAACAAGTCTTCTCCACCCCTCTGTAATCACACACCATCTCCTCCGCCCTTCACTTGCCCACCCGAGCTCCTCTGCTCACCAGATGAGATTGTAAGTCTTCTAACTTGCATTCCCTCTGAGAAATTGACTGGCCCTGATTCTATCTTTGGCAGAATAATTAGATCCACAGCTACATCCATATCAATTCCTCTTTCTCTTATCATTAATTCCTCCCTCTCTACTGGTGTACTACCCACTGACTGGAAGCATTCCTTTGTAGTTCCTATCCCCAAAACATCTCCACCCTCGTCTTTCCCAAGGATTATCGATTATCGTCCAATCTCTTTATTATCCCTAATAAGCAAGGTATTAGAACGACACATATTTAACAATTTACACAAACTTAGCACCATACAAGATGTTTTGTCAAACGTTCAGTTCGGATTTCTCCCAGGTCTATCTACTGAAATAGCAATACTTAACGTAACTCAATCCTGGTTTGCTTCCCTGGATGCCCACAAGTCTGTCTGTGCAGTCTTTCTAGACATCAAAAGCTTTTGACTCTGTGCTGCATAGACCACTCTTAAACACTCTGTCCTCACTTAATATTCCTTCTCACCTCCTCTGTTGGCTCACTTCCTATCTTACGGCCCGGTCACAGAGTAACACTATCTCTGGTGCTCTCTCTTCTTCATGTCAAGCATCCTCTGGAGTACCTCAAGGACCTATTCTTGGTCCTCTTTCTTTGTTCTTTACATTAACGACATTGCAAAGCTCCCACTCTCAACATCTTCTACACTTACTCTCTATGCAGACGACATCCTCCTCTCCCATCCATTCTCTTCAACCTCTTCCTTAGATTCAGTGCAATCAGACATTGACATTATATCATCATGGCTATCTTCCCGTCTCCTAATAATTAACCCAATAAGAGCAAGTACATGATGATCTCTCGTAAAACCCTCGCATCCTATCCTCCACTGTATTAGTCCTCAATAGTACTCCCCTTGATCTTGTCACTTCATTTATATACTTGGGAGTTACTTTCACCTCTAACCTATCCTGGAACCTGCACATTAGCAGTAAATCAAGGAAAATAATAGGATTAATTTATCGCAACTTTTACCAACACTTATCCTCTCATATGCTAATTAAACTTGACACAACATTAGTTCTCCCCTCATCTAAGTTACTGTTCCTCTGTGTGGTCACCTCCTCCCCTTCTTGTAATTCAAAATCCTTAGAACACGTTCAGCACTTTGCACTCAGACTCTGTACTTATCAATGGACTTCTGACTATGCATCCCTCCTCTTCACCCTTAAAATTCCTACACTCTCAAATAGACGTGCTCGAGCCAAGCTCCTTCTAATTTACAAAATAATAAACAATTACATCCATACTCAATCTAATTAGCTCCTACTCCACTCTGTCTTCTCGCCAATACCACCCATCGAACATCATAATCCCATTCTCCTGCACTGCATCCATGCACTCTTCCTTCATTCCCTCTGCCACAGCTCTTTTGAACTCGCTCCCAACCTCCATTAGATCCTCGTCTTCACTCTCTTCCTTCAAAC
This sequence comes from Cladorhizidae sp. MBARI D1340-BT2, assembly GCA_028752905.1. Classification (NCBI taxonomy): domain Eukaryota; kingdom Metazoa; phylum Porifera; class Demospongiae; order Poecilosclerida; family Cladorhizidae; species Cladorhizidae sp. MBARI D1340-BT2. Next base: position 12,116,422 of record JAQNBH010000017.1, read on the forward strand.
GATTTGTTAAACAATTCTTTGCCTAACTTTCTACCTGTCATGTTATCATATATGTAAGGCTCTAAATAGTTTTTGCTACTGAGCTCATTTTTCAAAATAATAATAATAATAATAGTAATAAAAATATAATAATAATAATAGATAATAATAATAATAGATAATAAATAAAAATATAAATAAATAAAAAATAAAAAATGGTATATAATAACTATTACAAGAATTAACTTTCTAGAAGGCAAGCATGAAAAAGTGATAATAATATTCTAAATGCAGTCAGCTTATTTTTTAACTGCTGGGTGGTACACCCTTTTATATAGCTCGTAAGATCTGGCAACTAAACAAGCTGATTCATCCCCCCCCCCCCCAAGAATTGTTTCCTGATCTTTTGACCAAAAATAACAGTGACAAACAGATAGATAAATAAGTTATATAGCTACAATAAATTTCACAATACACCAATGTTTTTCTGTGATAATGGCTAAATTCACAGAATCTACATTTGGAAACTGGGAATTTAGTGTTCTGTGATACACTAGCTAGTACCTCCCTCTGTAAGCCAAAATGAATTAGACCTCACGAGGATCCTGAAGCCTGGTATTTTTGCAGCCTGAATTGTTTTGTTTGTAGATATTCATAAGAGGCTGATCACTAATGTCAGTTAGGAGTATAGCTCCACTAAATTGGGTAATTAAGCCTGCCAAAAGGGATGTTCCACTTTATTCTAACTAATACACACCACTCGTGTTTTGTGTGGCTGACAGTATCTTTAAAACTGCCCATTCCAGTATCCATTCCTGGATTTTGGGACTGTATGAAAGACTGATTCCCAAATCTTTCCACAATAGTTATCGATGCTATTTGGATGCCAGTGCCTTCAGTATAATTATGTTGAACGCAGTTTCTCGTAGTATAGGGACATAGCTGCTAAATTATCAAAAGGAGAGTTAGCAGAAGAGAACATAAAGAAATCTGTCGTGATATATTGCAGTCGTGGAGATATTAAAAGTTTTTTTTAGCTAGGTAATTTAAGCAACTTTAAATAGCTACTATTATTGCTGCCTATAATTGGAAAATACCGAAACAGAATTGAGGAAAAGCTGAAATGGAAAATGGCTTTTTTTAAACCTGGAAAACTTTTATCTAAGCTATATATATATTCCAAGATTTTATCTAGTTTACAGGCAGATCAGGGTAGACATACTCCAAGATTCCAGCTTTCTTGAAGCCATGCTCTACTTCATTGGGATGGGAGGAAGAAAGTACCAGTTGATCCAAGTATTGATGCTGTTGCTGTTGTTATTATTATTAATCTTCAAAATGCTGAGTCCCTTGAGAACATCACACCCACCCAAGTGTAGTGCAAAAAATAAAAATAAATAACGACTTGTGCCATGACATTAAATATGTGATTGATGTTCTAAGGTTGACAATCCCTTATCCAAAACCCTTGGAACCAGACATATTTCAGTTTTCCAAACTTTTCAGATTTCTGAATGATAGTATGATACATATACCATACATCAGGGTTTGGACTACGTAGCATAACTCTACTTTCTCAGTTAAAGTGCTGCACTATCCATAATCACATATGCTTATTTTTGACATTTTCATGACCTCAGAGTCACAAAATCACAAAAACAGAAGGAAAACAATAAGCAAAACAATAAGCAAGAAGCAGAGACACGTATGACTAATATATAGGTGCACTGAGAGACAACTGATGCCTCATACCTGCACTCTGTAGGTCACAACGGATTATGTTGTTGTTATTGTTATTGTTGTTATTATTAGTATTATTGTTATTATTTATTATTATTATTATTATTATTATTATTATTATTATTATTATTATTATTATTATTATTATTATTATTATTATTATTATTATTATTATTATTATTATTATTATTATTATTATTATTATTATTATTATTATTATTATTATTATTATTATTATTATTATTATTATTATTATTATTATTATTATTATTATTATTATTATTATTATTATTATTATTATTATTATTATTATTATTATTACTATTATTACTACTATTATTACTACTATTATTATTATTATTATTATTATTATTATTATTATTATTATTATTATTATTATTATTATTATTATTATTATTATTATTATTATTATTATTATTATTATTATTATTATTATTATTATTATTATTATTATTATTATTATTATTATTATTATTATTATTATTATTATTATTATTATTATTATTATTATTATTATTATTATTATATAAATATTATTACTACTACTTATCAAGGATTTCAGTACTGTAACAAGTAATACTTCCTTTTCCCATTAAAAAAAATGGTGGAAGGCAACAAAAACAACAACAAAAACTAAAGTTCGTAAAACTCACATCCCAGTTCAAGGGGTACAAAACCATTAAAGTAATATAATTGTTTTTTAAAAAACTTGCTCTACAGATTCTGCAAGCTTCATGGCACAGGACTTGATATATAGCTCAAAAGATAGGTCTCTCTATGTGCTTTCTTTTGATACTGAACATTTTTCATATCTTGAGCTAAAGTGGGGTACCACAAAACCTGAGTGCCTGAGTTAGGAACATATTTTTCTCCAGATTGCCAAGTGCTAGAGAGATGAAATTAGTGCCAGTGACTAGAGGAAGCCGTACTCTATACAAAGTCTTGTTCCATTAGGTGTTAAAACTTAAGCATGCGGTTTTCTTGATCTGCTGGCTATCATACACCATTTATTATATTGTCATCTATTCTAAGTAAGTAAAATATGATGAACAATTTAATGGGCCATCTATGACAAATACGGAGGGAAGTTGAACAATATCTTGTGCTAGTGCCCACAAGGGAAAATTAACTATTGTTTTTATGACCTTCTGAAGTGTGTGATTTGCCACCTCACTACGTATGTATATATATATATATATACATCAACTCATCCACTCTCAATGAACTCTCAGTTGACATAATAAATTTACTTTAATACAAGGATAGGTCTGGTAGAGCAACCATACCTTAACAGCAATTGTGGAAGGCTCCTGAACTTGGTGTTGCTTGGAGAGGGAATGAAATGAGGGAATGTATGTATACCTGAGTGGGGGGAAAGAAATCTATTGTTTGAAGGTAGTGATATAAGACTCTGGGAAGAATGACACACTGGTGTGAAGTGAGGTCTGGGGTTATGGAGAAGAGAATCGAAACAGTAAAATTGAAATGGAGAGTTGAAGGTGAGCGAGATTGGATTGAGCACCCACAGGCAGTACATGAAGCATTTGTAGGATGGGAAGAAGAGTTGAGGGGGTTTGATCAAGAGCAGTGGTCCAATGTAACAAATAACATCTGGAATATTGTGCTTTTGGCGGACACACAAGTGGAGTTGCTTGGATGTGGTGTAGAGGTATGTAGTAAGATGGAAGTCGAAGTTTAATGATAAGAAGAGTAAAGTAATTAATGGCCATTGGAAAAGGGAGAAGTGTGAATTGGAATATTGATGGAGATGAGCTGGAAACATTCAGATACCTCAGTAACCTGGGTGTGTGGTTTGATGAGAAACTGAGAGGGAATGTACATTTGGAGGAAATGAATTCTATAGCAGAAGAATGGATTTGAAAGACAGTGTGGATGAGTAAAGTGGATAGAAGTGTATAGAGGTAGGATAGTGTGGGAGCTATTGGCTAGGACAAGGCTGGAACATGCTGCTGAAGTGTGGTTGACAGGAGGACAGACTGCTTGTAGGAAATTAGGTCGGGAGTAGGAAGAAACCTATTAGGGGATAGAAACACAGTGGCAGGAATAGCAGTGCTGGGGGACTTGGGGTGGAGGAAGTTGGCAGAGAAGAGGGAGGAGAAAATAGCAAAGATGGAGGAGGGTAGACTGGTGAAAATAGTGGCAGACAAGGTAAGAATGGATGGAGGAATAGGATAGTGGGAAGAATAAACTGTTTAGGAGGAAATATGATCTGCTTTGGTTGGTGGGACAATGAAAGGTGAAGATAAAGAAGAGGAGGTAGTTGAGAGTGGGAGTAGCTTGAAGTGCTGGCTATAGGTTGGTAAAAGGTGATGGAGCAGAATGGTATGCAAGGTCATTGCAGGGATGTGAGTGAGGGGGTTGATGTTTATGTTGAGGACAGGGTAAGCAGGTCTATTGCAGGATAAGAAGTGATGTAGGCTGTGTAGTGATGATAGATGTGTGTTGTGTGTGACAGGAGGTAAGTTGAAGACTTGAGGCATTTACTAATAGGCTGTGGTGAATTTGGAAAAGAATGGGAAGCATCAATGAATGATGGATGGAATTGAGGGTGCTGGAATATGTTTGGAGAGTTTGAGAGGGTGGGCTAGGGCTGCAGGAGAGGAGGTAAGAGTTGAATGTTTTGTTCGGTAAGAGATTGGAGGTGTTGGAAGACACCAGATCGGTGAAAGTACTTTGCAAATAAACTAAGAGAGGTTGGAGATATCAGATGGTGGGAAGACTATGAGATCTTGAGCAGGAAGTATCAGCTAGACAATGAGGTTGGGTCAGTGCAAAAGGGGAAGGAAAAGAGGCATGAGAAGGATTGAGAAGAAGAAATAAACACTCACAGGTGAGATTATGCTGAAGTTCTACAAACTGGCAAAGAATGGTGCAGGGGTGGAGAGGTATGTGAGGTCCATGCGGAGGGGGGGGCAGGAAGGTGTGAGGTTGTAGTTTACTGAGGACTTTGTCAAACGGGTTGTTACGAGGACAATAAGAGATGTGAGAGATGTAAAATGTGTGATAGTGCAGCAGGGAAAGATGTGGGAAATTTCTTAATGATGTGTGGGGAATTTGGGGGATTGGCTGGTTCTGGTTGATGAGGTGCTGGGGGTAGACAGTGTCTGGGGATAGACAGTGGCTGGGGATAGACAGTGGCTGGGGATAGACAGTGGCTGGGGATAGACAGTGGCTGGGGGTAGACAGTGGCTGGGGGTAGACAGTGGCTGGGGATAGACAGTGGCTGGGGATAGAGTGGCTGGGGATAGACAGTGGCTGGGGTAGACAGTGGCTGGGGATAGACAGTGGCTGGGGATAGACAGTGGCTGGGGATAGACAGTGGCTGGGGATAGACAGTGGCTGGGGGTAGACAGTGGCTGGGGGTATACAGTGGCTGGGGGTAGACAGTGGCTGGGGGTAGACAGTGGCTGGGGATAGACAGTGGCTGGGGATAGACAGTGGCTGGGGATAGACAGTGGCACAGTGGCTGGGGATAGACAGTGGCTGGGGATAGACAGTGGCTGGGGATATGGATAAATATGAAGGAGTGGGTAACAGGGGGGTAAATTCTGGAGAGGCCATGGTCCCCCCAACTTTTGGCCAAAACAAGTTTTCTGAGGGAGTTTTCGCAAGCTGTTGAAGGTGTTGACTAACAAGTTATAGCACATTCATAATTATAATTGGTGTGAAATATGCTAGATAGACCAACACCATAGAATAAATTTTAAAAAAAGTTCCCTAATCGGTTCAATACATGTGACCAGTTAGTGTATGTCAGGAATAACAGCCTGACAACTCAACCACCAAACAAGCCTCAGACCATACCATGGAACTAATACTTTAGGTGTGAGGATCATTTTAGCTGTTAGGATCATTTTGACATTTATATAGTTCATGTATTTCATTGTTTCATTTTGATTTTGCCATGACAGCAGTGGAGTGCCTATATAAGTAAGCTCTCCCACTGCCTTATGTTGAGTTCTGCTATAAACCTAATGTGCTGTTAATCATTATTCGGAATGCTAAGCAATATAAGAGTGAATCCTAACAGTGTAGCAGGCCATATATGTGCTATATAGTGCTGCTGCAGAGTGAATCATGCCTAAAAGACAAGCCTCCTTGTTAAGTTTTTGTCAAAGTCCAACTAAGAGTCTGAGGAGAAGGCTGATGATCAAGCCCAAGGATCTGATAGCCAAGATGTACAGGTTGAAGAAAACCCAGAAGAATCTGAACAGGTACGTCTGTCATAATCCATCACATGATAACAACATTAAGCCTCTCAATTTTTATGTGGCATCTCAGCCTCTGATGTCAGTGAATCCTTATTAAACAATCATATATTGACAGACCCTGTTGTTGTATTTGTTTTTGCAAAATTAGACTTTGACTCAAGCTACAAGTACTTTTGATATCTCTCAGGAGCAGCAAGTAGAATATCCCTGACTCTGGATACCCTTCCTCAAGTTCCCTACCAGCCAATCAACATCAAATACCCTAAAAGCAAGATGGGTCATCAACGAGCATTCCAACCAGCCTGGTACTCGCAATTTTCATGGCTGCATTATCTTCCAATTTCAGACACTATTATTTGCCACACTTGTGGCACAGCCAATTTGAAGGCACTGCTTAAGCTGGATACAAGGTCTGAAACCTCCTTCTTGTCTGATGGGTTCAGAAATTGGAAAATGCTCTGTGTAAAAACAAGGGTTTCCATAAGCACGAAAGCTCACTTTGTCACAAGCATGCAGTTGCTATGTTAACTCAACCTTGTCATATTGATGAGCAGCTAAAGGAGCAGCTTAAGAGTCAGAAAGAGGAAAATAGGAACTGCCTCCTGAAAATCATTCAAAGTGTATCCTATCTTGCCCGCCAAGGCATTGCCCTTCGTAAGGGCAAACAAGAGGAGGAGTCAAATTTCAAGCAACTCCTCCTTCTGCGAGCTGAAGATGATAAAGCGCTTCGTAAATGGATTGAAAAGTCTTACGACAAGCATATCAGTCCAGATGCTCAGAATGAAATCTTACAAATCATGGCTCTAAAAGTGCTTCATGGTATAGCAGCTGACATAGTTGAATCCGGATGTTACAGTATCTTGGCTGATGAGAGTACAGATGCGAGCAACATTGAACAACTACATACGTTGGGTGAATGAGATGACAGTACGTGAGGAATATATTGGTCTGATGTCAGTTTCTCAGACCAATGTAGACACAATTGTTGCTTGCATAAAAGATGTGCTGCTATGCATGAATCTCAAAATTCAAGATGCCCGTGGGCAATGTTATGACGGATGTTCGACCATGACTGGAACAAAAAATGGGGTTGCTGCACAAATCAAGAAACTGAATGAAAAATGTCTGCTAACACACTGCTATTGCCACTCGCTTAATCTTGCTGTCGGGGATACAATAAAAAATATTTCCCTGTTGAAAGACACGCTTGATGTGGCTTATGAAATTACTAAATTAATAAAGAAGAGTCCAAAAAGAGAGGCAGTATTTCGCAGAAAGCAATCAGAAATTCTGGGGCAAATGGAACATGATCTCCATGTAGACAATATTGACTCACCAACTCTGAAAATCCTCTGCCCAACAAGGTGGACTGTCCGAGCAGCATCACTGAGTGCTATTCTGAAAAATTATGGCACTCTCATGATCCTATGGGACTGGGCACAAGACCATGTCAAAGACTCTGAAATGAAGGCAAGAATAATTGGGGTGGAGACTAAAATGCAACTTTTAGTGTGAAGTTGGAACTAAAAGAGCCTTCACTTCCATGTCACCGTAAGATGCCATCAAGGTATAGTGAGGGTAGTGCTCAACATGAGCACCATACCAATGTAGAGAACTTTTACCGCCAAATCTATTTTGAGGCTGTGGACACTGTAGCTAGCTGCATTGAAGAGCGTTTTAATCAGAAGGACTACACCACATATGCAACCTGTGAGAGAGAAGGTCCTAGTGAAAGGAACATTGGTGGAGGATGTCTCACAAAATGTTGACGAACTATGTGAGTTCTACACTGAGTTTGACCCTGATACCTTAAGAATCCAGCTATCTATAATGGCAGAGTCCTATCGCAGTTTCAGTCAAGATGAAGGTGGTGGTGATACATTGCAAAATGTCGTTGATTTCCTCAAAAAGAACAAAAACATCTGGCCCCTCATAACAGAGGTCATGTCTTTGGTCAAGGTTGTTCTGGTTATGCCGGCAACTAATGCAAGCTCTGAACGAGCCTTCAGTGCGCTGAGAAGGGTGAAGTCTTACCTTCGTACAACAATGTCGAACAACTGCCTCAATCATCTCATAACATGCACAGTGCATAAAGAGCTGGTGAAGGAACTGAGCCTCAAGCAAGTGACAAATGACTTTGTGGATAGAGTAGAGAGGCGCTCATCCATCTTCGGCCACTTTTTCATTTCTTAGTAGATGTGAATGATGTTAGTGCTAGTATACTGTTTGTCATCTGGTTATGTTATGTGTTCGGGTGATTACTAAATTGAAAATATTTTCAACACCAATTTACCCCAAAATCTGTAGTCCTATTTTTCAAAATATCCTGGATGAGTATCTAGAGACTCCCCTAGAGACTCCCCTAGAGTAAGCAGCTTTAATACTGCTTTTGGCCCCCCCAACTTTCATATGGAAATTACCCCCCCTGGGTAAGGATGGATAGATGGCATTGTTGTTGGGGAAAGATGTGGAGGGAGTAAGTGTTGCAGTAATGGAGGAAGTGAGAGAGTGTGTTATGTATTGGGTAGTGAAGTGGCGGCATAGGAGGAAGGAACTGTTGGTGGCAAACTGATGACGATCTTTGGTCCCCTCCCAGTGCTGGACACTCTTAATTTTTAAACTCTTATTTAATTTAGTGTCACAATGTGCTGTGTGTGTCAACAGTATTAAGATTAAATTATTAAAAATGCACATTATGATGTTGTGTATTTGTAGACTGGTTCCATGCTAAACTGGTCCTAGTGCGCGCGCAAGTAAGATCATGAGATTGCTTGCGCGCGAATTCCAAGAACGCTTTTAATTAAGTCAGTTGCTTAGTAACCATTTTGGGAAACAGTGCAAGCATGGAGTCAAAGGTCGTTGTATAAAGGTGGCTCAATTGGAGAAAATTATGCGTTCTCAAGGGTCTGAATCAGGATCTGCGCAACTTCTCGATGGATTAGACGATAGATTTTCATTGTATTCAACAGACACTGAAGAAAGGGTTAGCAATTTTTTTTATGTATGAAAGTGCCAAATAAATACTGTGAACAAAAATGTTAGTCTTATTAACCTGCAGCAATAACTGGCATACGTGGAATGCATGTGCAGGGATGGCCCACCAAATAGACATTGGATACCCACACTAGCCAACCCTTTGTGGGTCTGGGTCTCTGACATCCTGCCATTGTGCCAAGTGATTCATGGTTTTTATTTGTTTAAAGTAAATGATAGACATCACATTGTCTGATATGTGGCACTCAAGTTTAGTAGTGGGCTCACACTATGTTGTCATGGTTATGCTGTGCATGTTGATATTTTTGCTTCAACAGTTAGTGCACAGCTGAGGTTATCAGGAGCATGGCCACCTTCAGGAACAAAAACTTGCTATTCCCCCTCTCCCCTTTCCCCAGTGGACTGCCTCTTCCAGAGTTGGCTTTTTGCCTCAGCCCTCCCAGCCTAGACACGTTCATCTGACTCAAACTTATTGAGATATAGTTTAATGACCACCTACCTACCACATCCACTCAAAGAAATGTGGCTTTATGGAAGACTAGCAGACCCCTTCCCAGGGTAGCAATTTGGTGAGGATCAGCTAGTGAGACTAGGCATTGGTGAGGATCAGCTAGTGAGACTAGACATTGGTGAGGATCAGCTAGTGAGACTAGGCATTGGTGAGGATCAGCTAGTGAGACTAGACATTGGTGAGGATCAGCTAGTGAGACTAGGCATTGGTGAGGATCAGCTAGTGAGGCTAGGCATTGGTGAGGATCAGCTAGTGAGACTAGGCATTGGTGAGGATCAGCCAGTGAGACTAGGCATTGGTGAGGATCAGCTAGTGAGACTAGGCATTGGTGAGGATCAGCTAGTGAGACTAGACATTGGTGAGGATCAGCTAGTGAGACTAGGCATTGGTGAGGATCAGCTAGTGAGACTAGACATTGGTGAGGATCAGCTAGTGAGACTAGGCATTGGTGAGGATCAGCTAGTGAGACTAGGCATTGGTGAGGATCAGCTAGTGAGACTAGGCATTGGTGAGGATCAGCTAGTGAGACTAGGCATTGGTGAGGATCAGCTAGTGAGACTAGGCATTGGTGAGGATCAGCTAGTGAGACTAGGCATTGGTGAGGATCAGCTAGTGAGACTAGGCATTGGTGAGGATCAGCTAGTGAGACTAGGCATTGGTGAGGATCAGCTAGTGAGACTAGACATTGGTGAGGATCAGCTAGTGAGACTAGGCATTGGTGAGGATCAGCTAGTGAGACTAGGCATTGGTGAGGATCAGCTAGTGAGACTAGACATTGGTGAGGATCAGCTAGTGAGACTAGGCATTGGTGAGGATCAGCTAGTGAGACTAGACATTGGTGAGGATCAGCTAGTGAGACTAGGCATTGGTGAGGATCAGCTAGTGAGACTAGGCATTGGTGAGGATCAGCTAGTGAGACTAGGCATTGGTGAGGATCAGCTAGTGAGACTAGGCATTGGTGAGGATCAGCTAGTGAGACAGGCATTGGTGAGGATCAGCTAGTGAGACTAGGCATTGGTGAGGATCAGCTAGTGAGACTAGGCATTGGTGAGGATCAGCTAGTGAGACTAGGCATTGGTGAGGATCAGCTAGTGAGACTAGGCATTGGTGAGGATCAGCTAGTGAGACTAGGCATTGGTGAGGATCAGCTAGTGAGACTAGACATTGGTGAGGATCAGCTAGTGAGACTAGGCATTGGTGAGGATCAGCTAGTGAGACTAGACATTGGTGAGGATCAGCTAGTGAGGCTAGGCATTGGTGAGGATCAGCTAGTGAGGCAGGCATTGGTGAGGATCAGCTAGTGAGACTAGACATTGGTGAGGATCAGCTAGTGAGACTAGGCATTGGTGAGGATCAGCTAGTGAGACTAGGCATTGGTGAGGATCAGCTAGTGAGACTAGACATTGGTGAGGATCAGCTAGTGAGACTAGACATTGGTGAGGATCAGCTAGTGAGACTAGGCATTGGTGAGGATCAGCTAGTGAGACTAGGCATTGGTGAGGATCAGCTAGTGAGACTAGGCATTGGTGAGGATCAGCTAGTGAGACTAGGCATTGGTGAGGATCAGCTAGTGAGACTAGGCATTGGTGAGGATCAGCTAGTAAGACTAGGCATTGGTGAGGATCAGCTAGTGAGACTAGACATTGGTGAGGATCAGCTAGTGAGACTAGGCATTGGTGAGGATCAGCTAGTGAGACTAGACATTGGTGAGGATCAGCTAGTGAGACTAGGCATTGGTGAGGATCAGCTAGTGAGGCAGGCATTGGTGAGGATCAGCTAGTGAGACTAGGCATTGGTGAGGATCAGCTAGTGAGACTAGGCATTGGTGAGGATCAGCTAGTGAGACTAGGCATTGGTGAGGATCAGCTAGTGAGACTAGACATTGGTGAGGATCAGCTAGTGAGGCAGGCATTGGTGAGGATCAGCTAGTGAGAGTAGGCATTGGTGAGGATCAGCTAGTGAGACTAGGCATTGGTGAGGATCAGCTAGTGAGACTAGACATTGGTGAGGATCAGCTAGTGGACTAGACATTGGTGAGGATCAGCTAGTGAGACTAGGCATTGGTGAGGATCAGCTAGTGAGACTAGACATTGGTGAGGATCAGCTAGTGAGACTAGACATTGGTGAGGATCAGCTAGTGAGACTAGACATTGGTGAGGATCAGCTAGTGAGACTAGGCATTGGTGAGGATCAGCTAGTGAGACTAGGCATTGGTGAGGATCAGCTAGTGAGACTAGGCATTGGTGAGGATCAGCTAGTGAGACTAGACATTGGTGAGGATCAGCTAGTGAGACTAGGCATTGGTGAGGATCAGCTAGTGAGACTAGGCATTGGTGAGGATCAGCTAGTGAGACTAGGCATTGGTGAGGATCAGCTAGTGAGACTAGACATTGGTGAGGATCAGCTAGTGAGACTAGACATTGGTGAGGATCAGCTAGTGAGACTAGGCATTGGTGAGGATCAGCTAGTGAGACTAGACATTGGTGAGGATCAGCTAGTGAGACTAGGCATTGGTGAGGATCAGCTAGTGAGACTAGACATTGGTGAGGATCAGCTAGTGAGACTAGGCATTGGTGAGGATCAGCTAGTGAGACTAGGCATTGGTGAGGATCAGCTAGTGAGACTAGGCATTGGTGAGGATCAGCTAGTGAGACTAGGCATTGGTGAGGATCAGCTAGTGAGACTAGACATTGGTGAGGATCAGCTAGTGAGACTAGGCATTGGTGAGGATCAGCTAGTGAGACTAGGCATTGGTGAGGATCAGCTAGTGAGACTAGACATTGGTGAGGATCAGCTAGTGAGACTTGGCATTGGTGAGGATCAGCTAGTGAGGCAGGCATTGGTGAGGATCAGCTAGTGAGACTAGGCATTGGTGAGGATCAGCTAGTGAGACTAGACATTGGTGAGGATCAGCTAGTGAGACTAGGCATTGGTGAGGATCAGCTAGTGAGACTAGACATTGGTGAGGATCAGCTAGTGAGACTAGGCATTGGTGAGGATCAGCTAGTGAGACTAGGCATTGGTGAGGATCAGCTAGTGAGACTAGGCATTGGTGAGGATCAGCTAGTGAGACTAGGCATTGGTGAGGATCAGCTAGTGAGACTAGACATTGGTGAGGATCAGCTAGTGAGACTAGGCATTGGTGAGGATCAGCTAGTGAGACTAGGCATTGGTGAGGATCAGCTAGTGAGACTAGGCATTGGTGAGGATCAGCTAGTGAGGCAGGCATTGGGTGGACCAAAACAAACCCTCTTGGCAAGACTTTGTGGATAGTGAGCGGGGGGGGGGGGCATTGGCTCAATTGGCCAGGACTCTTGTTCTATGCTGCGCTGGCTTCAATGATTCAACAAGTTTTGCAATTCATGCACTCTTTGATGTGTAATCACGTCAAGTTAGAAGCAAAATTGGACCAGTTCTCTCTTTCTGCGTCGGGTGTATGAGGCTGGCCAATTTAGTTCAGTAGTGTTGGGCCCCAAACAAGGTATGTGCTATACTTACGTGGCATCTCGATAGAAGTACACAATCTATAATATAACTAACTTCCTTGGAACTAACCCTGGTTGTCACCAAGAGCCAGGTTTGGTTGTCGAGAGAGTGCCATATAGCGGGTAATTGCAGTGAGGCAATAGTTTCGTAAATTTTTTCATGGTTACAAATTTTTTACCCGTAGATTATGTATTGCAAGCCAAACTCTTAGCAAGGCTCTAGCTCAAGAGACTTATATAATAACTGCATTTAATTGAGAAACTGGACCATATAAACTAGCTAGCTGTTTTTCTCCTCCCCATGGCCGATTCATAAAGACAACTCACTGAGTAGTTAACTATGCAATAAATCACTCCATTTCATTGCAAAATACCTGTCTGAGAACGTGACCAACTATACATCCAAATTTCACATCTACACAGCAAAAATATTGCACTGCAATTACTCACCTAAGACAACATCCCAAATTTCCTAGTAGGCATGGTGGCCTCAAAACCACACCTCTACTTAGAAAGAATTCGCCAAGCCAGATTTTTTTCCAGCCCAAAATTGAAAAGAGGTGCTAACATACATGCGTAATTAGCAAGACTGACATTTTAAAACCTAAATTTTTCGCCAAGATTGATTATTAAAATCCTGCTCCATGGAAATTATCTGCTATACGGACCCCTGTTTGTTGTTGCTACTACTGTTGTTGCTTTTGCATTTTGTGAGTAATACTAAGAAAATACGTGATATATATTATACATATATATTATTGGTATAGAGAATGGTACTTAAAGTCATAGTTGGAATACATAGAGCAGTCTATGACTCATGGTTTCAGTTGGAAGAGCAGCTTCTAAGAGGTAGTTATTGGCTAGCGAAGCGAATCCTCACTGGGGATTTGAATGGGAAAGTTTGTATTGCCATGCATGACCGTATCTTGATGTATGTGCCCACGTACAAAAATATTGAAAGAATGGTCTGTGAGTGAGGAAGGGGAAGTCATAGCACATGTGTGTCATTAGGCTGCACAGTTAGTAGCTGTCAGGACAAGGATGCTGGAGTTTCATTAAGACATTACCTGCTCATTTCTTCAGTGAAGCTATGGAGATGGTGGATGCACCATTTACGATAAGGATGTGTCTAGCCTGGCAAGGTAAAGACAGTTCCTTGCATGTGCTGTCACCAGGGATGATGAAAGATATCTTCTACTGTTGATGGTTGCACTCTCAGACATTGAGTACAAAGGGAACAGGCTACACAAATTGGCCAACATATAGTAATACACACACAAACCACACCCCTTCCCCAAGTCTTACACCCCGACATAGAGTAACACACACATCAACCACACATAGAGGGAAAGATAATTGACTGCATAAAGAAGAGATTTGCTAATGATGGAGAATGTGTTGAACACAAACAGATCAAGAGTGCAATGTATAAAAAGATGTTTGAAGTTACTGTCAGCTATTGCATGGACTCCCTGCAGTCCTGTCAGCCAGTATGTACTGATTGATGACCTTTCTAGTATATGAAGTTCTTGTCAGCTTCTGCATGGACTTCCCTACAGTCCTGTGACAATTCCGTCAGCTAGCATGCATGTTAGTGCACTTCCCATCATCAGCAGGGGAAGATGCTTCCAGGTAGTCCTTACAAAACCTTCCTCTCTCAGTCACATTTCATGCTTGCATTTCTGTTTCGCAACCAGCCAGCCTGTGTGTGATGTTGCAGGGCATCTGGTTGCACAGCCATGCATACGCTGGGCATCTGTTCTAGTAGTTAAGAATAGAAAGCAATTTGTGTAGCAGGTGTCCCACCAACAGGCAGTGTTGGTGCTGCTAACTGCACCGCTGCTGTGTACATTACTGTGGACAGACCAACACTGCTGTGTACTAGTGCCCACAGGTTACTGGAGATTAGTCACAAGGTGGAAATATGGCAGCCTCCACACAAAAACATGGGTGGCAGTACATGCTCCAGGGCCTGCAGAAGTATTTAGTCTCTCCTGCTGTTGGGATGAGCTTTGAGAAATTATATCCTGTTTAAAGATGTCTTGGATCTAAAAATGATTTGACTGGTCGAGAGGCAGCATTCGTATGAGACTCATAGGTTCCATGCATGCCAGGTGCTAATGGGTCACAACACGATACCCATTAGCTCACTCTCCCTCCCTCCCTTCCTTCCTCTGTCTAGCTTATCTCTGTGGACAAAGGGTTAGGCAGGTGTACGGCCATGCTCCAGTCGCTCCTGCAGATAGAACAAGATAAGAGAACAGGTAAGGTAAATATATATGCTGTTTAATAATTATATGACAGTTGTCATGGGAAGTTGGCATGTAGCATCTGGCCTTATTATACCTGCATTGGGACATAATGTGCCACTGTAGACACATCATCACCTTACCGGAGCCGAGTATCTGACCTATCACTATGAAAATGTCATAGACATTGCTTGTCATACACGTATGTACTGCACATGCAGGCAATAGCAAAATAATCACACTATACTGTATGTCACTTTGTATTGGACCATCCTGAACATGAACTAATTGCCAATATTCATATGCAGGTACAGTCCCAGGAGGAAGGCAGCTCTCTGTGTCCAAAGAAAGAACAACCCTTACATCCAGGAAAGGGAGAGCCTTGAGAGATAAGCCGACCAAGCAACTGGGTTCTTTGAAGGAAGAAAACAGGCTTCAAGCTAATCCTGGCCCCAAGAAGGCAAGATTTTGTCATTCTAATTATCAGGCTAAGATGTAGAGCGGGCAAGGATTGGAAATTTTCGATGATTTATAATTTTGCATTTTCACCTGAATGGGTTATGCTTTGTGGATGCTGAGACGTGTCATCGAAATGAGTGCCTGTTTGTGTAGCGGGTTGTGGTGGTTGCTTTCCTTCTCACTATATAAACGAGTTCTGTTGGCAGGAACTCGTGTTCCCGCAACTCTCTGCTGCTTGGATGGCTAGCTCCTCATTTGGCTTTATTGTGAGGGGCTAGCGAAGTGCTGACAACCAATGAAATTCAAAGTTCAATTGTCGTTTATGCATATAAACAGTGCAGTTTATAGCAGGGGCTTAGTTTTGTGCACTAGAAGCATCACATGATAAAACAACTGCAGTGAATATTCCATCCCTTTTGGTAGATTTGTGTGGCTGAAGAATGCTGCGTGTTGTTTTTGTTACGTTCGACCAATGCTATTGTTGTCTGTGCATGTAGAACAGAAGTGGGAGCATAATACTGGTCCCTCGAAGTTACAGGATACGCCTGCAGAGTGCAACCCATTGGTCGTCCACCCTGCGGCATGCTCCACTCCAGATGGAAAAGGCGGAGCAAGGCACACCGCAGAGAGAGCCAAGGAGAGACAAAAGATCAATGCCCTCCAATCTGCTCCTGCCGTAATAGCGAGACACGAGCACACTGCAGCTCCACCACACGTCAGACGCGCTGAAGCAAAGGCGAATCGGAAAGTTGAACTCGGCACTGATAGGACGTGTCACAGACTCGAGTCGGATCAACGACAAACTCCAGCCACTGCTAGAGATGCTCTTCCTTCTTCTGCCGCAAAAGCTGACACTTGTGGCCAGCAGAGAAATGTAGCGTGGACAGGAAGGGACAAAGAAATGGCGACAAAAACAGAGAGGAATTCTGCAGGCAGACCTGTGGCCTCGTTGCATCGCCAGCAGCAGGCATCTGCAGTATATGGTGCTGCTGGTAATTCTCCTCCCCCTCCTCCCCCTCCTCTGTTTCATCCTTTCTATCAGCCCTACGGCTTCCCCTACTTGCCTCCGTACCCGTACCCATACTTCCATCACTCTCAATTCCACCACCCTCAGTACTGGACGCCTCACAAACACTTGAGCGGCACCAGACACCATCCGGCTGGTCTTCGCAAAGCTGACGCGATGGAAGCGCTTGACCTTGCGTCAGTACACTTTCAGCCTCTTCGTCGTCGGCACCCTTCTGGAGTGCAACCCCCAGAGCACTGCCACTGGTACTATGACCATGGATATCACCATCGCCTGCCTTCTCCAGAGCATTCCACTCGTGACGAGCAGTCGGAGGTTGTTGAAGGGAAGCAAGATTCACCTCCTCCAGTCGAACCTGCACCTTCCGCCACTGCTAAGAACGACACTGGAACGGACAGAACCACTAAATCTGTTCCAGTTCTGGCGTGCGAGGAGATATCTGACCTCGATGGACTTGGTGGTCTAGTGAGGAGCTTGATGAGCTCCTGTGAAGAGACCGTTCTCAACATGAAGACGGCTTGTGGTAAGTATGAATACTGTGTCTATTGTGTTAAGCTTCCTCAGGTGCCAAGCTTTTTCCTTTAAAATGAGAATGGTTGGCACTTGACCTGTGGGAGGTGCTTGGAGGAATTAATACTCCAATTGATGCATTCACCTGAACACTGATGTGGGATCATGCCTTGTGGATTCATCGCGTGCTGTAGCTATGGTGACAAAAGCTATTGTTTAGCATTGTTTCCCAGGTTTGCCGAATTCAGCGGAGGTCCACATGTCTTTGTTATCACCATCCAAGCCTATGAATGGAATTCTCCTCTTGCATTGGCTCCATAGTCTTCATTACGATGCTGTGGGAGTGCGGGTGGTTTGTGAGATACATTTCTATATAGTGTGTGCACTTAACCTGGATAGCCCACGTCCATTCACTGCTGCATCTGACATGATGGGTGCTGTAGTGCTGATAGACCATGATGGTGCTCATAACTCTGCTATAAGACATGCCTGTGCCCTCTAGGATGAATTAGCATCCTCAACTCAAATATTTACTGCGTGTGCACGTAACACACTAGAGATATGGAACTATTCGTCGATAAATTTTGACAATCTCACTAGCTTACGATTTTTAAAATCTTTAATCCACTGAAAAAAAGAGTAAAATGATAGAGTTCGGTTATCTTCTTGCACACACCAGTGGCAGAAGAGGAGAGCTAACTTTGATGCCAACTGTTGGCCACCAATCTCGACGTACCAGACTGAGAGAGTTATCTTGCAGACAGAGTTGAGAAATTGTAGAAAACAATTTGTAGACGTTGTGTTCTATGATTCACGACCATACTGATTAATTATTTCAAATAAGCATACTCCAGATCTGCTTTGCTGTAAGCAAGAAAAGAAGTCTATTTTTTCATTGATGTGGAAAAGGAATAAATATGTACTGTGCATATTCAATTTACTTAGGATTGAGCTGTGCTGGTTCCCTCTTGTCAATATTTCTGGGATTTCATGGCATACGTTAGCATTTCAGGGTACCCCCTTAGCATTTTAGTTTGTTCACTTAGCATCTCAAGGTGTTCACTTAGAGTTTTAGGGTGTTGGTTACTTCAGGGTGTTCTCCTGGCATTTTAGAGTGTTAACCTGGCATTTGGGGTGTTCCGGCATTTCGGTGGAGAATTTTGGCATTTCAAGGTGTTTATCCGGCATTTCAGGGTGTTCACCTAGCATTTCAAGGTGTTCACCCGACATTTCAGGTGTTAACTTAGGATTTTAGGGTGCTCACCATGCAGTTCAGAGTGTTCACCTAGCATTTCAGAGTGTTCACCTAGCATTTCAGAGTGTTCACCTAGCATTTCAGAGTGTTCACCTAGCATTTCAGAGTGTTCACCTAGCATTTCAGAGTGTTCACCTAGCATTTCAGAGTGTTCACCTAGCATTAGAGGGTTCACCTAGCATTTCAGAGTGTTCACCTAGAGTGTTCACCTAGCATTTCAGAGTGTTCACCTAGCATTTCAGAGTGTTCACCTAGCATTAGAGGGTTCACCTAGCATTTCAAGGTATCTTGCCTTCCAGGGGCTTCACTTGGGCATGTTTGCTCCACAGTTAGTATACAGTCCCAGAACCTTCAAAATACAGACTACCACTTAGCTGGATATTTTTCATTGCGAGCGGTTTAATATTTTGCGTGTTTCAAAGTTTAGAATCCAATCCTCGAATTGGTTGGATGAAGAGCAGTAGAGCAGGGCGTGGCACACAATCCACAAATACCTCTCCCGTGGAATCGCTCTGTTAATGTATTACCCCTCGAAAATACCTCATGTTTACTACACATACGCTAAAATATCTGCTTTTGTTTTCCCTTCCTACATAGTTGAGTGCCAATTACATAGAAGTGAGTAGCTTATAGGAACTGAATTAGTGGGTGCTCTTCCAGCATCACCTCTCTCCTGTCCTCAACTCAGATATACACTGTGCTGATGTGTACATGCAGGAGAGAAGCAAGCAATGGTGATGACGACAATGAGGCTGACAGAGCTGCAGGAGTTTCTGTCCCAGGTGCGGCAGCATCTCTGTGAGCAGTGCCAGAGGATGAGCTTGAAGCACAAGCAGGAGAGACTCTCTGAAGTGTCAGTGGCAGACTGGCTCGGACAAGCTCAGACATACAAGGACGAGAGAGCAGGTCTGATTGAGTGAGTTCTATTGCAAGCTTGTTACTCATAGCTGTTGCTAGTTGTGAAGCTATGAAGTTTGTAGACCTTTGTTTGCTGGGTGCGGGAAGGCAAATTCTACTCCAGACTAATTGGAATTCTTGTTGAAAAATAATTTCACCTAAGATCATTTGTCACTGGAATTTATGAACATCATGTGATGTTTCAATACATGGTAAGGATCATCAACTGCTAGTGGTGGTTTTGAGCCTTAGCTATAGTTAGTATAGCTAGTTTTATACATGTGCCTTCTCTAGGGAAGTCGTAGTGTATGCAAGTGTAACGTATCTGAAGAGCTTCAGCAGTTGAATGTACAAACTAGTACCAAAATCATACAAGAGTATTTGAAGTAATGGTGTGATATTTTATTCTGTTCTCGAGTACGGAACGGCCACATTGTGGTGTGTGTGTGAAGTACCCTCTAATAGGTGCAATGTAGTAACCAACACAGTAATCTTGAAGAGCAAGTTCCAATGCTGCATGCATGCGTAGATCCACTATACTACGTGTAGCATCACATTTTCCATTCCCAGGAGGATCAAGGAATCTTGTAGTGCCTATTCTAAAGTCAGGAAAAAGCTGGACGATTTGCAAGAAGGGAAACAGATGCAAAACAGAGAGTGTAATTACATTAATAATTGACAGGGGCAAGCGGTGTTTATGTGTGTTTGCTACAGTGGAAGAGAAGAAGAAGCAAGTGTCTAGCCTTCAAGAGGAACTGAACAAGGCATCTGGGAGTGGGAGGCAGATGGCAGCCAAGCTAAAACTCAAGCAAGAGGTGAGTGTTTGTCTTTGTAACTGTATTCCTGCACATGAAGGGTGTTTGTTTTGTTCTGTACGCCAGGAGCTGGAGCATGTCCTTGACTGTTCTCACTCTTCAGAGAAAGAGCTGCAAGCACAGGTATATGATTAGTACAGCCAGTCTGTGAGAGGAACATGTTGGGACACATACTGACTCTTCAGATAGCTGAAGCTTTGTGGAAAGAAGATAAAAATGACATTAATTATCTTCGCCCATTGCCATTGTTGTGATCAGCACCAGATTTGTTTTACATGAAGTAACAGCAGCATATTATTATCCAACATTGCTCATGCCCCCACATCATCATGGTGACATTTTAGGCTTTCAACTACAGTTAGGGCCAGGGGTGACGGCTAGGGTAATGGTTGGATTCAGGGCCAGGGCAATAGCTGGGATTAGGGTGAAGTCAATAGCTAGGGTTAGGGCAAGGTTAGTAGCTGTAGAGTTAGGGCAATGACTATGAATAAGGTGAAGTCAATAGCTAGGGTTAGGGCTAGGTCAGTAGCTGTAGAGTTAGGGCAATGACTAGGAATAAGGTGAAGTCAATAGCTAGGGTTAGGGCTATGTCAGTAGCTGTAGAGTTAGGGCAATGACTATGAATAAGGTGAAGTCAATAGCTAGGGTTAGGGCTAGGTTAGTAGCTGTAGAGTTAGGGCAATGACTATGAATAAGGTGATGTCAATAGCTAGGGTTAGGGCAAGGTTAGTAGCTGTAGAGTTAGGGCAATGACTATGAATAAGGTGAAGTCAATAGCTAGGGTTAGGGCTTGGTCAGTAGAGCTCTGTAGAGTTAGGGCAATGACTATGAATAAGGTGAAGTCAATAGCTAGCTAGGTCAGTAGCTGTCGAGTTAGGGCAATGACTAGGAATAAGGTGAAGTCAATAGCTAGGGTTAGGGCTATGTCAGTAGCTGTAGAGTTAGGGCAATGACTGAATAAGGTGAAGTCAATAGCTAGGGTTAGGGCAAGGTTAGTAGCTGTAGAGTTAGGGCAATGACTATGAATAAGGTGAAGTCAATAGCTAGGGTTAGGGCTATGTCAGTAGCTGTAGAGTTAGGGCAATGACTAGGAATAAGGTGAAGTCAATGGCTAGGGTTAGGGCTAGGTTAGTAGCTGTAGAGTTAGGGCAATGACTATGAATAAGGTGAAGTCAATAGCTAGGGTTAGGGCTATGTCAGTAGCTGTAGAGTTAGGGCAATGACTAGGAATAAGGTGAAGTCAATGGCTAGGGTTAGGGCTATGTCAGTAGCTGTAGAGTTAGGGCAATGACTATGAATAAGGTGAAGTCAATAGCTAGGGTTAGGGCTAGGTCAGTAGCTGTAGAGTTAGGGCAATGACTATGAATAAGGTGAAGTCAATAGCTAGGGTTAGGGCTAGGTCAGTAGCTGTAGAGTTAGGGCAATGACTATGAATAAGGTGAAGTCAATAGCTAGGGTTAGGGCTAGGTCAGTACAATGGCTAGAGCAATGCTATGCTGGTGTTGCCATTATCATGTAATGCTGGTTTTTATGTATTTATTATTTTTTGGACATCCTTGTGGCATAAAGATTCAGCCCAATTCTGACTTATCTTGCACCTCGTAGAACTCAGCTTTTCAGGAGCAGCTGATCTCCTTGAAGGTGGAGGTGATGGAGGGGAGGGAAGAGCAAGGGAGGTTGGAGCGAGAGTTGTCACGTGTTCGGCAGGTCGCTGATGTTAGTAAGGCGGAGCAGCAGATGTTACAGGTCACCGTGCAGGGCAAGAGCACACAGCTGCTGGAGGCACAGGACAGGCTACTGTGAGTGAGGTATGCATGCTTGCATATGTGCATGCAGAAGTTGTAGTGTTTGTGTCTGCACTGAAGTGCCGAGACCAACAGTGTTGAGGTCTTGTTTGTCTTGCTATTGGTTTTGTTTCTTCTGAGGGTGCATGAAGAAAAATCGTAATCATTCGCCCACAGTGGAGTTACAGTAGTTCATTGCACACTGCACCAGCATGTAAGTCAAATTCTAAGCTGTAGGATCCAGCATAAACTGCCCAAACTATTGAGCAAAAATTGAGTAAACGATGTGAGAGCCCAGAGCAGCAGAAGCAAGAGCTGAGAGAAAAGAGAAAGACAACAGCGCCATCTTGGTTTTGGAGAGAGAGGAGAGGAGGAACCCCCTCAACGGTTTGTGAGCTGACAGAGAGTGAACAAGTGTGTCTAGACAGTGAGCATGCAAGGAGAGACCAGGAAAGCCCTGAGCAGCACCGAGACAAGCCGAGAGAAAGTGAGATGTCAGGAGAAAGCTATATACTCTGTGAAGACTATTTGAGTTATTATAGCATTATCATTTCGTGGCTATAGTTTACTAATCACACCATCTGCCTCTTCGTAAACGGTGTATATGCTGTGAAACAAAGTAACAATGTAACCACACTTAGGTGGGTGCACTCTAGATGTTGGTGGTGTTAATACATGTAAATGAATGCTAAAACATGTCCCCTCTAATGATATTTGTGTTATTGTAATTTGTAGAGGCCTGAGGCAGTTTTGCCTTGCACTCTAGATTTGGTGGTGTTAATACATGTAAATGAATTCTAAAACATGTCCTATCTAGTGATATTTGTGGATTACTGTTATTTTAATTTGTAGAGGCCTGAGGCAGTTTTGTGGTGCACTATAGATGTTGTTGTTAAATATCTAATGATATTTGTGGATTATTGTTATTGTAATTTGTAGAGGCCTGAGGCAGTTTTGTGGTGCACTCTAGATGTTGTTGTTAATATAATATATGTAAATGGATTAAAAAACATGTCTCCTCTAATGATATTTGTCAATTATTGTTATTGTAATTTGTAGAGGCCCTGAGGCAGGGTGCACTCTAGATGTTGTTGTTAATATATGTAAATGGCTTCAAAAACATGTCCCCTCTAATGATTATTGTTATTGTAATTTGTAGAGGCCTGAAGCCTGGGTAGTTCACAATATGACGCAAGTCAATCCGTTGCATGCGTTCCGTCCTTCTGATCTGTTGCGCTGATATTGTGAACAGGTAACGCAACGGACTACGGATTTAATGGGTGGGAATGGATGTGAAACGCACGAGTAGGATTTGATTCAACTATTGCGTCCAATCCAATGCGTTGGACCAATCAGAATCCTAGAACATATCACACATTGAACTTTACACTCTTTTTATGATGTCTCACGAATTATTGAAGCGATGAGGAGCTTTCTCAACCTCTGGCAGGTCTCAGCTAGAGGCTCTTAGGACCAAAAAATGTCTGGAAGGAAGTGGCCATCCAGGTAACTAGTTAGTATTACCAGCTATACAAATATTCCAGCCAGTAATTCCTCTTTCTGCACTTCCTCCTGCTATATAGCCAATAGCAAAATCACTTCCTCACTGCTAGTACATGTACTGCCATCCATTGTATTGGTCAAAGTTCAAACCCAGCGGACTCAATGGATTCATTGTAAATATTGTGAACTATGCAGGGGAACGGGACGGATTGCACAACACATGCAACGGAAACAGATTCAACCAAGTCGATTGCAACCCATCCATCATATTGTGAACTTCCCTAGGCAGTTTTGTGGTACACTCTAGATGTTGGTGGTGTTAATACATACAAATGAATCTAAAACATGTCCCCTCTAATGATATTTGTCGATTATTGTTATGTAGAGGCCTGAGGCAGTGTTTGGCTTGCTTCTTGTCAGCACTGTCCAGGGCTGGAACTGTCGAGCAAGGAGGGCACTCCCTCCAGTATGTGGTCCCAGTACAAGTGGTGGAGAAGCTAAAGCTGCTTGCCGATGATGGCAACATTGAGAGGTACCATAAAGACCAGATGTAGTGCCTGTTATATACCACCTGATCAAGTCTGGATCATAGCATGTTTTGTTTCCCTCAAGTACATTGTACCACAACTGTATAGTAAACTTGAAGAAGGACATGCACAACTGGCACAGTGGCCATGATGGGTTCTGAGTGGGACCAACCTCCTATTGCCCTCCAACTTTATTTGTGTGTTTTTATAACTTTATTCATGAATAAAGTTTTCAAACTCTTTGTACCATTAGAATAATACAATAAGCTGCAGTTCGGTGTAGGAATCAGTTCCATTGAGCAAAAGCTACTCATCGCTGCAGCGCTCCCTGTCTATAACAAAGCTTACAGCAAAGAAATCCATCCAAGAGCACCTCTTTTCTCAAGAGCAAATGCCTGTGTAGCTTTCCAAAGAAGAAGAGTAGCAACTAGTCTGGAAGAGACTGTTCATGGTGGCAGTTGCCATAGAAATAAAAATAAACATTTAAAAATTCTGTTTTTCTCGCTCGCTCTGTCAAAGTAGAAGTTAAGTTTCTATATCACTAGAGCTGTCTACTGGGCATATGCAGGTTAAGTTGTTTAGCACGACCAGTTCATGTCCTTTGTGACCAATGTCGAGTTTGTGAATATATCTGTAGTTGGTTCAAGTCTACAGGTACAGTGTAGTGAGTTCAAGTACACATGCATGTATACATATATATATATGAGTTTATATATATATATATGTATATGCATACACACATATACATAATATAGTATTGGGTTGAGAGTGGTACAAAAGAGCATTAACCACCATTGTCTAGACCACACCCATGACCCTTTACCCTATTAGAGGCAGGGATGAGTGTGCATACAGTAGAAATAGCGTGCGTTGTATGTAGTCCCGTATGAAAAAAGAGCGGGAAAGAGAAGAGCTAAACTACCCAAAAGAAACGTGAGAAATAATTTGAGGAGGGATTCCAGACAGCGGCAGCCATTGGAGGGGGGAAAGGGAAAACAGATGAACAAGGTGATAGGAAAGCCCTGAGAAGCAAACAGTAGTTAGTGTATATACAGTGAACATGCTAGAAAAAAGCAGGACATTCTTGAGCTGAGTCAACAACATCGACCCTGGCTGAAACAAAATAGACAAGCCAGGAAAGCACTAATGTCGTGCCCCTGAGTAGTATCAACACTGAGACAGGAAGAGCTAAAGTGGACATGTCTGGAGAGAGCAGGAAATCCGAGCAGTGATATCTCATTAGTAAGATGCCATGGAAGTGCAGATATAGTATGGCCATACTAGTAATGAGTGTAGGCATAACAAAATCCTTTCCTGTCTGCCATGCAGCCTGTTCTCATCTGCCAGTGCTGCAATAATTTTTTTTCTTTTCTTTGGTATGAGGGCCTATCGGAAGGTGGTTTTGGAATGTTTGAGTGTGTGTGTGTGTGTGTGTGTGTGTGTGTTTGGGGAGGGAGTGGGAAGTTATTAGGGTCTTTAGTTGCTCTGCTATCTGGTAAAGGGTAGAATCAGGTATTTGCCACACATGCAGCCCATTCTCGCTCTGTTACTGGAGTTCTTGTACTGGATTAGACGGATATTGTGGTGTAGTTTGGTTGTCATGGAAACTAACCACAACTAACCACATTGTTATTGTCAAAAATCAAAACAGTAATAATGAATATGGGTATGTACCATGCAGGATGCTGTTCAACACTTATAGCTGCAGCTTGGAAAACTAAGTGGGAGTATGCCAGAGCTTGCCACTGCACACTAGACTCAGCGAAATTTGAGCATGTGCAAGTATATATATGGGAGCATTAAACTTGGCATCATTTATTAATTGGTGTACTGCATATATAAATATAGATATACTGTATATAGAGGAATACTTTGAAGAAACTTGGACATTACTGTGGTAATCTAGTGTTGGTCTGAAGAAATGAACATCTTGCATTATTGGACGTGAAGAATCTACTTGAGTGAAATACTGGAACACTGGTGCAGAACTTACTCTGGCTTACTGGAACACTGGTGCAGAACTTACTCTGGCTTACTGAAACACTGGTGCAGAACTTACTGGCTTACTGGAACACTGGTGCAGAACTTACTCTGGCTTACTGGAACACTGGTGTAGAACTTACTCTGGCTTACTGAAACACTGGTGCAGAACTTACTCTGGCTTACTGAAACACTGGTGCAGAACTTACTCTGGCTTACTGAAACACTGGTGCAGAACTTACTCTGGCTTACTGGAACACTGGTGCAGAACTTACTCTGGCTTACTGGAACACTGGTGTAGAACTTACTCTGGCTTACTAGAACACTGGTGCAGAACTTACTCTGGCTTACTGGAACAGAACTTACTCTGGCTTACTGGAACACTGGTGCAGAACTTACTCTGGCCTACTGGAACACTGGTGCAGAACTTACTCTGGCTTACTGGAACACTGGTGCAGAACTTACTCTGGCTTACTAGAACACTGGTGCAGAACTTACTCTGGCTTACTGGTGCAGAACTTACTCTGGCTTACTGGAACACTGGTGCAGAACTTACTGTGGCTTACTGGAACACTGGTGCAGACTGGCTTACTGGAACACTGGTGCAGAACTTACTCTGGCTTACTAGAACACTGGTGCAGAACTTACTCTGGCCTACTGGGACACTGGTGCAGAACTTACTCTGGCCTACTAGAACACTGGTGCAGAACTTACTCTGGCTTACTAGAACACTGGTATAGAACTTACTCTGGCTTACTGGAACACTGGTGCAGAACTTACTCTGGCTTACTGGAACACTGGTGCAGAACTTACTCTGGCTTACTGGAACACTGGTGCAGAACTTACTCTGGCTTACTGGAACACTGGTGCAGAACTTACTCTGGCTTACTGGAACACTGGTGCAGAACTTACTCTGGCTTACTGGAACACTGGTGCAGAACTTACTCTGGCTTACTGGAACACTGGTGCAGAACTTACTCTGGCTTACTGGAACACTGGTGTAGAACTTACTCTGGCTTACTGGAACACTGGTGCAGAACTTACTCTGGCCTACTGGAACACTGGTGCAGAACTTACTCTGGCTTACTGGAACACTGGTGCAGAACTTACTCTGGCTAACTAGAACACTGGTGCAGAACTTACTCTGGCCTACTGGAACACTGGTGCAGAACTTACTCTGGCTTACTGGAACACTGGTGTAGAACTTACCTGGCTTACTGGAACACTGGTGCAGAACTTACTCTGGCTTACTGGAACACTGGTGCAGAACTTACTCTGGCTTACTAGAACACTGGTGCAGAACTTACTCTGGCTTACTGGAACACTGGTGTGCAGAACTTACTCTGGATTACTGGAACACTGGTGTAGAACTTACTCTGGCTTACTGGAACACTGGTGCAGAATTTACTCTGGCCTACTGGAACACTGGTGCAGAACTTACTCTGGCTTACTGGAACACTGGTGCAGAACTTACTCTGGCTTACTAGAACACTGGTGTAGAACTTACTCTGGCTTACTGGAACACTGGTGCAGAACTTACTCTGGCTTACTAGAACACTGGTGCAGAACTTACTCTGGCTTACTGGAACACTGGTGCAGAACTTACTCTGGCTTACTAGAACACTGGTGTAGAACTTACTCTGGCCTACTAGAACACTGGTGCAGAACTTACCTGGCTTACTAGAACACTGGTGTAGAACTTACTCTGGCTTACTGGAACGATAGTGCAGAACTTACTCTGGCTTACCGGAACACTGGTGCAGAATTTACTCTGGCTTACTGGAACACTGGTGCAGAACTTACTCTGGCCTACTGGAACACTGGTGTAGAACTTACTCTGGCTTACTACTAGAACACTGGTGTAGAACTTACTCTGGCTTACTGGAACACTGGTGCAGAACTTACTCTGGCCTACTGGAACACTGGTGCAGAACTTACTCTGGCCTACTGGAACACTGGTGCAGAACTTACTCTGGCCTACTGGAACACTGGTGCAGAACTTACTCTGGCTTACTAGAACACTGGTGCAGAACTTACTCTGGCTTACTAGAACTCTGGTGCAGAACTTACTCTGGCTTACTGGAACACTGGTGCAGAACTTACTCTGGCTTACTGGAACACTGGTGCAGAACTTACTCTGGCTTACTGGAACACTGGTGCAGAACTTACTCTGGCTTACTAGAACACTGGTGTAGAACTTACTCTGGCTTACTGGAACACTGGTGCAGAACTTACTCTGGCTTACTGGAACACTGGTGCAGAACTTACTCTGGCCTACTGGAACACTGGTGCAGAACTTACTCTGGCCTACTGAAACACTGGTGCAGAACTTACTCTGGCTTACTGGAACACTGGTGCAGAACTTACTCTGGCTTACTAGAACACTGGTGCAGAACTTACTCTGGCTTACTAGAAAACTGGTGCAGAGCTTACTCTGGACATACTGGAACAGAACTTACTCTGGCTTACTGGAACACTGGTGCAGAACTTACTCTGGCTTACTGGAACACTGGTGCAGAACTTACTCTGGCTTACTGAAACACTGGTGCAGAACTTACTCTGGCTTACTGGAACACTGGTGCAGAACTTACTCTGGCTTACTGGAACACTGGTGTAGAACTTACTCTGGCTTACTGAAACACTGGTGCAGAACTTACTCTGGCTTACTGAAACACTGGTGCAGAACTTACTCTGGCTTACTGAAACACTGGTGCAGAACTTACTCTGGCTTACTGGAACACTGGTGCAGAACTTACTCTGGCTTACTGGAACACTGGTGTAGAACTTACTCTGGCTTACTAGAACACTGGTGCAGAACTTACTCTGGCTTACTGGAACAGAACTTACTCTGGCTTACTGGAACACTGGTGCAGAACTTACTCTGGCCTACTGGAACACTGGTGCAGAACTTACTCTGGCTTACTGGAACACTGGTGCAGAACTTACTCTGGCTTACTAGAACACTGGTGCAGAACTTACTCTGGCCTACTGGAACACTGGTGCAGAACTTACTCTGGCTTACTGGAACACTGGTGCAGAACTTACTGTGGCTTACTGGAACACTGGTGCAGAACTTACTCTGGCTTACTGGAACACTGGTGCAGAACTTACTCTGGCTTACTAGAACACTGGTGCAGAACTTACTCTGGCGTACTGGGACACTGGTGCAGAACTTACTCTGGCCTACTAGAACACTGGTGCAGAACTTACTCTGGCTTACTAGAACACTGGTATAGAACTTACTCTGGCTTACTGGAACACTGGTGCAGAACTTACTCTGGCTTACTGGAACACTGGTGCAGAACTTACTCTGGCTTACTGGAACACTGGTGCAGAACTTACTCTGGCTTACTGGAACACTGGTGCAGAACTTACTCTGGCTTACTGGAACACTGGTGCAGAACTTACTCTGGCTTACTGGAACACTGGTGCAGAACTTACTCTGGCTTACTGGAACACTGGTGCAGAACTTACTCTGGCTTACTGGAACACTGGTGTAGAACTTACTCTGGCTTACTGGAACACTGGTGCAGAACTTACTCTGGCCTACTGGAACACTGGTGCAGAACTTACTCTGGCTTACTGGAACACTGGTGCAGAACTTACTCTGGCTAACTAGAACACTGGTGCAGAACTTACTCTGGCCTACTGGAACACTGGTGCAGAACTTACTCTGGCTTACTGGAACACTGGTGTAGAACTTACTCTGGCTTACTGGAATACTGGTGCAGAACTTACTCTGGCTTACTGGAACACTGGTGCAGAACTTACTCTGGCTTACTAGAACACTGGTGCAGAACTTACTCTGGCTTACTGGAACACTGGTGTGCAGAACTTACTCTGGATTACTGGAACACTGGTGTAGAACTTACTCTGGCTTACTGGAACACTGGTGCAGAATTTACTCTGGCCTACTGGAACACTGGTGCAGAACTTACTCTGGCTTACTGGAACACTGGTGCAGAACTTACTCTGGCTTACTAGAACACTGGTGTAGAACTTACTCTGGCTTACTGGAACACTGGTGCAGAACTTACTCTGGCTTACTAGAACACTGGTGCAGAACTTACTCTGGCTTACTGGAACACTGGTGCAGAACTTACTCTGGCTTACTAGAACACTGGTGTAGAACTTACTCTGGCCTACTAGAACACTGGTGCAGAACTTACTGGCTTACTAGAACACTGGTGTAGAACTTACTCTGGCTTACTGGAACGATAGTGCAGAACTTACTCTGGCTTACCGGAACACTGGTGCAGAATTTACTCTGGCTTACTGGAACACTGGTGCAGAACTTACTCTGGCCTACTGGAACACTGGTGTAGAACTTACTCTGGCTTACTAGAACACTGGTGTAGAACTTACTCTGGCTTACTGGAACACTGGTGCAGAACTTACTCTGGCCTACTGGAACACTGGTGCAGAACTTACTCTGGCCTACTGGAACACTGGTGCAGAACTTACTCTGGCCTACTGGAACACTGGTGCAGAACTTACTCTGGCTTACTAGAACACTGGTGCAGAACTTACTCTGGCTTACTAGAACTCTGGTGCAGAACTTACTCTGGCTTACTGGAACACTGGTGCAGAACTTACTCTGGCTTACTGGAACACTGGTGCAGAACTTACTCTGGCTTACTGGAACACTGGTGCAGAACTTACTCTGGCTTACTAGAACACTGGTGTAGAACTTACTCTGGCTTACTGGAACACTGGTGCAGAACTTACTCTGGCTTACTGGAACACTGGTGCAGAACTTACTCTGGCCTACTGGAACACTGGTGCAGAACTTACTCTGGCCTACTGAAACACTGGTGCAGAACTTACTCTGGCTTACTGGAACACTGGTGCAGAACTTACTCTGGCTTACTAGAACACTGGTGCAGAACTTACTCTGGCTTACTAGAAAACTGGTGCAGAGCTTACTCTGGACATACTGGAACAGAACTTACTCTGGCTTACTGGAACACTGGTGCAGAACTTACTCTGGCTTACTGGAACACTGGTGCAGAACTTACTCTGGCTTACTGGAACACTGGTGCAGAACTTACTCTGGCTTACTGGAACACTGGTGCAGAACTTACTCTGGCTGACTGGAACACTGGTGTAGAACTTACTCTGGCTTACTGGAACACTGGTGCAGAACTTACTCTGGCTTACTGGAACACTGGTGCAGAACTTACTCTGGCTTACTGGAACACTGGTGTAGAACTTACTCTGGCCTACTGGAACACTGGTGTAGAACTTACTCTGGCCTAATGGAACACTGGTGCAGAACTTACTCTGGCCTACTGGAACACTGGTGCAGAACTTACTCTGGCCTACTGAAACACTGGTGCAGAACTTACTCTGGCTTACTGGAACACTGGTGCAGAACTTACTCTGGCTTACTAGAACACTGGTGCAGAACTTACTCTGGCTTACTAGAAAACTGGTGCAGAGCTTACTCTGGACATACTGGAACAGAACTTACTCTGGCTTACTGGAACACTGGTGCAGAACTTACTCTGGCTTACTGGAACACTGGTGCAGAACTTACTCTGGCTTACTGAAACACTGGTGCAGAACTTACTCTGGCTTACTGGAACACTGGTGCAGAACTTACTCTGGCTTACTAGAACACTGGTGCAGAACTTACTCTGGCTTACTAGAAAACTGGTGCAGAGCTTACTCTGGACATACTGGAACAGAACTTACTCTGGCTTACTGGAACACTGGTGTAGAACTTACTCTGGCTTACTAGAACACTGGTGCAGAACTTACTCTGGCTTACTGGAACACTGGTGCAGAACTTACTCTGGCTTACTGGAACACTGGTGTAGAACTTACTCTGGCTTACTGGAACACTGGTGCAGAACTTACTCTGGCTTACTAGAACACTGGTGCAGAACTTACTCTGGCTTACTAGAACACTGGTGCAGAATTTACTCTGGCTTACTGGAACACTGGTGCAGAGCTTACTCTGGACATACTGGAACACTGCAAGCAATGATAGCTACAGGTCTTTCTCCTCTAACTGAGAACTATAAATGGTGGCTCACAGTCAACCTCAGAGCAGACTACAAATGTTCAACATCACTGCCGGTATAGAATAGGTAATGCACATTCCATAACTCGTACAAGCATTGGAATAATTCTTCTCAAGACCACGAAGGAAATTAGATGACAGATTTCAGATGATTGAGTTGCATCATCTCGGATTCTAACCTTTAACCTCATTTTTCGATGATGTTGGATGAAAAAGGTGAATAGTCACCGTGTCCCAGAAACATAAAGACTTAGCACCAACTCTTGCGTTGCTGAGTACCTATGCGTGCAGGCAGTGTTTAACTGAACCCAAATATTACCTTCATCATGATCCACAAACATGGCGTTCGGAGTTTATTTGTAACAGGCAGTCCATTCTAGATGCAGTGATCATGCTCTCTGCCAAGATCAGTTCTCGAGCTTCAATCTTCTTCTTTGCATGAGAAGTCATGACACTGTTGCATGCCATCTCTCTCCTGTGATTTGATAGTCATTCCTCCTGGAAGACTAGGCAGTTCTCGACTGCTGTGAAGATGAATTTGAAGTCTTACAACATGGACGATATTCAGCACAGATAACAGACCTGTGCATTGATTCCCTGTTGAGTCATTCCTCACGGTGGGATCGCCACTACTACTAGCAGTAACAAATCCGGATGAAGAGATAGCGGATAAGAAAGACGTGTAGTGTCCTAGCAAAAATAGTACCATTAGCTACTGATCGTTCAGGCAAGGCAGAGAAGAGAGAAATATCTTTCTCCCAAGATATTTGAAGTTCAACACGGCTTTGACATTTGCTAGGTTTGTGTCCTGCATTAATGCCTCCACCACTAGCTATCTCTTAATGGCTCTCTTTCACAATTCCTCAACTGATGGTTTCCATCTAGCTCTATAAACACGATGGCCTCTTTCACAACACGGCCTAGCAATCTCGTCCACAACTTTTCAGCAGGTTTCTCTTCAGAACTCCATCACGTATTGCCTCATGGTCAGTTGCATCGGTAAGAATTCATGTGAAAATGAAATGTTTTCATGTGGATTATTTTAAACACAGATTTATGGTACATTCCTGTTCACTTCAACGTGAGAGTGCATCATGTGAATACCAGGCATAATCCAGGGTGATAATAGTCTGGACAGGTACACTGTCCAGTTGACTACTCTTTGTAGCAGGGGTTATCGATGAAGGTCCTGTAGAAACCATTGCTGGCACAAGTTCAGGTGGGCGTGTCTCTGGAGTCGATGACAATGTTTGAATTCCTCCTGGATTCATGGGCACTGATTTCAGAAATGGTTCTGTTCGGTTCCACTTCAGATCATACTCCTCCGAAGTTTAAATATCATCGGCTGTGTTTTGAGTTGATTGTATACTTCACAGATAACTCGCTTCTTGAGGTGATCAATGTGTCTTCTACTCAGTTGGTGATCTGTGGCTTCCACCAGGAAAGACAAAGGTCCCAATGTTTCGACCAACAGTCAGGTCGTGTATATATGCAGGTTCTTCACCATGACACTTTGTCCTATTGAAAATTGGCGCATGTGGGAGTGACAATTACGATCAGACTTTTGCAGAATTGTATCTCCAACACATGAGATTTAGCAACGGATCTGAGAAGGTTAAACCTCATAATACCTCCTTTAAAACAATTAACTCTACAATGGTGATTTTCACCTGATAACATAAAATGCAAATAGTAGAGGGTTTTCACTAGCATACTTTGGGCTTTTTCAGGGTGAAGTACAGCAGGTTGGTGGTGAAAAAAGAAAATTTTAAGCTGATAGTCAACTGGTGATAAATATCACCAGGATATTCCAGTAGTGGAGTGTAGAGAACTGTGATTAGTTCGGTTCCACTCCAGATCATACTGCTCAGGAGTTTCCTGACTATCATCAGCTGTGATAAGTTAGCAAGCAGGGTACACACAGTCTCCGTGTGAGCAGTAGTATTAAACTTACACTTATATTTCAGTGTTTGATACGTCGATCTGCAAATCATTCTCCAACTCCACTGTGGAAGGATATGAGGCACTCCTGGTGTGTGTTTTTTTTACTCCCTTCATCTTCATGAAGACAGCAAATTCCTCTGGGGTGCCCGTTATCAGAAGCAATCTGTTCAGGTATGCCATTCCTTGAAAACACGAGACCCTGCTTGTCTATGTTTGCTAACAATTGTACTTTGTGTCACGGGAACGTCTGGCCACTTAGAATATGAATCCACCACTTCAACCAAACCAAATAGACTGCTCCTTGAAGCAGTCGAGCAATGTGAACACAATGATGAATACTCTTGTGGGCCATACCCTCGGGTGCAGTGGTGCAACAGCTGGTGAGTTCTCTGATGCTTGCCAGTCTGGGCACCTCTTGGCTAACAACTCACCTCATGTAACCGCATCAACAGTTCCTCTCTAAGCTTCTCAGGAAGCAGCACTAACTAGAGTGTGTTGTCAGTGTGTGTGTATCGGTGGTTAGTTGTGAAGCTGTCACAGGAGGCAGACTTCCCTACTGATGAATGTTGAAAAAGTGTGGATCAGAAATATATCCTTCAGTGGTAACTGAGGGAGAGCATTAGCATTCGAATGATCGACTATACGATCAAACATTGTGTCTGTGAGTGTATGCTAACAACTTGAACAGCTCAACATTGAAAGTGAATGGTAGCCATTGGGGGAATTTCTGTTCGGGGTCAAATCATTTTGTCACTGGCATGAGATCAGTTGTTGCTAAGGTTAATTTCCATCCATACAAATAGACACGAAACATGTCCACTCCAGGCCTTGGATGCGCATCTGATCCTACCTAATCCTGTCCACATTCTCACTTTTTTTTCTTCGGGTTGGCTGGTAGTTCGGATCCCGATTCTCACGAAAACTTGGATACAAAGTTCAAATGCTGACCATGGCATCGGATAGAGACAAAAGGTTTTGTTGGAGGTCTGGAGAGAGGAAGATGTCCAAAGAACAGCTGGGTGGTGTGTCCAGGAACAGGATGGAGTATGAGAAGGTGCAGTGGCTGACCAAGGAACCTGGCAGCAGTGCAGAACAGCTGGGTGGTGTGTCCAGGAACAGGATGGAGCATGAGAAGGTGCAGTGGCTGACCAAGGGAGTGAGGAACCTGGCAGCAGTGCAGAACAGCTGGGTGGTGTGTCCAGGAACAGGATGGAGCAATGAGAAGGTGCAGTGGCTAACCAAGGGAGTGTGGAGCCTGGCAGCAGTGCAGAACAGCTGGGTGGTGTGTCCAGGAACAGGATGGAGCATGAGAAGGTGCAGTGGCTGACCAAGGAACCTGGCAGCAGTGCAGAACAGCTGGGTGGTGTGTCCAGGAACAGGATGGTGCAATGAGAAGGTGCAGTGGCTAACCAAGGGAGTGTGGAGCCTGGCAGCAGTGCAGAACAGCTGGGTGGTGTGTCCAGGAACAGGATGGAGGTGCAGTGGCTGACCAAGGGAGTGAGGAACCTGGCAGCAGTGCAGAACAGCTGGGTGGTGTGTCCAGGAACAGGATGGAGCAATGACAGGATGGAGCAATGAGAAGGTGCAGTGGCTGACCAAGGGAGTGAGGAACCTGGCAGCAGTGCAGAACAGCTGGGTGGTGTGTCCAGGAACAGGATGGAGCATGAGAAGGTGCAGTGGCTGACCAAGGGAGTGAGGAGCCTGGTAGCAGTGCAGAACAGCTGGGTGGTGTGTCCAGGAACAGGATGGAGCAATGAGAAGGTGCAGTGGCTGACCAAGGAACCTGGCAGCAGTGCAGAACAGCTGGGTGGTGTGTCCAGGAACAGGATGGAGCATGAGAAGGTGCAGTGGCTGACCAAGGAACCTGGCAGCAGTGCAGAACAGCTGGGTGGTGTGTCCAGGAACAGGATGGAGCATGAGAAGGTGCAGTGGCTGACCAAGGGAGTGAGGAACCTGGCAGCAGTGCAGAACAGCTGGGTGGTGTTCCCAGGAACAGGTGGAGCATGAGAAGGTGCAGTGGCTGACCAAGGGAGTGAGGAACCTGGCAGCAGTGCAGAACAGCTGGGTGGTGTGTCCAGGAACAGGATGGAGCAATGACAGGATGGAGCATGAGAAGGTGCAGTGGCTGACCAAGGGAGTGAGGAACCTGGCAGCAGTGCAGAACAGCTGGGTGGTGTGTCCAGGAACAGGATGGAGAAATGAGAAGGTGCAGTGGCTGACCTAGGAACCTGGCAGCAGTGCAGAACAGCTGGGTGGTGTGTCCAGGAACAGGATGGAGCATGAGAAGGTGCAGTGGCTGACCAAGGAACCTGGCAGCAGTGCAGAACAGCTGGGTGGTGTGTCCAGGAACAGGATGGAGCATGAGAAGGTGCAGTGGCTGACCAAGGGAGTGAGGAACCTGGCAGCAGTGCAGAACAGCTGGGTGGTGTTCCCAGGAACAGGTGGAGCATGAGAAGGTGCAGTGGCTGACCAAGGGAGTGAGGAACCTGGCAGCAGTGCAGAACAGCTGGGTGGTGTGTCCAGGAACAGGATGGAGCAATGACAGGATGGAGCATGAGAAGGTGCAGTGGCTGACCAAGGGAGTGAGGAACCTGGCAGCAGTGCAGAACAGCTGGGTGGTGTGTCCAGGAACAGGATGGAGAAATGAGAAGGTGCAGTGGCTGACCAAGGAACCTGGCAGCAGTGCAGAACAGCTGGGTGGTGTGTCCAGGAACAGGATGGAGCATGAGAAGGTGCAGTGGCTGACCAAGGAACCTGGCAGCAGTGCAGAACAGCTGGGTGGTGTGTCCAGGAACAGGATGGAGCATGAGAAGGTGCAGTGGCTGACCAAGGAACCTGGCAGCAGTGCAGAACAGCTGGGTGGTGTGTCCAGGAACAGGATGGAGCATGAGAAGGTGCAGTGGCTGACCAAGGAACCTGGCAGCAGTGCAGAACAGCTGGGTGGTGTGTCCAGGAACAGGATGGAGCATGAGAAGGTGCAGTGGCTGACCAAGGGAGTGAGGAACCTGGCAGCAGTGCAGAACAGCTGGGTGGTGTGTCCAGGAACAGGATGGAGCATGAGAAGGTGCAGTGGCTGACCAAGGGAGTGAGGAACCTGGCAGCAGTGCAGAACAGCTGGGTGGTGTGTCCAGGAACAGGATGGAGCAATGAGAAGGTGCAGTGGCTGACCAAGGGAGTGAGGAACCTGGCAGCAGTGCAGAACAGCTGGGTGGTGTGTCCAGGAACAGGATGGAGCATGAGAAGGTGCAGTGGCTAACCAAGGGAGTGAGGAACCTGGCAGCAGTGCAGAACAGAGGTCAAGCATTTGACCCAGAGCACAGTAGCAAGCTATAGCCATGCAATTCTTACCTGACTAGCTATAGCTGGCCACTACAAACACTGAGCCCTACAATACTTGAGAGCATGGAAACAAAGTTTCTGGAGGAGACCAAAGATGGCTGGAGATGGAGGCAATGTTCAGGGAGACGGACAGAGATGGAAGATGTCCATGCTTGAGGATGGTAAGCAGCTGTATGGCAATATTACCAGCAGCCATCAGCATTCAGACCGCTCCAGCAGCCTACCTTCTCATCTTCACCACATTCCTCTACAATTAACTCCGCCCTCTTCCCTACTCCCATCAATGTTTAACCACTCCCCTAAATACCGTTAAAAGCTGACTGTTGGACAGATGCACTTATAACACAAATCTGTAAGAAAATCACTGCCTAACGAGAACCTAACTAACACGTGCTTAACAAATAGCTCATACTCATTAACACATGAGCAGTGCATACAAAACCTAAGGCTAGAGAGGTCCGCAGTGCTTGCATTGGGTGGGCTCTCAAACTATACAGTTTTTAATCTGCAAAGTGTTGCTCTGTGTCATCACATTTATAAGACAGTCTAGAGACTCTTCAACAGGAGCATGTGACGTAAGATGAAGGAAATATTTTTGATAGGTTGACTTGAGGCAGACATCGTTGAACAGTTTTGCCGCTGGCCTAATAATGGATTGCTTCTCTCTCTCGTACTCATCGGCAAAACTATTTGTGCTTGCAGGGTCATGGGTTCAATTTAGAGTGATTCACATGTGCACCTGATAACGAGCGTTGAAATCAAGATGCCTAACAAAAGTGTGCGCTTAATAGTTACGTCTGCCTAACACCCATTGTTTAAACCGTGAAGTCAATTGAGAGTAAGAAGGCCCACTGTTGTATACATATATTATATACAGTGCGGGGAATTGCAGTCGGGCATCAGACATTTCCCAAACATCTCTTGTATTTGTCACAAAAATCAGTTTGCTCTGTCAATATGTCCGCAAGACTAACAAATGCTCTAGAATACGTGCATGCGCACCCCACGAGTGTATCGAAGGTGCCTCGACCTCTGACACAGACAGTAATAAGGAGATGAGGCTGTTACTGGATGACTGACTCAATCTGTTCCTTGCACTGTTCATTATAGAGTTTCATTCTGTTTGCACTCGTTACTTGATGATTTGAGTTACGTGTCAGATGTATTTTTATTTAATTTGATTGCCTCAAAGTCTGACAAGACAAATTAGGTAACAGATTTTGGTTGTAATCCTTCCACTATGTATATATATATATATATATGTACACAAGATAATCAGTGTTTTCCACACATATACAATAATAATAGTGTTTTCTTTCTGCATGTATATAGAAACTGAACAGTTTGTAGTGTGTTGTGTGTGTGTGTGTGTGTGCATGCAGATTGCATTTTTGTATTTTGACATCTTGCTAGAACTTGAGCAAGTCACTTCATTTCTTTTCATTTCTTGTCTTTCCTTCCTCAAATGCTGTCAAGCTTCCTCTTCATGTCTCTCTGCTACAAGGGAAGTATCAGCGCACAAACCTAGGTGCAGGCAATACAGGCCATGAAGTGTTGATTGAAGTGTTGATTGAAGTGTTATGACTATTTGAGCATCGTGCCAGTGGAGATGCGATTAGCAGATCTCGATTCTTGTGAGCCAGATCTGATTGGACTTTAATAAGAATATTCTCTCGTGCAGACAGGCCTTCAGTAATACAAAACAATGTCTCCTTTTCTATGAGCTTAGTTATGTTAACTCGGGAAGCAGAGTCCTGGAAGCCAAAGCTATTGGTCGTTCACTTCACTCCTTCATAAAATCGCTCCCACTCCGTTAGCCATGTGTTGTGAAAGATCCTTTGCAGATTGACCATTTCCAGGAAGAATCCTGCTGATCAATGGGCATAGAAGGGGTGACAGATTCAGAAAGAAATGTCTGTAATTATTTAAGGGTACGTGGGGGGTGGGGTTACATTTGGATATGAATATTCATGAGCAAATGTTCCCCCCCCCCTCTTCCCCTCATATTTTATTAGCTCAAGGTACAGATACACTTGGAGATGTTAAGGAACAGCATAAATACTCTCCCAAGAATTTTATGAAGTGTAAATGTTGGGAATGGCTTATGTGGGGGCGTGATATTCCGTGGGTAGGTGGATGTTGTGGTTTTCTTAAATAGCCCGTAATTTTTTTCGCCAAGAGCACTCCGTAACTAAGACACATTCTGGTTTTGGATTTTTTTCTTTTTTTCCCCTCACAAACTTGAGCTAGCTGGCAAGTAGTATTGCTTATTTCGCTATAATATATAATTATCTATGCCACCCTCGATTAGGCAGATAACTGCAGATCCATATATATAACAAAGTCCAAGATTTGACCCAGAAAACCAGGATTCATTTATTCTCCCATTCATGCCCAGCTGACGCTCAACATCTGTACTTCAAACAAGCAGATTAGTTTGGTTAGGGAGTCTTTAAGTTGCTCTTTAGTGTGTCTCTGTATCTTGAACCAATACAAGGGGGAAACATTTTCTCATGAATATCGGGGGGTGCTCTATACTGGCACTTCTTATATTATTTTGACCCTATCTAAAAATAGCAAATGGCAAAAAAAAATCCAAAGCTCGGCTAAAACTCAATGGCAGCATTTTTGCTGCTAAATGGTGATTCTAGCCGATATTATCAAAAATACTCCCAGCGTGCCTTAAATCCTTCGCAAAGGTAACAGACTAACCCCCCCCCCCCCCCCCCCCCCCCAAAAAAAGCAGAACCCAACAACTCTATATAAAGTGTGAAAAAACCCGGATCTTGCAGGACCTATCTGTGTAGCCATCTCAACTTGCATACAGCAGGTCCATTCATAAAAAACACTTTATTGGTACCAGAAGATTCCGACTGTTCCAATGCATGTCCAAGACTACTCGTTTTACTCGTTTTACTTGAATGCAGAATAAAGAGATTTGGTAAGAAAATTTGTAGCCATTTTTTTTGATGTGTGTGTTTGTGTGTGTGTGTGTTTAAAAAAGAAGAAAAAATGTGGTAAAAAAGAAGGTATTAACTTATCGAGTATTGAGGTAAAGAAATGTGGCTTCCATAATGAATACAAACTGGCCTTCGCAGCTGATTCTCACAAATTGCGGCTTGAAAAACCCAACCCCAACTGAAAGGCATCACTGATGCTCTATCTGCTTGGCCTCTGGCTCTGGACAGTATATTGAAGCTCAAACTTAATGGAAGTCTTGTTTTGTTGTCCTTGAGGGATGCAAGAAATCGGAAGACGTCTGGAAGGCTTTGGGATTGAAGATGTCAACGAATAGTTGATTATCTTATCACCTGATCTGCTATATAAAAATAGTTTTGCTTTCATGGGTTTTATTGCAATAATTTGTTTGGTTTGAAGTGTGCATGCACTTTACTTGCCCTGTTCTAAAGATGTTTGCCAAGATTCTTATCGAATTCTGCAAAAGTGTGATGATGTTACCTTTATTTGAGGCAGATATCAAATCATCGTGGTTATATACCATGTAATGATAAATTCTGTTTTGCCTAAGCAGATAATCATATGCTTTCGCCAGTGCTGTATGGCAAAACTCCAATGGATCAGGCAACTGTTGGTCTCTCATTTCCCCCCTTCTCCCCCCCCCCCCCCATCCATTCTAGATATCTTTTTTTTTAAATGCTTGGTGACAAATGTGTGTAACACTTGTTTGGAATCAAGAGAACCGAGGTTGTTGTGGTTTAATTTGTACCTCGAGAAAGTTTTGTCACCAAATTGCACTATTTATACCTGTACTGTTTCCTCGGAGTCGTAGTGTCTGTTTCATGGCCCGTATATATGGAGTCAACACTATTTGAAGAGTCGCTGTATAATAAAATAAATTTAATTAAAAAAGTGGTGGCCTTCTTATATATATATATATATATATATGTAATATTATATGTCAGCGAATGAATCATTCCATTTCTTCAGAATAAGATTCAACTTGAAGCTGGCAAGGCCGGTGAAGCATGTAGATAAAAAAATAAAAATAAAGTATCATTAACCTCTCAAGATGGCTGCCCATTTTATTTTTTGAAGTTACACTGCACATGATCAATATGTAGTACAACTTAATTGACCATATGTGCCCGAGGATGACAAATCCACCAAAGGGAGCGGGGAATCTTTGTTCTCTTTTGAGGTCCACTTGGAGAGACTGTCGTAATGCTATGGAAAAAGTGAAGGGAGGGGGAAAGGGTTGTAACGCCACAATCAGGTTGTTATTATTGCCACAATGGACATAATTAATATTACAATGACAACTTGAAACTCTCGACATTTCGGCTAGATGCTCTATATATATAGCCTTCATCAGGAATAATAAGTACATTTTGATTATTGAGAAAGTGATTATAATTCATGATGTCAACTGAGAGTTCGTTGAGTTTATATTGAATGCAATCTTACCACTCCCAAGGTGGTTGTCATTTGGCAGATAAAGCTAATTGACAATACGTACAAGACACTGAACTCCATAGGATGCATGTATATACATAAAATGTAATAACCACACTCACTTGACCAAAGTGCAAGGCATTTATTGTGATCCCCATCCAGTATTTGCTAGCAAGTTTAGAGTTGCAAAGTCCAGCAGTTTCTGACAGGAAGTTGTCTATAGATCCGTT
Source organism: Cladorhizidae sp. MBARI D1340-BT2 (assembly GCA_028752905.1). NCBI lineage: Eukaryota > Metazoa > Porifera > Demospongiae > Poecilosclerida > Cladorhizidae > Cladorhizidae sp. MBARI D1340-BT2. Next base: position 12,158,344 of record JAQNBH010000017.1, read on the forward strand.
ACAAGAGAGGAATACAAGGAGGATGACAGGTCATCCTCCTCACTGCATTCCATTCTGTTGCATGCACCAATGAACTGGTCATGGCAGTGATGGTTAATTGACTTCAGTCTTGGAATATATATATAGGATGGGAGGAACTTCCTGAAATACAAGAAAAATCCAATCATGCATGTTACATAGTAAGGTTTGTATGCCTGCCGTATTGTAAAAGGTCGTCCCAAGCAATCCAGTATTTCCAATCCAGCTGGCCAGATCTGTATAGCTAGTTTGCTCTTATTGAAGGCATTTATTTGCTACTTCGGGTGTTGTAACAGTTTGTGGTGCATGGTGAGCTTGTGTTTTTCGTCAAGTTATTAGTTGAATACCACTGAACTAGGGACACTCACACACACAGGTGGAGAGAATCTCATGTATTGCACATACCACTGAACTAGGGCACTCACTCACACAGGTGGAGAGAATCTCATGTATTGCACATACCACTGAACTAGGGCACTCACTCACACAGGTGGAGAGAATCTCATGTATTGCACATACCACTGAACTAGGGACACTCACACAGGTGGAGAGAATCTCATGTATTGCACATACCACTGAACTAGGGCACTCACACAGGTGGAGAGAATCTCATGTATTGCACATACCACTGAACTAGGGCACTCACTCACACAGGTGGAGAGAATCTCATGTATTGCACATACTACTGAACTAGGGGCACTCACTCACACAGGTGGAGAGAATCTCATGTATTGCACATACCACTGAACTAGGGCACTCACTCACACAGGTGGAGAGAATCTCATGTATTGCACATACCACTGAACTAGGGACACTCACTCACACAGGTGGAGAGAATCTCATGTATTGCACATACCACTGAACTAGGGACACTCACTCACACAGGTGGAGAGAATCTCATGTATTGCACATACCACTGAACTAGGGACACTCACTCACACAGGTGGAGAGAATCTCATGTATTGCACATACCACTGAACTAGGGCACTCACTCACACAGGTGGAGAGAATCTCATGTATTGCACATACTACTGAACTAGGGGCACTCACTCACACAGGTGGAGAGAATCTCATGTATTGCACATACCACTGAACTAGGGCACTCACTCACACAGGTGGAGAGAATCTCATGTATTGCACATACCACTGAACTAGGGACAGGCACTCACACAGGTGGAGAGAATCTCATGTATTGCACATACCACTGAACTAGGGCACTCACTCACACAGGTGGAGAGAATCTCATGTATTGCACATACTACTGAACTAGGGGCACTCACTCACACAGGTGGAGAGAATCTCATGTATTGCACATACCACTGAACTAGGGCACTCACTCACACAGGTGGAGAGAATCTCATGTATTGCACATACCACTGAACTAGGGACACTCACTCACACAGGTGGAGAGAATCTCATGTATTGCACATACCACTGAACTAGGGCACTCACTCACACAGGTGGAGAGAATCTCATGTATTGCACATACTACTGAACTAGGGGCACTCACTCACACAGGTGGAGAGAATCTCATGTATTGCACATACCACTGAACTAGGGACACTCACTCACACAGGTGGAGAGAATCTCATGTATTGCACATACCACTGAACTAGGGACACTCACTCACACAGGTGGAGAGAATCTCATGTATTGCACACACCACTGAACTAGGGGCACTCACTCACACAGGTGGAGAGAATCTCATGTATTGAACATACCACTGAACTAGGGACACTCACTCACACAGGTGGAGAGAATCTCATGTATTGCACATACCACTGAACTAGGACACTCACTCACACAGGTGGAGAGAATCTCATGTATTGCACATACTACTGAACTAGGGACACTCACTCACACACACAGGTGGAGAGAATCTCATGTATTGCACATACCACTGAACTAGGGCACTCACTCACACAGGTGGAGAGAATCTCATGTATTGCACATACCACTGAACTAGGGACACTCACACAGGTGGAGAGAATCTCATGTATTGCACATACCACTGAACTAGGGCACTCACACAGGTGGAGAGAATCTCATGTATTGCACATACCACTGAACTAGGACACTCACACACACAGGTGGAGAGAATCTCATGTATTGCACATACCACTGAACTAGGGCACTCACTCACACAGGTGGAGAGAATCTCGTGTATTACAAGGTTAATGCATGTTATACATACATAGTCACGCTCTGGTTATTTTCAGTCGCTCAACCCACTGCGGTGTCCAGCCAGTCAATGTCTTGACTGAAAGGATCTAATTGAATTAACAACCCACTAGATAAATGCACCCCCTCAACTTGAATGGTCACTAGCTATTTTTTTGTTGTAGTATGTCATATAATATCTTGTGTATTGGTGCCTTCTCCCACCCATAGCTTCTTGGCTTCTTACTCCCAAGTGCCCAACCAGAGAAAGGCCTGGTCACCAGACTCGAGGAGGGATTTGCTGTTTGGGACCGTGACAGAGGAAGGGGACACGAGAGGAGGCTGGGGTAACTCCAGCGTGGGTTCGACATCTTCACAAAGCAACCATGTCATCACTCCACTAAGTTCCACGATGACAAACAGCAACGATGAAAGTTGCACGACTCCTACACACTCGGTTTACACACCTACCATGAACAGTGATAAGCATCCGAGCATGATGGCAGCAGAGAGCAGTACAAGAAGTGCTCCTAGGACTAAAACCTCTGAAATTGTCCGGACTGAACCACAGAGAAGCCAGAACAGGCACATGTCCAAGAATGTGGCTACGATGATATACAACCACAAATTGCAACACTTTCCTCCAGTCTCCACTTCGAGTATAAGTGGTAGTCCTTGGTATCCATCATTGGAAGGTTCTTCAGCAATATCCTTGGCCGATGCACGTAGCTCAGCAACCACCAACAGTGAGCTAGACTTCAGGAAGGACTTGGCCAGTCTGGACTCTGACATTGCTCGACTACAAGTCCAGTTCCAAGTGGCTCTACAACCTTCCAATTGAACATAATTATTATTCTCGTCTCAATTTATGCAATATCCCCCCCACATATATTTAACATAATTTTTTTCATTTCTCTTTATAAGGTGGAAAGAAAACAAGCAAATACATAATTCAAACACAATTTAAAGTTGTAGAGAAAAAGAGGCAAACAAGTACATATATCCATACACAAGTAAATCACTACATGTGAACAAATTGACAAAAATGTGTAATTTTAAGTGGATTTGTATATATGTACACAATAGAATACCAGTGAACTGAATGTTGCACGTGAAAAACTAAACAAGTTGCATAGTGAAGTACTAAAACACAATGTTACATAGAAGCGGTGAGAGATGAATCAAAGAGGGAAAAGGAAAATATGGTGAAAAGGGGTCATAGAATCCTCAATATAGCCAAACTAGAAAAGGGGATTGGCTATAGTTTCCCAAATTCATAGAGCATGTCCATTAGTATGCTTGAAACTGAAGGTTCTACATATTGTGAGGTGGCGAGGTAGAGAATGCGATCGCGGTAAGGGAGAAAGGCAGTCCTGTTTGCGGGGACTCTAGAGATGCAGTGTAGCGTGGTGGCCGCTCTCCGCAACATGGCCACCGAGAGGCTGGAAGGATCGTCTTTGCCAAAGCCACTCTCAAACGAGCCTTGGCCCATGCAAGCCATGTGTTCTGCCATTTCTAGGCACTCCAATAGGAGTGAGATGACCATCTTTTGCTGCGCAATGAGCCGGCTGCAGCACTCGTGGCCCTGCGCAAGGTTGGAGAGCAGTACCAGTGCAAATTGCCGCACCACAGGATGTTTTTTCTGGCCCACCATCTGACCAAGTCTGGAGAACACGACGTCTAATCTCATTAGTGGAGGGGTGGCGAGAATCAAGTCGACATTCACCTCTGAGATGGTCATCTTGGCAAAGGTTTCAACCACCAGGCGCTGCGGAGACTGGGAATAGACCTTGGACGACTCTGGCAGAGGATCCGTGGCTACAGAGGAAGGGCACACCAGCCAGTGCAACAAACCATCGATAATAGGGAAGGAGATGGTCTCGGGAAATACGGAGAGGTCTAGCTGTCCAGAGATGTTGGCCAGGATGACCAGTGTGTCCTCACGCAGTGTGTTGAGACAGTCCCACCACCAGAAGTCACTGGCTGGAGAGAAGTGCTGTTGCTGCCTATGATAGGGTTGCTGGCACTCTTCCATCTTGGGTGCAAAGAAAGCACTACTGTCCTTCTCTGCTACCCTGCCTCCTTCCTTTGTCCGATCTTCGTCCTCCGGGCCATCGCTGGCTGATAATGACACAGTGGATGCTGCTGTTGATGTCGCCATCGCATATGGCTTCTTCCCCTTGGAGCGTATGAGATGGTAATGGTGTAGTAGAAGGAGCTTTCCCAAGATGATAAGCATGCCAGGATGTTGACAGAACTCCACATCGTTACCAGTGACAAACGATAAGCCACGCAGTATGTTAGAGAGACACTCGCACCTCTTCCACAGCTGTTCCTTGGAAGGTGGTACAGACCAGAGCGGCAGATTCTCTTTCTTGTACACTTCGTTCTCTTCCACCAGCAGAGGGGAGGGACACATCTCCTTCTTCTCCGGGGAACTGGACGCCGTGGCTTTTCTCCCCAGTATCGAGATAAAGTCTGGTATGGGAGGACTCTTGCACTGGCTCTCTCTCCGACTTCGAATACTACCACCAGCAATATTACCAGACACATCCTTCTTATTATCACTGCCGGCAGCACCACTGCTACCAGGAATTAACTGGTCTTTGAGTCCCATTTTCGCCGATGATTCATCCCCTCCTCCTCCTCCTGTAGTTAAGTTGACTCCACCAGTGCCACTACTTAGGCCATCCATACTCCGCGTGCTCCCAAAGAAGTTCCTGTCCCTCCGTCGAGGGCTGTGGCTTAGCCTGGCAAACCTGTGGAGTGGGATCTGGTTGCGAATAGCCTCGCGTCGAAGCAAAACACTTACGGGCGTCTGGTCGACCCTCTGCAGCAGTAACTGCCTTTCCATCTCGACTCGCTGGTTCTCAGAGAGCACATTCAGCTCCACCTCCTGCTGGGGAAACAGTGCGTCTTCCATCGTAGGGATGGTTATGTGGGATATATCATCACTTTTACCCAACTTCAAATGCACAGTGTCATATGTGTTGGCTACAGGGATGGACAACCTCGTACGATTCACTGCCAACTTCTCTTTGTCATCCTCATCCTCTGTCTTCACCATCTCTCCTACTTCCTCAGTGTGTTCTTCTGATAGCAAATCATAGTCAGACTGACAAGCCTCTAACATTGATTTGGCTAGTGCTTTCTCCTCCATGTCCCCCAAATCGTCTTCCTCCTTGCTTCCTGTATGTCCCGAGAAGTATTTCTCAGAGTCGTTGAAACTGATGTCAAAGATTGCTTCTAGTGTGACCTTGAAGTGGTCGACCAGAGTGTTGAGAAGGCTGTGGTGGTGTCGGAGGTTGAAGTACCCATAAGTGCTCTCATCATGGAGCAGGATGGTGAGAGTGTCCATGGCCCACGTGGAGTCCGCCAGCAAGCCCGACTTGAGTGACATCATCAGCCTCCAAGGCTCCACGTGGCCTGAGCAGGAAAATGACAAGCACTCATGTTCACTGCTCACACTGTTACAGTACATGCAAGCGCAGGCCAGTATCCATACATATATTGCATTGCTCTTGAACAGCACCACCCATTGCATAACACCAACTAAATCTATGCAACAAAACACATCACTTTTTTTTGGTCACACTAGAAGCAAGTTACCACCATTCACTAAACATTCGCCACCTTAAAAAACCTTAAAAAATAAAAAATTAAAATTAAAATTAAAAAAAATAGTAACTAGTAAAATACTCATTGATCCTCGTTCCTCTTACTTGGTTGATTTTTGGGGAGTCCTAATTGAACAAAAGTATATAGAATCAGATGACAGAAAGGCAGGTAGGCTTCTCTATCGTCAGTGTGCAAGGTTTATGGCAGATAAAAGGCCGAAGCAAGTGTTTTTGTTGAAGTCCCCCCCCCTCAACTTCCCAGAGTAAAGTTTGGCCTCAACTATAAACTTTCAGTGCCTCTACTAGCAGCAACAGAAGAAGTGGCACGATCAGTCCTACAATGGGCCGTGAAGAACTAGCTGTAGAAGGCAATAACGATATAAAATAAACCAATGACGAGGTATGTAAGCAGTAAATAATAGAGCCAACGACATCACCAGTACCTTTGTCTGCCACTCAAGCCTTGCTAAGTGCCGGTAGAGAAACCTGCCTGGTCAAATAAATAATAAACTACGGAGCAGCTGTTTGCTCGCCGTGTCTTGGCTGCCAAAGTGTAAACAACACCCAGTTCATGGGTTAAAAATGGATGAACAATCTGGCGACCATTATCATGGAGACATTTTGGAATAAGGGAAATTATTAGAGCAATATTGCAAGGACTTCGAAGGGTAAAACAAGGACAGGAAAACAAGGACGGGGGAAAACAACAGTTATATGCATGTCGACATGCTTATTTAAACCACACAAATTCTAACTGTTCATTACCAAAAGAGAGACCATAAAAAACAAACTAATAATTTACTCTTTCTAAGGGATTTGGGGCAGCGTCTTTTTCAAGCGCTGGAGAGAAGAACTCCCTTCACCACCTCCTGCAGAGGCTTTCTGTTGTGATGCAGAGAGGTAATGCAGTTTCGGTTGCGGGGACCACATATAACTAGGATTTGGACTATGATGACATTTTCTTTTAATTATTATTTATAATAAAAAAATAAAAAATAAAAGAATAAAAAATAAATAATGATAATGATAATAACAATAACCCCCCCCCCCCACCCCCATTTTTAAAAAAGGGCATTTACTATTTCAATTTCCCAGATACCACCTGTATACAAGTAGGTGATTCTCGCTAACCCACTCACCACAGTGAAAACCATAGAGCTTCCTCCTCTTCACCAGTTGTGGCTTCGTCCCTTCCACACAGTTGCTCCAATCTGGAAGACTCCTCTTCAAGGACTCGGCTGCAGCCGACGAATTTGCCGCTGCAGCCACTGACGGTGGTACAAGATCTGAGCTCTTGCCCGCATATGCCAACTTGTTGTCTGCCGTCTCCGGGTGGTGTTGCTGGTAGTGGTGATGTGACTTGGGGGATGGCCGTACCTTCTCGGTGGAGACCTTTGCTGAAGATGGACTCGAGGAGCAAGAAGGGAGGTGCGGCTTGTGAGGGTGACTCTGCTCGTGTTGCCAGTGCATCTTACTCACCTCTGACCCAGATCCCGACGAAGAGACAGCGGGACTCCCTCTAGCATTGGACTGCTGCATGGCTGCCAAGGCTGCCTGGTGCCTCATCGTATTCATGGCATGCTGCTGTTGCTGCTGCTGTTGGTGGTGTTGCTGCATACGCTGATACATGTGCGACTGCTGGACGTGGGCAGGTAGAGAGGACATCAGCTGTTGCTGTTGCTGCTGGTGATGTTGCTGCCTCTGCTGCTGTTGTTGTTGCTGCTGCTGATGCCAGTGCCACTCTGAAGCCGGCATTCCATGGGGGCTTGGATACGGGGGGACGTCCCTCATGGCAGGCATAAGATGAGGGTGATGGTACGGGCTGCGGTAGTCCATTGCATTTTGGTGACCCGTTGAGCCAGAAGGCATGCCCGAGTAAGGACTCGGCCCAGCGGAATATATAATAGGGGAAGGCATGCCTGGGTGATATTCTCCGGGCACTTCGTACGGTCTGCCATGAAACATGGCACTGTTGTACGGAGGGTAGTTGGCTCCAGACGGGTGGGGAGGAGGGGCATAGGGGTGGTGAGAGGGGTGAGGGTGGTGGGAGTGATAACCTCCAGGCATGTCAATGGGGTTGGTGTAAGGGGGCGGATACGCAGGGGGCGTGGGAGCAGAGGTGGCACTCAGACCAGGCGTCGATGCTCCACTTATTTCATTCACTTCCATGGCGTAATCTTGCCCTCCGCCTCCTCCTGCCGCCCTGCTCCCACCAGTAGGGGTGCCCACAGAACCAGGAGTTCCAGGTTGAGGTAGAGAGCTGACCATCTGCTGCTGTGGTGGCGGTGGTTGCTGTTGTTGTTGTTTCTGCTGCTGCTGTTGGAAATGAGACGAAGGAAAATGGGTGGGTGAAGGAACACCGGTAGAAGGTGTCCCGGGTCCTTCGTATGTGATGGGGGACATCCCTAGCACAGATTCCGCTTCTTGCACGCTCATTTCCGGCAGTGGCTCCGACAAGTCTGGTTGCGGGAACGTCTCTACGGAGGCCTGCGAGTCATCTACAAAGTCCAGCTGGTCGTCTTCGATGTCATGTGAATTGACTACATTTTGAGGAGCCACACCTTCATCTCGAGACACGCCCCCAAGCTGGGAAATGGCGGAAGAGGAGGAGGAAGAAGAGGTCGAGGAGAGATGGTGCTGGTCAGTGCTGAGTTTAGGCACACTACCATTTGCACTTCCTAGAACTCCGTCAGAAGAAAGAGCAACAGGACCAGGCACAGAATTTCCCTGCGAATTCACTCTTTCCACTACATGTCCTGCGTCCAAGAACATACCGGGTTCAGCAACGGCACAGAGAGTCTCTCCATTGACCCTTCCTTCCACGGTCTTCCCGTTGTCAAACTTAGTGGCAGGGGGAACCTCTGAGAGGTGGTTGACAACCCTGTCTCCTCCTCTTCCAGACTCACCGTCACTCGAGAGTTGACTTCCACACAGGGAACTTGTGCTGGCATGCCTGGAAGGGACAGAGTTGTCCAGCTTGGAGAGGCACGACGTGACGTCCGTGCTGCCGACATGGCATTCATAGGGGAGCAGCAGCTTCTTGTAGTACTGCTGCAAAGTTCTGAGCGAGCTGGAAGTTGGGTTGCTGGTGCTGCCACCGTAGGCAGTCTTGATCACATCTCGCCACAATCTCTTCTCCACCACCTACAAGTATGACAATGTAATCCACATAACACAAATGTATCATCGACTCCATTAGGGTTTGAAGCACAATCATTTCCCATCCAATTCTGTATCCCATACACTGCTGCTACTGCCCTTGCACAACACTGTTAAACCACCTCACACACTGCTGCTACTGCCCTTGCACAACACTGCTAAACCACTCCACAGACTGCTAAACCACCCCACAGACTGCTGCTACTGCCCTTGCACAACACTGCCAAACCAAAGGAGATACAAACCCAAACAAGCCCCAGCCTGGGGTACTCCCCATCTTTGTCTGGAAATGACTACAACAAGACATCCACACGCTCCACGTTATAATTATAGCATTGCTACTACTACTACTACTATTACTAGTTAGCCATCCACTTCAACTACAACTCGACCATACTACTGCCACATCCACTACTACTATCTCAGACTACTAGCATTCACCACTACAACTGCTACTACAGATGCTGGTGGTATTTCCCTATCGACTCACACGGAGGAATCCTCCGTGATGCTGCACGCTGTTGAAGATCTGGTAGAGATCAAAAGGCACTTTGCATATGGTCGGTAGTCTGACAATCTGAACACCTAGAGAGACAAAGGAAGACATGCACGGTTATGTAACATCACAGAGCAAAGGATTCTTATTACAGTGCAGGAAGGTATGGAGGCCTCTCGCAAGAAGGTCCCTAATAAAAAATAATAATCCACCATGACAGAAAACATAGTACAGTGCAGGAAGGTATGGAGGCCTCTCGCAAGAAGGTCCCTAATACAAACTTCGATAGCAGGGTAGTGATAACTGTGAGTGTCCAAAGTTCAAAGCTGTTGACTGCCTAATCCTAGTCCTAGGCAACACCAAGTGGGCTAGAATCTTGGACAACCCTGGATAATCAGTGCCATCAAGGCACATTACAAGTTCTGGTTGTAAGCCTCTCAACGTTTAGCACGCGAAGAGTTGTTAAGTGCATATCTCGCTGTCATTACAAACTGTCTTTGATAGCGTTCCTTATGGTATCCCTCAGTGGAGCGCTGGTTCTCAATGCTGTTGACAAAAGTGTTGGTTTATGCAAGCAAATTCACTTAGCTTTCAAAGAAAGGTATTTCACAAAACATTTGGGCAAGATTTTCGCTTCTGAGGCCACACCCACTACTAGTGACATTAGTCCATGGCTGCCAGAGTTTCCTGACGAGTCTCTAGCTGCGAGCACTTCCAACCATTTCCCAGTCTCTTGGTAACACACGTAACTCCTCCTCCATGGCCCATGAAGTTCCGGAAAGCTCTCCAACAGTTGTGCATCTGGCTCACGAAGAATGCCAACGGCGAGCCTGTCGCAAGAACTGTTCCCATATCTTTGGCTAAAGGGAGCTATTCGCCGTGAAGGACGTCCTGTAGGTGAACATACTTTGATGCATTGCAAGGTAGGCTTAAGATTCACTTCTTCATCATCTGGCTAAAAAGACGAAGTTCTTACATATGGCTTGAAAGGTTTGCTCCTTCTTCAACTGGGCTGCAAGACAAGCTAGCTCCTCCCATTTTCCGCGGTCCAATATAAGAACACGCAAAGTAGAAATGTTTGGTGGATGTGCATTATTTAGAAATGGTGCTAGCAAGTGCCTATTCACAACCAAGTGCCGGCACATTCAACAACCAGAGTTTATGGTATCATGGAGGCTTAGTCGAGTTAGATTAAACAACCAGAGTTTATGGTATCATGGAGGCTTAGTCGAGTTAGATTAAACAACCAGAGTTTATGGTATCATGGAGGCTTAGTCGAGTTAGATTATACAACCAGAGTTTATGGTATCATGGAGGCTTAGTCGAGTTAGATTAAACAACCAGAGTTTATGGTATCATGGAGGCTTAGTTGAGTTAGATTAAACAACCAGAGTTTATGGTATCATGGAGGCTTAGTCGAGTTAGATTAAACAACCAGAGTTTGGTATCATGGAGGCTTAGTTGAGTTAGATTAAACAACCCGAGTTTATGGTATTATGGAGGCTTAGTTGAGTTCGATTAAACAACCAGAGTTTATGGTATCATGAAGGCTTAGTTGAGTTAGATTAAACAACCAGAGTTTATGGTATTATGGAGTTAGTTGAGTTCGATTAAACAACCAGAGTTTATGGTATCATGAAGGCTTAGTTGAGTTAGATTAAACAACCAGAGTTTATGGTATTATGGAGGCTTAGTTGAGTTCGATTAAACAACCAGAGTTTATGGTATCATGGAGGCTTCGTCGAGTTAGATTAAACAACCAGAGTTTATGGTATTATGTTGAGTTAGATTAAACAACCAGAGTTTATGGTATTATGGAGGCTTAGTTGAGTTCGATTAAAACAACCAGAGTTTATGGTATCATGAAGGCTTAGTTGAGTTAGATTAAACAACCAGAGTTTATGGTATTATGGAGGCTTAGTCGAGTTAGCTACTTTCAATGACACTTTTTATGGCCTACAAACCAGTCATGACAAAGCAGATTGAAGGTATAGAATATGCATAATTATATCTGCACACAGACACAGAGAAGTTGAAATGAACACGCCTTCTACTGTCACCGACAGACTATTGATGGTGGGACTGAAATAGTACCACAACTCATGAATATATTAATGGCCATTGCGGGTTGAACTCTGTATACAAGCTCCACTGCAATGCACTTGATATTATTATTATTGTTATTGCCCAGAACCTCCCCCCTTTAAGTTCCATATATGTACATAAGGTTCATATGCCAAAGCTATGCATGTCTAAGATGAAGGGCAAGAAAAGGAGAGGGAAGCTAGTTCTTTTAGGAAAGCTTGTGGATTTAAGATGGATTTAAGATGGCTGCTGTAAATACCACCCACAACTGTTAAAATAATAATGAAAAATAAATAAATTAATTTAAAAAAGGTTCAACATAGCCACTAATCAACATAGCCACTAATCAGAATTCTGCCACACTCGAAGAATGAGTAGCTAGATTAATTCGCAGTAGTCCTACAGCTGAACCCTCCTTGGAATTCTTAAAAAAACATAACACATTAAAAAAAAAAAGCATGTGCTTCGAGTCCCTTGCAGCGAGAGTGGCCAGGCCTTCCTAATAAGTGCTGCATCTTGGCACTGCCTTAAGGCAGCCATACCTTTCATCTGCATGCATCTTTGGCATGGCTACCCCTCAAGACACAAGGTCACGTGGTGAAGCATATGGAAGGTGTAGAGCCCAACGGGGAAAAAAACAACGGCAAAAAAAACAATAAAAATGAAAGATCTCCTGTGAATAATGGGGACTAGTTTGAGCTAATGACGGTAAACAACAACAAACCTCAATATCTAGGGCCCCACCCCTGTTTGGACGTACAGCTTCCACTATGACAAACGTCGACCCTATGGGGGACACAGGAATTCACACGCTGTGGTCCACTATAACGGGCCAGCGTGAATGAAAATAGCCTAGCATGAATATCACTCTCTATAGAGCTTTGGGACATTACCGAGAGGTCTTTGACATAAGCGCAACAGAAGGTCTAAAATCAAATCAGTGTTCAAGTCGAGTTGCATCAATGGAAAGACAGAGCTCATTTCTGCGCCACTAGGAGTGAAAGCTAATGTCAGCCTATCACTGCTTATCACTTGGCTGCTTCCAGATGACCTACAGAAAATGCACTGAAACTATCCACTATCTAGTGAATTAATTTTTTATTTAATTACTTTTTTTAAATATTAATACACTCCCCATCACAATGAACACAGAAGTTGAAGCAGTCTTTCCAGTTCAATCCAGGACATATTTGTTGCGCCACCGCTAATATGAAAAACCTTCTACGAGCTCTTTACTTTCATTCGCACCGACACATGATACCAGGCCCAGTGTATTAATAATTAGACAAATCGATGAACCCTATCAACATCAGATTTACACCCCCAAAAAAGTACTACTTGAACACTCAATTGCACAAATGTCCATAGCAACCAAGTATTGCTGATAAAAGTGTATGCTTATGGCTGGCATGATGACGTCATGGATGTGTGTCGATTTTCACAAGTGCAGCAGTTGAAATAATCAACACCGACACACACAGCACATTAACAGTCAAGTATGTGCTCTATAACAATGCACACTATCTATTCAATAATACTCTTCTTGCACATTGATAACCCAGAAAGAATTCTGATAAATATCTGATGAATATCACTTAATTAAGTGAAAGCTTTCGCCAACCAGTAGGACCAACTTTCATCGCGGTCTCCTTCTCCAAATAGCAGGGCCTAGTCGACAGCCATAGCTTAATAAATATACTCTCAACGAACTCTCAGTTTACATAATAGCATTACAATAACCTTCTCAAAATCATTGTATTCTCTCGACGTTTTGACTTAATTATTTTTATCAGCTATAGGGCGGAGCAACATGTTCAAGGATTACCCACGGCTAAGAGATCTTGCTCTTTCCCCAGACAAGGACGGGTACCATCTTCCTTCTCCTCGTATCAATGAGGCAAGCCAAAAATGGAGCTGCAGCTAGAACAACTGTCAATAGAGCTGCTAATCGTATTCACCACCAACAAGAATAGGTGGCTGCGCGATACATTACCCAGCTCACATAGCCTGGTCCACATGACTTCCTAGGCCAGAGTGCATGACTCAACACTGGCACCAAGAATTTGCACCATAGAGCGCTGGTGGGTGATGAATAAGGACCACCCACATGTCGTCAGCTGACATAACACAGGGAGAACCCCACCACCTCGCATGGCAATATCCAATAAAACCCAGTTTACGATATGAAATATCGTAACCGCAGACGAGTCTTTTCTTCTTCACTTTTCTTCTTCAGTAATGTTGGATCCTTGACCCCTCCCCCCCCCCGCAACACAGAGAAGCAAGCGGACAGTTCCAATTAGTTAGCCCTGAAAGGCCATTTCCCTCCACTCTAGACAAGCAAGGGAACTGCCCCCCCCCCCCCCCCCCCCACTTTTACTTATGCCATGTGTTTAATTTAGAAGTGGGCTTCACGCCTTGCTACATGCAAGTTCTCCTCCTAGGCTTCAATACGCTCTTAGCTGGCTGCACTGTGTAATTGAATTCCTTTAGTTCAGAGTGCAATTACCTCCAAAGTATTTAATTCCTGGCATGCAATTCCTAATTAAGTTGCATCCCTGACCCACTTATCCAAAAGGTCAGCCCACTGACTCTACCAGCAGTGACTTAGCAACTGCTTTTGTCTGGTCATAATCGTCCACACCCACTCAGTCCATGACTTAATAAGAAGCCAGGCACACCCCCACACAATTAACACCCATACAGACCTTGGAAGGGTTGTTTACTGGGGGGAGAGAGTCACTTGTAAGGACCTACATCATTACACTGCATGCTTCACAATATAACATTAGTAAGCAGCTCGAACTTCGACATTGATGCCACCAATCAATGGACAAGCAGCGTTCAGCTGTGGAACACATTTATCGTAGCTGAGTAGCTGAGGATGAAAAACATATTCTGCTAGAGTAGGCATGAAACAATCATTGCTAACTAGCTACACGCAACTAATCAGCTGGCTGCAATACTAAACCACCATCCAGCTACTAGCTAGTATCACTTAGAAAACTGCCAGCTAGCTGCACTACTAGTACAACTACCATCCAGCTAGCTGCACTACTAGTACAACTACCATCCAGCTACTTAGCTAGTATCAATCACCTAGAAAACTGCCAACTGTACAACCACTATTCAACTACTAGCTAGCAGGGCTGCATTTAGTGGGGGGTAGGGGGCATTAGCCTCCCCTTGCTGACCCTTCGCCCCCTTGAGATCTTGTACTATTGTATAGCACATCAAAATTCCTGCACCCCCCCCCCCCCCCCCCCCCCCCCCCTCTCTGCTTACAAAATACTACTTTTGTCCCCCCCCCAACACTCAATCAATCCTAAATGCAGCCCTGGCTAGTATCACCTAGAAAACTGCTAAATAACACCTGTAGACAGTCTGACCGACCACCTGCTTCCAGGCATTGTCCTTCACCCTGATGATGCCCTTGTACGTTTTAGCCAATACCTTCACAAGGACTCCAACGAGCTTCTTCTCGTCCACAAACATGTCTACTTGAAGCTATTAAACAGCTGATGATGCAGTTCATCATGTGCAAGATCATAGCACTCTGATTGGTCAAACACGCAATGCTGGAATAGAAATGGATTTGCATCATGGCCGCCAGTTATTACTATCGTGCAAAGTGGACCAGCCCTGGCGCAAAAAGGTCATTCACACATGCAATATGTGCTAAGCACAAACATATCTCTGTGGACTCATAGAGATAAATTTAAATTATGTGTGCCCACAGAGATATATTTGTTTGCCCATAGATATATAGGTACACAAGAGGCCTGCACATCGCAGAGATATATTTGTTTGTCCATAGATATATATAGGTACACAAGAGGCCTGTACATCGCACAGAGATATATATTGTTTGTCCATAGATATATAGGTACACAACTGGCCTGCACATCGCAGAGATATATTTGTTTGTCCATAGATATATAGGTACACTAGAGACCTGCACATCACAGAGATAAATTTGTTTGTCCATAGATATATAGGTACACAACTGGCCTGCACATCGCAGAGATATATTTGTTTGTCCATAGATATATAGGTACACTAGAGACCTGCACATCACAGAGATAAATTTGTTTGTCCATAGATATATAGGTACACAAGAGGCCTGCACATCGCAGAGATATATTTGTTTGTCCATAGGTACACAAGAGGCCTGCACATCGCACATATACTCTATGCACAACATTGTGCAGTACCAAAGTAGCAGCATACAGAAATACTTTATCATTTCTACTTTCATGGACTTATAGACAAGGGATATATGGAAACTCGAATAACTGCTCACTCAGCAGGTGCAGCTTAATGATGTTACTAGTCCTTGACTCCCTTAGTTACAGAGTTTCAGTTAGCTAAGACCCAAACATGAGAGGCCTGGTTCACTTGTCCTCAATCCTTAGGTATCTGAGGGCTGTGTTGCAGCCAGCTAAGCCACACATGAGAGGCCTGGCTCACTTGTCCTCAATCCTTAGGTATCTGAGGGCGGTGTGTCACTTGTCCTCAATCCTTAGGTATCTGATGCGGTGTGTCACTTGTCCTCAATCCTTAGGTATCTGAGGGCTGAGTTTCAGTTAGCTTAGCCACAAGCATGAGAGGTCTGATTCACTCCCCCACATGGGAGGTATATTTCACTTACCCTGACCCATCTGCCAGCAGTGTTTCCGTTAGCTAAGCCACAAGCATGAGGGGTCTGATTCACTTGTCACTGACCCCTGAGGTCCATGTTGCAACTAGCTAAGCCACAAATATGCCAAGATGGGTCAATTGCTACATGAAAGAGTGGGATGAGGTCATGGGAGGTGGAGGTCGAGAACAAGCCACTTTTAACTCCCTATTGGCATGTTTGTGGCTCTGTGGTGGCTCCACAATCCAGACTCTGCATAGGCACAAAGTCTGGTAGTCCACAATCAACACATACAACCTGCAGCTGCTGATAGAGCAGTCAGTAGTGAGCAGATGTTCCTAACCACCATTGTCATTGAATTGTCTATAGCAATTTCCAAAGTCCAACTGTGTTGAACACCCAGGTAAGTATAATATAAACACACACACACATTAAGAGGATACCACGGCAGTATTACCAGACACATGCACATAACATGTCCTGTGCGGCACAAGATGGGTGTTCCCAACAAGGCACTTGTGTTCCATAGGACTAAATACTCAGACAAATGCACACACGCATGCAGCAGTCGGGTCACCAATTGTGGAGTGCTCTTAATATGGAATAGCTTGTAGAGTGCTCTTTATATGGAATGTGAGCCAGCCGGTGGTTGTGATAAGCAAAGCCTTTGAGGGAGGCCATTACATCAACAGATATATTTAGCCACACTGGAATCCTCTGGAATCAGCAGCACCCACCAACCCAAACTAATTTCAGTGGAAATTACACATAACCTGTTTACACAACTACACCAGGGATGCTTTTCCACCCTACTCTATGGCATGCCCACACATAGAGTGGGATACTCATGCTATATGGTGAGTAACCAAAGTATGTGTCAAGGTAAGCCATAATTGAGTCAATCTAGGGCAGTTGGCTGGGTAGTTCTGATTGGTGGGATCCAGGCTTTGTGCTCCCCTAGCCTATCAAAACAATTGTAATTTGACTAAGCTTCCAGCCTTTATAAGGTCTATAGCACTGGCCACATCCTGTCATGTGACCCGCACCCTCCATTGCCAGCACACAACAAGGTCCACCCAGCCACTAATTATCACTACATTATAAATGCATTTTGGGAAGCCATAGAGAGTAAGGGCTGTGAAGTTCTGGACCCAGGCTCTGTTGCTTGGCAACTACACCAGGTAGCGGTAAGCTAGCACTCTAAGCTAGCACACGAATGAATGCAGATACATTACTTGATCTTTTTAAACCCTTGAATAATTAATATTGTGCATCTGTGTGTGCGTGCGCGCACGCTGTGTGTATCCTTCTCTATGCATGGCCGCAGTGTTGACACCAAACTTTGCATGGTGTACTTGTCACACTGGGATGGACACAGGCTACCTTGCGTTAGGTGACGGGACTCCAAGATCATTGGAATCCACTATTGCCAAAAACGGCAGTTGCAATCAATGAACGGCCATTTTGTTTACGGATGCACCCGTGCATGCACTTTTCACGTTCCAGACGATAGCACACGAGTAATGCAACATGGCAGAATAACCAACATGCTTATCTTATGTTAGAACTCGAGATAACTCACTATAGTGAGGCTGCCTCCCTTTAGACAGTTGCTGAGATGATGAAATTTAGAGAGGGAAGCATTGTTGAAAGTGAGTAGTTATAGCATAATAGATAGTAATGTCTTGTCTGAGTGTGAATGTTTAGAGGCCGGTGTATGCCATACCACCAGCTTCAAAACACTCCCGCAATGGAGGGCAGATACCTCTGCTATCAGAAGAGCAGTAGCTCTGAAAAGCAACACCCTTAAATCTCTCCCCAAATCTGTGGGCTGCCCTGCACAGCAGTAGAAGGGATACAAACCAGCTGCTAGAGCTCTGGTCAAGTAGACGGTGCAGGTATAGGAACCTAGAATAGGGCACTAGTAATGAACAGCACCCTATTCCAGTACCAACCTACTTGACCAGGTCCTATACCTGTACCAGCCTACTTGACCATGTCTTATACCTGTACCAGCCTACTTGACCAGGTCTTATACCTGTACCAGCCTACTTGACCATGTCTTATACCAGTACCAGCCTACTTGACCAGGTCTTATACCTGTACCAGCCTACTTGACCAGGTCTTATACCTGTACCAGCCTACTTGACCAGGTCTTATACCTGTACCAGCCTACTTGACCAGGTCTTATACCTGTACCAGCCTACTTGACCAGGTCTTATACCTGTACCAGCCTACTTGACAAGGTCCTATACCTGTACCAGCCTACTTGACCAGGTCTTATACCTGTACCAGCCTACTTGACCAGGTCTTATACCTGTACCAGCCTACTTGACCAGGTCTTATACCTGTACCAACCTACTTGTCTTATACCTGTACCAGCCTACTTGACCAGGTCTTATACCTGTACCAGCCTACTTGACCAGGTCTTATACCTGTACTAGCCTACTTGAACAGGTCTTATACCTGTACCAGCCTACTTGACAAGGTCCTATACCTGTACTAGCCTACTTGACCAGGTCTTATACCTGTACCAGCCTACTTGACCAGGTCTTATACCTGTACCAGCCTACTTGACCAGGTCTTATACCTGTACCAGCCTACTTGACCAGGTCCTATAGCTGTACCAGCCTACTTGACCAGGTCCTATAGCTGTACCAGCCTACTTGACCAGGTCTTATACCTGTACCAGCCTACTTGACCAGGTCTTATACCTGTACTAGCCTACTTGACTATGGCCAGTAACTAGAACACAATACTAATGCTGGCCAAGGCGGGTATACTGGAAGGATGCCAGTGAAATGGGCTGGCACAGGAAAAAGGCCCCAGTCAAGATGCCTGGCATTGGAATACGATCCGGGTCAAGTAGGCTGGTGCAGGGATGAATCCAAGTTATGTGTGGGTCACATGAGGCATGAAATACGGGACACACACGAGGGTAGTTTGATACGTGATAATAGAAGACTTAGGGTGGCGTCACACATGGTCACATACAGAGTTGAATTACAGGGACTGACTGGGTCAGGTTGACTGGAAAGTCCCATTGGTGGGATAGTGTGAGGCATAAAAAGTAGATGAACCACATGAGTGGAAGCAAGATTAACACATAACAACTTCCTCACCTTCCTTGTCCAAGAAGTTAAAAAGCAGGTCCAGAAAGTCCTTTCTCTTCTGGTCTCCATTGTACTGGGAGGCGATGGACTGCAAAACAATTGAGGCATCGACACCAAATCACCATGGAGAGGCAGCAGACATGTCAACTAGGTAACTACAACTGAGCTGCTATGGGAAGGATTGACTCGGGGCTACACTGACCACAAAGGTGACCTGGCCCAAGTGATTTGCAAATTCCAAGTGCAAGTATGTAATTGCCTAAGGCACTATTATGGGAACCATTATACAAAAAACCCAGGCAACCAAACCACATTGTTTGGGTAAGTCAGACTTCACAAGTGACTCGTATGAAACTCTAGGCACAGTGCATTGCCTATACCAGAGTAGACAATCCTTCCATGTCTTCCACTAAAGTATGTGAAGGTGGTGCACTTTAATTAAAAACTCACTGGATGTGTTCTGTCAATGCCCGACACAGGAAGCTTGCGCGTCTGAAATTATTACACACACAAGTCAAAAATACACACGGTCAAAAAATTTAAATCAAGCAATTGTATTCCTGTGTGGTACAGTAATGAACACCAACTCACCTTCTTGATATCCTCTGTTAGAGAAGAGAGTTGACTTTCACCTCGGAACGAAGGAGACCGCACGGGAAAACGGAGAAGCTCTGGTCTGCCTGGGGCAGGGCTTCGTCTGTCCGGCATCTCAGTCATTACAGTGGGGTTGAGAGGACTCGCTATATGCGGAGACCCTAAAACTCCCTCCCCTTCGCCCCCCCCTCTCATGGAATTTGTGAGAGGGGAGGAGGAAGTGGAGGGGGACTGCTGAATCCCACCCATGAGAGGAGGGTGGTTGGGGTTAACGGGCTGGTCATTTCTAATGCCAAGTGTGTTATCCACTTGCAGGGGTTCACTGGTCTTTCCCCCATCCCCTCCTCCTCCTCCTCCGCCTAGAGGTGATGCGGAGGAAGAATTGTTGGTGGTGGCAGGACGATGACCAACTTCCATAACACCTCCTCCACCTCCACCACTACTCTGCTGTTGATGTTGCTGCTGCACAAGAGAGTTTTGTCTGGAGTAGGATTGAGCACTGAACTCTTGGTCCATCAAGTTCTGTCCACTAGCAGTGGAGAGCAAGGAGTCCTGACGAAGGAGAGCTTTCTTCATTTGCTGCGGAGAGATAAGTGAGCCAGACTCCTGGGTCAAGAGGAGGCGACCAGAGGGAGTCATGGGAGATGTTTGATGATCCACTCCTCCTCCTCCTCCTCCTCCTCCTCCAACTCGGCTCACCCGTGGACTGCTGTACGAGGTATACGGCTGACTTGGAGAAGTGATGGACGTTGTGGCCAGAAGAGCATCACGAAGACTTGATATCGACTGCGACTTGGGCAGCTCAGAGTTCTGAGGAGAGGTGAGGTCCACCTGGTGTTTCTGCAAGTGTCCCGATTGTTGCACAGGCCCTTTCTGGTTGGCAGTGGATTTGTCCTGTGACGTGGACGTGTCGGAGGCTGAAGGAGGGACAGATGACGGTCCCTGGGAGCAGTTAGGTGTGCCCGGACATCCAGAGGAAGGGGAAGGATATTCGGGACTATGATAGGACCAGGCACCACCTCCACTGCCACTTTGTCCTCCTCCTGAACTCGCTGAGGTGGGAGGAGCAGGTGACTACGTACAACAAAGAGGATGAGAAGGATTGGGGACAACAATGATAATGATAATGATAATGATAATGATAATAATAATAATAATAATAATAATAATAATAATAATAATAATAATAATAATAATAATAATAATAATAATAATAATAATAATAATAATCATCATCAACTTTATTATTATTTTTTAATCCAATCATCAGTTTTCAGTCGAGTCGAGTGGCAATGTAATACCCAACAAAGAAATATGAGAGAGCTGGAAAAGCTTCAGTTGCAATCCTAAACATTATGAGAGAGACTGGAAAAGCTTCAGTTGCGATCCTAAACATTATGAGAGAGAGCTGGAAAAGCTTCAGTTGCAATCCTAAACATTATGAGAGAGAGCTGAAAAAGCTTCAGTTGCAATCCTAAACATTATGAGAGAGACTGGAAAAGCTTCAGTTGCGATCCTAAACATTATGAGAGAGAGCTGGAAAAGCTTCAGTTGCAATCCTAAACATTATGAGAGAGAGCTGGAAAAGCTTCAGTTGCAATCCTAAACATTATGAGAGAGAGCTGAAAAGCTTCAGTTGCAATCCTAAACATTATGAGAGAGACTGGAAAAGCTTCAGTTGCAATCCTAAACATTATGAGTGAGAGCTGAAAAGCTTCAGTTGCAATCCTAAACATTATGAGTGAGAGCTGAAAAGCTTCAGTTGCAATCCTAAACATTATGAGAGAGAGTTGAAAAGCTTCAGTTGCAATCCTAAACATTATGAGTGAGAGCTGAAAAGCTTCAGTTGCAATCCTAAACATTATAAGTGAGAGACTGGAAAAGCTTCAGTTGCAATCCTAAACATTATGAGAGAGAGCTGGAAAAGCTTCAGTTGCAATCCTAAACATTATGAGAGAGCTGGAAAAGCTTCAGTTGCAATCCTAAACATTATGAGAGAGAGCTGGAAAAGCTTCAGTTGCAATCCTAAACATTATGAGAGAGAGCTGGAAAAGCTTCAGTTGCAATCCTAAACATTATGAGAGAGAGACTGGAAAAGCTTCAGTTGCAATCCTAAACATTATGAGCGAGAGCTGAAAAGCTTCAGTTGCAATCCTAAACATTATGAGCGAGAGCTGAAAAGCTTCAGTTGCAATCCTAAACATTATGAGTGAGAGCTGAAAAGCTTCAGTTGCAATCCTAAACATTATGAGCGAGAGCTGAAAAGCTTCAGTTGCAATCCTAAACATTATGAGAGAGAGCTGGAAAAGCTTCAGTTGCAATCCTAAACATTATGAGTGAGAGCTGAAAAGCTTCAGTTGCAATCCTAAACATTATGAGCGAGAGCTGAAAAGCTTCAGTTGCAATCCTAAACATTATGAGAGAGCTGGAAAAGCTTCAGTTGCAATCCTAAACATTATGAGAGAGAGCTGGAAAAGCTTCAGTTGCAATCCTAAACATTATGAGAGAGCTGGAAAAGCTTCAGTTGCAATCCTAAACATTATGAGAGACTGGAAAAGCTTCAGTTGCAATCCTAAACATTATGAGAGAGAGCTGGAAAGCTTCAGTTGCAATCCTAAACATTATGAGAGAGAGCTGGAAAAGCTTCAGTTGCAATCCTAAACATTATGAGAGAGAGCTGGAAAAGCTTCAGTTGCAATCCTAAACATTATGGTATGGCTCACCGGTACTTGGTCCTTCCCATAACCCCTGGTCCCGCTCGCAAGGAGCTGCTGCTGTGAGGACCATGGAACCGTCACCGGACTTCTACTCCCAGTGTTACCATGGGGAAGCACCCCCCCTGGAATAGCACCCTGCAGGAACATCACACAACAACAGAGACAGTCAGAACGTGTAGACATTCAGCGACATCATACATCCAGAGCTCCACAGAGCTAACACACTGCCAGCAGAGCGAACACCATTTCACATAACATACATATGGCACAGACAGAGACATACTCTACACACACACAGGCATGTTCAGAAGTGCATCGAAGCTGGTGATGGTGTTCCATTTAAAGAACACCACCCACAGTGACTGGCCTGAGCTATCTGTGGATTCCTTTCTCTCATCTAGCCATCCTTCTAACATACTGCCTCCACCTCTCCTCCCATTCCATTTAAGGAACACCACAGTACTGGTCTACATACCAAAAACCTACAAGTTATCTGCAGATTCCTTTCTCTCATCTTCATTCCTTACTCTCACCTTCATCACCCTCTCATCTTCATACTTCCCCTTTCCTTCTCTCACCTTTCATCCATCTAACATACCTGCCCAACTCTCCCCCTGTTCCATTTAAAGAACACCACACACACTACTGGTCTACATCCCAAAAGCCTATGAGTGGGTCCTTTCTCTTCATCACTTCCCTTTTCCTCACCTAGCCATCTACCCTAACTCCCCCGGTTCCAATTAAAGAACACCACAGTGACGGGTCTACACCCCAAAAGCCTATGAGTTATCTGCGGATTCTATTAATCACCTTCATCACTTCCCCTTTCTCACCTAGCCATTTAACATACCTGTCCCAACTTTCCCCATTCCATTTAAAGAACACCACAGTGAGTGGTCTATATCCCAAAAGCCTATGAGTTATCGAGTTATCTGCAGATTCCTTACTCTCGCCTTTCATCACTTCCTCCTTTCCTTCTCTCACCTAGCTATCTAACATACCTGCCTCCCCCTCTCCTCCCATTTCCTCCCCTCTTCCTCCCCTCTGTATAAATTGTGAAGTTGTCACACCGTTATCACTCACAATCATCTTATCCATTGCCAGACGGGACCACAACCTTTAACTGACATAACAACAGAAGTGCTGTTAAAATGCCACTACAGCGAACTCTCAAGCATGGGTTTGTTTACACAACTAAATAATACTGGAGCAGTACAAATTGAAACCACAGGAGGTGCTGATCACATTAAACTGAAATTACAAGCCACTATTACATATACTCCCGGCGCATCGTATCATACATATCGTCCTGCAAAAAATCTGCACACAGTTATAGTTTTTTTTAAAGAGAGAAGTCATATTAAACAAGGTCCAGCCCAGATGAAATTGGGGGTGGGGGTGGGAAATAATGAAATTTAGTGACACACGGACAAGTTCTGGAATGCCTCCATCACTTGCCAAATTTTGACGTTTCTACACTCACACAACAGAATCCCCCAAAAAGAAAGTCTGTCCCTCAATATTCGTAATTGATTATCATAAAACACTGTGACCGCTAAGAACAGCCCACATTTGATGCCAATTAGCGAAGTGCTTCACTTCTGCAGAGCAAAATACAGGGGTGATTTATGTTATGCTAGGTACGTGCATACAAATTTATTTTCAAAGGGTGTAAAAGTACATACAAATATTGGCACATAGGTTTTAACTCTTGACCCCGACCAAACCACACCCATGCTCATCTACTGCACCCACATACACAATTCACTTAAAGTCAACCACACTCTATCACACACACACACCATGTACGAAGTGCCGTCCATCAATGCCGCGCCCCCCACATCGGGTCGACCTCCAGAGGATGAAGAAACCCCAGGTGGAGTAAATCTGTGCGCTCCAACACCACCATGCTGCTGCTGCTGCTGCTGCAGGAGATTGAGGTGACTGGCTCCTGCCATCGGCGACTGTGAACCAGCCCTGTACGCGTGATACTGGCCGGCTGACGAATATGGATGAGGGGGGCCAGGGTAACTGGGAGAGGCACTTGGGTACGTTGGCATCCCCTTGGGAGACGAGGAAGACAAGGAATGGGGAAGGAGAAAGATAAGGGAGGGGAGGGAGAGAACAGAAGGCACTAAGTAATCAATGACGAGTAGCTAAAGTACACCAGACTGATCTTTACTGTTTTGTAATGTGCATGTGTAGCACACAGGTTTTGTTACTGTATTGGACTCAACAAGAAATCCCACCCATTTCTTTGGATGTGAACACATTCACAAGTACACAAGTCCAAACATGGAATCATAGAGAAACCAGCTGAGCAGTGACAGGCATTCCTGGAATTCAGCTTTGTGGGATGGGCCTCTCTCTAGTGTCAGTACCCAATGTAGCTAAAGGCAAGTACTAGCTGGAGTTATGAGATAGGGAGTTTCCCCACAAGCACATAATAAAGCACACCCTATTTTTCCTTTTCTCCCTCTAAAAAGAGTTAACAAAGACATGGAGGTAAAAGCCAGCGTGTGCAACAGTTTCAACTCCTTATATCACTTCATTTGTGTGTATGGCACTAATAGTGTATACTGTACCTGTTCTAACCTTACGAATACGATTACAGTTTTTTAAAAAAGTCATCGTTTTTATAGGTAACTCAACTACCAATAGTTGTCCTACCTGGATTCCATAAGGGCCTGGCTTGCCAGTGTGTGGTCCAATGTAGCCCTGTCCAGGTATCCAGCCCTGATTGAACACAGCCTCTGGATTTCCCATAGCAGCAAACTCCCCACCATAATGGGGCCTACTGTGGGTCATAGCTGCTGCAGCTAACTGGGCACTCTCTGGCCCTTTAGAAGCATAGTAGGGCATGTAGGGGTATCTAGCAGGGCCCATGGAAGGGTCCACTGGCACCTGGCCACGCATTGGACCGAGTTCTGGCCCGCCTGGGTACTGCGAGTCCCCATAGTGGCTATACATACTCGCGTGTGGACAGTTGTACTTCAGAAGTTGAGGTGACCAGGAAAAAAAGCTTCATTCATTTCAAACATAAAAGCTACTTGGAACGACTGATCCAGGCGCAATGTAGCTCTTATTGATCCCGTTTTCTTGAAGGGTCTACGCAACGAAAGTCTCAACGATTCCACAACTGTAACGGGATTGATGAATAAAGATGGATTCCGTGGTCAGAGATTGGTGCACTCTCAACGGCCATTTTTTCCTCTTTTTGTGGCTAGATACCGTATATTCTATTTATGCAACCGCCCAAGCCACGTGTTTGCATGCGACCTGAAGTCGTCAAAATAATGTATTATACAGAAAACGTTATACATTGTAATACTCGATGAAAAATGACATTTTCACAAACATACACATAAGCATCAAGCAATATTATTTATGTATTAGCGTCTTTGTCCTGTACGACCTGTACCACCTTTGGAAACCATCCTGGCAGTCTTTGTCTTAGTTTGCTGTGACTTCTGTGCCAACTGCATTAAATAACATAAAACAAAGTCACAACTCTGACACTCGACTCTACATACATAAACAAAGTGCGAATGCATCAATGGCACAACTGGAATGCATCAATAGCATAACTGGAATGCACCAGTGACAACTGGAATGCACCAATGTGTATGTATACACAAGCCATGACAACCCTTTGATTTACATCTGGCTCTTTGTTTCTAGATAATTACTTTTTGTGCTGCTTGCACTTTGCCTTTTTTCTTGGCAGCAGCCTTGTCCTTCGCAAGCCTACAAGTACATAGAACAAAATACATTCCTGCAATTAAAAAAATTATCTATCGTAGAGACAGTGGTCGAAGTGGTCTTACCGAATAGCTTGCTCTCTCTGGGCTTTCCTAACTTCCGAAGTCTGATTTCTCTTTTGGAGAATTTGCTCCAGGGTAACACCAGTGTATGCTCGATTGAACTTTTGGGTCCGCTTTGATTTCCGCTGTTTCTGCTCTTCAATGGAGCCTTTCTTGTGCTTTCTTCTATACAATACAGTCCACCTCACCTCACGAGGGTTACGTCTCATAAAGAATGACTTAGCACTCTTTCCATTGGCAAAATTGAAGACCTATTACATATAGAGAAATTCTAAATATTGCACACCATAACAAGTTCCTGTAACCCCGATGCCCGAAATTCACAATGTAATAAAGCATCATATATACTTATGCACTTCTTACCTTTCCATCTATTCGAATGTATTTCCTTCCCCTACTGGGGTATATCTTCTGTTGACTAAAATGGCACAACTCTATCCTACAGACAGATCCAATGGAATGGCCAAGCCAGTTAATCAAGGTTACGTTAACAGCCTAAGATTGATTGAGATACAACCTACAAGAAACTTACTTCATCACGTCTGTCTCCTCCCTACCGGTATACACATGGGTCTAGAAAAGGGCGTGTTGCGGGATCACGTGTTACGAAATGGCGAGTTTTGCTGAAGACAAAGTTATGTTGAAGCCTCTCGACTCTAAAATAACTAAAAGTCCTAGAGGAAAAACTTCATCCCTAAAACACAAGACAAGATTTCCTACTCATACAGTAAAGCAGTCTGAAGAGTCATTAAGGCAACTTCTGGATGACTTTGAACAGGGAAGACTCAGTGCTTTTGGTGAGTACTGTAACGTTTAATTTGTTCCCCCCCAAAAGTTGTTCCCCCCTTATTGAAAATTTTGTTCCCACCCTAGCCCTAGCCCTCGCCCTAGCCCTTTATTTTTCAAGAGGGAACTTTTTTTCAAGTAAAAAGTTCCAGGGGGAACCAAATATGGGGGGAACAAATTTGTCGTGACAGTACCATACCCGGGCAAACAAAATTTGGGGGGGGAGAGACACCGTGAGACAAGATACTAATGACAAATAACAAATACTTGGTTGGACTATGGACTATCACTAAGCTTCTGTTGTGCACAGGTGTGGCACGAGGTGCTATAAACACTTTATTTTAGAAAGAAACGCATTCTGATCTAGGGATTTCTGTGAGTTAGCTGGTCCATTAAAATTATATAACACCATAATTCCATAGTCGGGCAACACTTCATACCAAATTATATGGATTGTAAGTAATATTTTATATTATTGCCCTATGCCGCACGTGTGACAAGCAGAGTATGTAATTGTGATAACTGTTGGTATGTATGTACATATGTATTTGTCCCATCTAAAAGGATCGTGAAATAGGACTTTTTGTCTTGCTCAAAAGACTCCTGGGAGTCTATGAAATTTTTTAGCAGTTGCAACAATATCCAAGAAATCATTTAGCGATTTCAATCCAGTGGGCTAGGTCTGTTTTTTAAAAAAATGGGGGGGGGGGGGGGGGATCACTCTAATTATAGGCAATCGTAGCTCTCCTTTACTTACTGTACTTACTGTCATCAAGCGTGTCTTCCTAGTATTGCTTTATGGTATTTGATACAGGATGACACACTCTTATACCACACCCACTTTAATAACCCAATGATGATAATTTAAGTACGTATGGACATGTGATGAACTGCATTTGAAATTTTGTGTAGATGCTTGTTTTGAAGTTAAACGATTGTTGAAGTAGTTTGGTTGTGAAATAATGAGGCATTTGCCTTTCTGCCAAAAAAGAAAATTATGCCTTGTCACAAGATGTGTAGTGTTGGAAACATCAATTCATATATATTCCTGATGAGGGCTAGAGCATCTAGTCGAAATGTCGAGAGAATACAATTTCAAGTTGATTATTGTATATATAATATATGCTTTGTCCAACGTCAACGGTTGGCCATCGCACATTGCACAAACAAAATGTGCTCATGTGTTATTAACTCTTTAACTGAGCTGGAAGAGTCAGCACAGCTCTCGAACTAAACTACCAAAGAAATGGGAGAAGCAAATTGAAGAGTGATTCCAGACCGTCAACGGTTGGCCATCGCACATTGCACAAACAAAATGTGCTCATGTGTTATTAACTCTTTAACTGAGCTGGAAGAGTCAGCACAGCTCTCGAACTAAACTACCAAAGAAATGGGAGAAGCAAATTGAATAGTGATTCCAGACCAGTGAGAACCAAGGCTGAAAGAAATGCAACGATCTAGATTTGTATAGGAAACAAGAGTAGAGATCTCGCATTCATGAATGTGAGAGGTGAAAACTCCGGGAAGAGAATAATAAATTATCTACGGCGAAGATGCTAATGGAGAGCAGGAATTCCCAAGCAACATCAACAATAGTGACACTTGTTGAAGCAACATGGACATGCCAGGAGATAAAGTAATAGCCGTTACATTACCCCCGGGCAGCGTCAACAACATTAAGACGGGGAAGAAACCAAATGGACATGTCGGGAGAGAGCAGGAAAGCACCCCACTGGTTCAAAGTCTCTTTTGTTAATTCATCATCCACGCAACATTCACAAACCAGGCTGCTTGCGTACTTTTTGTGTCTAAACCTATCCTTCTCACGGAAGAGTAAACTTCTGGGAAAGTCATGCGACCATTCACTTATTTACTGCAAATTATTCAGCTACTGAATCAGCTGTTGCTACGCTTGAGCTGCTTTTTCATACTCTCCCAAGATGTTACCACTACCAGTTTGTTTTAAATCAAGAAACAGGCACAGTATGGCATAAGCTAAGTGCTGAAGACACAGCTTTAAGGGGGGACATCTGCATTTAAAAAAAATTTTTTTTTTTACCTGTGGTTACAACTTTAGAGCTCAGTAGATTCTGCAAACTTCATGGTATGGACTTGATATATAGCTCAAAAGATAGGTCTCTCTGTGTGCTCTCTTTTGATACTAAAATATGTTTCATAGGTATAACTATAGGCAAGTTACTAGACCCTAAAGCGGAGTGACCACAAAAACCTGAAGCGCTCCAACCTCCATAGAAACCACTCTGAGGTGCGAAGTGCAAAAAAATTAAAAATGGTACGAGTGGCTAGAGGAAGCTCTAGAGTACACAAGGAGTATATTGAGCAGGCGTGAAAAATTTATTACCTGGTCAAGCGCGGTTGGAAAATTGAAGGCGTCGCCTCGTCAACGCCTTCAATTTTCCAACCGCGCGCTTGACCACGTTAATAAATTTTTCACGCCTGCTCAATATACTCCTTGTGTACTCTAGAGCTTCCTCTAGCCACTCGTACCATTTTTAATTTTTTTGCACTTCGCACCTCAGAGTGGTTTCTATGGAGGTTGGAGCGCTTCAGGTTTTTGTGGTCACTCCGCTTTAGGGTCTAGTAACTTGCCTATAGTTATACCTATGAAACACATTTTAGTATCAAAAGAGAGCACACAGAGAGACCTATCTTTTGAGCTATATATCAAGTCCATACCATGAAGTTTGCAGAATCTACTGAGCTCTAAAGTTGTAACCACAGGTAAAAAAATTTTTTTAAAAAAAATGCAGATGTCCCCCCTTAAGCCCAAAGAGTGAATTTTAGCTCGAGATATGAGCTTTTCTTTTTTCCTTATTCTTCTCTTCTCCATTTTTTGTTGTGCACCAATTTGGGTCAACTCTGTATAGAGATTATCATCGTAACACTCACACAACCTTATATTCTGTTTCGGAACAATAACTTCAGGGTTTCATTTAAAATTGTCCAAGGAGGGGCAACTGGAGGAATCTGGATATATTAAGGGGGGGGGGGGGCATGATGTCAAGCACTTATCAACACATCAATAAGAATTTTAATAATATAATTTCCAGGGGGGGGGGGGGCAAAAAGGTTCCAAGGGGGGCAGCCACCGCCCGCCCCCCCCCCCCCCTAAATGAAACCCTGACAACAGTTGGTTGAGCCCATACTTTAATTACCACACGCCCCAAGTGCTCTACCCTCTACCTGGGGGGGGGGATTGTCGTGGCGTTCTTTGTAGCTTGTCAGAACAAAGGAACCACGAAATTTCCACTCTATTACAGCCTTAGGTCAAAGAGAAACGAGAGCTATCTCTATGAAATATAGTAGCCATCTCAATAGCTGAACAATTATTTAGCCTTCTGTCTAGCAGACTGGAGATGTAAAAGGACTGAACAAACCACGCAGGTTCATTATAATTGATGTCTGCTTTGTCAAGACAAGGCTGTCAAAACTCTTGAGCCACCGGGAAGCCTGATGGCAGATGGTTGATGGAAATGTGAGGTGCATGTGTTCTTGTGTACCTTACGTTTCAACGGTAACTTGACATTTTTTCCATTGTTTGAAATTCTCTGCCATTGGATGAAACAGTGCCATTGAGTTATGGTTGCGTACCTCTCCATTATCGACGGAGCAGAAAGCACAGTTCAGTTATAGCTAATGAGAAATTTGTCGTCGAGGGTGCGTTCTATTTCAGCTGTGAAGGAACTTCCTCTCCTTAGATGTTTCGACGTGCCTCCCCGATGCCAAGTGTTATCTCTCCCTCAGTTCCTTCTATAGTCACTAGGTCACTAGCAGCTGCTTCATGCTCTCTAGGCTCCTCCATTCCAGTGGGTGAGGAGGGGGACATTTCAGGTGATCATTCATTGGCGAGACCAAAATAGGGTGACAACAAATAATTGGGGAACATGAATATAGTTGACGTGAAATTTTCTCACTATCTAAAACATGAAAATAATTGGCTCATACTTAATCATTATTGTACCATAGATTTTGTTAACTTCACTCCCTTTATTTTTTTATGTGTACGTGGTCAGTAGCAGGAGGGAAATTCAATTTTTCAAATCTGCATAATTAAAAGTATAATGAAGCACACGTTTGTTCATTTGTTGTTGTATCCACATCTGGACGTCTGCCAACCAGTGCACCTACTCTGCAACCAGTCTGTCACCTACTCTGCAACCAGTCTGCCTGCCAGTGCACCTACTCTGCAACCAGTCTGCCTGCCAGTACACCTACTCTGCAACCAGTCTGCCAACCAGTGCACCTACTCTGCAACCAGTCTGCCTGCCAGTGCACCTACTCTGCAACCAGTCTGCCTACCAGTGCACCTACTCTGCAACCATTCTGCCTACCAGTGCACCTACTCTGCAACCAGTCTGCCTGCCAGTGCAACTTGGCTGTCTCAGCCCAAGAAGAATGGGCCACTCTGCTCAGGCGGCAGCACAGAGAGCCCCAACTGAAAACTGCTGACCTGATCAAGGTTGAGTTAGAAGACTCAAATGCAGAGTTGCTGCATATGAGGAAGAGTTTACGGATGAAGGTATGGACCAGTTAACTTTTGATAGTTGTTGGCATAATGTTGTTATGCACTGCTGCCATGTACTAGCAGGGTTCTGTTTGAGGAGGAGCGTATGGGATAAACAGGGCTCCGGTGATCCAGCATGGCTGTGAGCTACTCTTGCTAGTCCTACTCACTCAGCCTTGGCCCTATCCCTAGCACAATAACTGGGAGGCTGGACAAGTCTCTGATGCGGGAGAGAGTCGTGTTCATGATTGGACAAAGGTGTGAAGTTTTTGACATTACCTACCTCAAGACACCGTGTAGGTGGAGAAGGAAGTAAAGCTAAACTCCTTTTCATTAAGGAGGGACTAACCATGTAACTTCCTCGCACTCAAAAAAAAGAAGAAGAAGCTTTAAGACTTTGTTAGTCGGGTCTTATGGTGGCCATGACCATTTGCTTTCCACTCCACAGGGATAGAATTTGTTGCGCCACCCCCTACCCGCCCAACTTGCCTCAAACTCGTGGCAATGATAATAGCTGAAAAACCTTCTGCTGAATGAGTGTTCTGTTGGCACGCAGATGATAAGATCACTGCTTGGTTTAGCCCGTCTATTGATGACAAGTGCTTCTTTTCCATCCATACCACTGACCACGACAAGACGAGGTTGAAGTGATATTTGTGATATTTGAAAGGGGGTGGTGACATTGTGTTTTGGTGAATTGAAACACCATTGCAGAACTTACTCCTGCGTCAGTTGTGGTAGCTGCTCAGAGTGGGAATGGCTGTATGAACGAGGCCTCAACGGTTCAGTGGCATGACTCCGCGAGGGGGCACCTGAACTTTTAAAGATGTTTTGGAGGTGTGGGAGGGATGCCTTCAAATAAGAGGGAAATATAAATGGTGTGAGATATAGCAAGTGGAGATTTCAGTGCCATATCCTACACCTATAATATACAACGCCGCATGACTGAGAGAAAGAGAGGGCCAATGATGACAAGATGGTCAGGTCAGGAATTTGTCTTGCACCCAACGTCTCACCAGTTCACTCCAACCCACTTATGTGTCCTGCAATTATGTCATTGAAGAGTGCCTGCCGCGTGGCTTACGATCAGTGGATGCTCTACGAGAAAGATGATAATCTGTCGAGAGTGGGTGAAGCAAGTGGGCATCTTCACTCCCGTAGTGTTGATAAAATCGTTCCAAAATTTTTGGCATTTCAGTGGAGACCCGATGGCCCATAAGATACCGATGTTGACTGTTTGGAGACTGGCCAGTGGAGCAGCCACCATCACTAGCGATACGGACAGACTTCTCAGTGAAGAAGTGACTGGTGATGGTGATCCCTTTGCGGGTGATGAAGCCGACTTGAAACTCGAGTGGAGTACGAATAAGAGCACCCGAACAAGAGCCAACTGTCACCTGATCAAGATCAGTTGATTTGCAAATGATTATCATGCACATCTGTTTGACGTGCTGGTTGTAATGGAGGACCGAGGTGTTGAGGTCCAACTTTTTTTTATCCCTGCTAACATTATTAAAGATGCTACACAGAATTTGAATTTCACCATCGCAAACATTCAGAATGTGGAGAGAGAATGTGATGAACTTCTCTCTTGACAGATGCTGAATGTTAGTCATGAGCAGGGGCCTCTGCACCACCATTTACCCGAAGGCCAAGCTGGTGAGGAGCCAGCAATAACCCTACCTCAATCTCTTGACTCTCCCAGAAGACTTGGCTGCCAGGCAGTTGAGTGTGTAACCCACTGCTACAAGACTCCCCCCCCCCCATCCTTTATCTTTGCAAAGCCACCAGCAAAAGCTATGTGAATTATGGTGGAGCTCCCTCCCCCCTCCCCCAAATGTCCACCAGGTTTGTGAGTGAGGGTGGTCAAGCCAGACAGTATTCACAACCACTGACAGTAGAAGTCCCTGTCAAGGCCTTAGATCTCTACAAAAGTGCCAGGCAGCCATTATCACTTTTGAATCACCCTCAGTTGTAGAAAGGGGTGGATCACAGACTCTGGGTGGGGATTAAGGTACAAATCTGAGGAGTCTGTTGGCAAGCTCTCTTTAAATCTAGCTGCCCACACAAAAAAAAAGGCTTGTTTTTTATTCTCTTGTTAAACACTTCTCTGACCATTTACCTCTTACTTTCTTGTCATCATTAACCTTTGCACTATCACAAGCACCATATCTGAATTCATTTTCCCAACAAATGTTCTGTATGTGTAGTAAGGAGGAGAAGGTTTCCGAATTCCCCAACAGTCCACAGCTTTGCCGGCTCAACAATCGAAGGGCAATAAACTTGCTTTTCTCAAGCAACAGGCGAATGTGTTTGAAATCTCTGAGGATGAGTTCTGACAGTGCCTACCAACATAATTGTTGAGATGAGTCTCAACTTTTAAGCTGAAGGCTTTAGCATCAGCCAGAAGCTAGTACACATTTGGCCAAAGAGGAACACTACTGGAAGACAGTGTTCTAGAAAATAATGAATTAAAAATAGAAATACTTAAAAGAAGATGTGGTCAAATTGCTCGGCATTGACTGGCGAACCTGGTGTTATTTTACATTGTGTAAAGTAACCAAAGCTAATGCTTGTATACAAATTACCATTTGTTTACAAACAAAGACGATCAAATGTTTTATCATTGTAAAAACAACACCACTGTGTTAATCAACAGTTAAAGACACTTAAAACAATTGCAGTCTCTTGATTTTTTTTGTATTTTTATTGAACTGAATTTTTAACTCGTGAATTTTATAATGCATTGTACCATCTCCCAGACACAGTGGGTGTGATTATGCACTGGGGTGCTCCTGTTATTATTTACGTGTACTAATTACTATAGGCTATTTGGGTTTTTTGTATTTTTATTGAACTGAATTACTCGTGAATTTTGTAGCATCTACCATCCATGTGGTTGACACAGTGGGTTTTGCACTGGGGTGCCCCTGTTATTATTTACGTGTACTAATTACTATAGGCTATTTGGTCATATCGTAATGCTAGTGTTACGTGCTAGGATTAAGGGAGGGGTTACCCATTAATTAAAATATATATATTTAAGGACCTGAAATTTTTAATTTTCATTCCTTTAGCAATAAGACAATAAGACGAGAGTTTTCCAAGATCTACCTTATGTAGTATATAGTCGGTACAGTGAAACACTCTGTACCCTGATTACCTTTTAATTAAAATCACACAATGCCTGTAACCACTTCCCATTCACATAAAAGAACCACAAGACATGTTTAGCAGGAATTTTGTTGTTTTTTGTGTCAGAAAAGTTATACAGCAATGTTTGCCACTGATTCTTGCTTTTTTATTATAACAAAATTATTATTATAACAAAATTATTGACCTCTGATTTCTCTTCTGTGTGGTGCACTGCTCATAACATGCTTACCTATGTGGTTCTTATACACAACCTGTGAATGGGAAGTTGCTACAGGCATTCTGTGATTTTAAAAGGTGATCAGGGTATGAGAGTTACATATCCCCACCTTCATTTATTAAGTAGATCATTGGCGAGCACTTTGATTACAGAAACTGAAAACAATAAATAAAATTAATAGTAACCCCCCATCTACGTTAGTTAAGTTTACAGCTGGGGCAATGGCTTGAGTAATGTCATCTAAATGTTCACGGTAAAGCAATGCTATGGTTGTTTTTAGGATTGCACATTATTGTAGCACGGGAGGAATTGGCCTTATTATGGATTGTATTACAGCAATACCATTGGTGAGAAAGATGAAGCGCCGTGTTTTATTCAACCAAAAGATGCTACATAGTAATATATGTCTCGTCCAAATCGATCCTGTCATCCCTTCATGACATTATCTTCTGCTAACAGGTAATTCAGACATGCTTCAGAAGATGAATGACATTCGAGGCATGCAGGAGCGGTTGACCATGAAACACTTTGAGGTTGACCGACTCAAGATGGCCCCAGACACTGCCAGTGGGACGGGCCTGGTGGAGGACCAGGACGACAGCTATCTGATTGAGCTGACCCAGGCTCTGGAGAAGCTCGGCTCTACCATTCAGTCCTTGCACTCGAAGGACTCAATGAGCAAGAGGTCTTCTGGGGAGGGGCACACCAAGAAAGTGACACTCAAAGCTAGCTTTGGAGAGAGCTCTACTTGAGCTGCATTTTATTTCATCTGTTCATGCCAGCCTGTGCAATTATATGTAGCTGCATATTGTATTTCAATTCATAATAGAGGCTTTGTTGAAGCCATGAACCTCTTTTAACTCCACCATTGCTTCATGTTTCATTGTGTGCACTTGATCAGTGTTTGCATAAATGGGTTTTCGGACACTCCCTATATAGTTGGCATCAGTACCATAAAGTTCTAAATCTAATTGTGCGTCATGGAAAAATGTACTGTTTAATTATTTCTGTTGCACTGAACATCGGCGTTCCGTCGCTGCTAGCAAGTAGAGTCCTCTGGTAGCCGAGGCATTTTTATTTTTAATAGGAAGGAGTGGTACAAAACTTATCTAGCTAAAGTAGAGTACGCTACCTGTCGTGAGTTTTGTCATCTATAGCTACTTCACCGATTCGTGAAGTCCACATTGTAATGCACGCGGTAGTCGAACCTCTGGCAAAAGAACGCAGCTGACTATATATCATACTCGAGAATCTACAAAAACTGTTTTTCAGTGCAGTAGCCTTATGAGGTTAGAACGGAAAGACGGCTTAAAATTTCGACGTGTAATAAGTCTGTATAAACTATTTTTTCACCCCTCCCTTCAGCTGACAAGGTCACTTGGTTTATGTGTTTTACTTATTAATGAGGTAACCTGTATCTCTGCCAGTGCCACACCCAACATATCACCAACTGGAGCTATAAATGAGTGGCAGACACAAAATGACTTGGCATACACACATGTAGAATGACAATCGCTATTAAATATATAGATACATTTATACCTATACACAAACATGCACACATTTACAAAGTAAAAAGTTAATATTGGAACTTGGAATCACTGTTCATGTGTCCTTCAACTGTTTCTCAACTCTGCTAACCTCGCTGACAAGTCGCCCTGCAATAACAAGTAAAATTAAAATTAATATTAAAATTAAAATTAAAAACAAGTTACCTTACAAATCTGAACTCCATGCATAATTGCATCCCAAAGGATGCCGTTGCTTATAATGTGTTTGCATCACCACACACATGCAGCTACTAGTTACATAACATTCCCTTGATCTTGTCCTAGCTAATCAGCCATGAATGAGGGTGATATAAGCTCGCCTCTTTTATTAAACACTTCTTCTGTAGGCACTTATGATGCCATGACAACTTTCTCCAGTGTTCAAAAGTCTCTTTCAGATAGTCGTATAGGATAAGGATAGGCATCCATTCTATTGCCTCATCTAAGCTAGCTCAGCATTTGCACTACATAGTTGCAACAATCGGTACCCACAAGACGTCGATGTTGTTATTAGTCACATGTTTGCATGTTGCAAGATATTGTAAATAAAGCTCGTGCTCAACGGTGCTGGCTAAAGCAGTAGCAGTAACCACACTTGACAACCAAAACATTTTATGGGTACGTTGGCAATAATACCTGCTCGGTTGACATGGACGCCACTCCAGTAGGATTGGTAGGAAGTTCAAGGTTCAAATCCAATCTAAACATGTCACACAAGATCACACGAGATCACACATGAAACAGGAAACCAACACCAAAACTAGAGTGGGAAACAAGACTAACTGCATCGACTCACCCAGCCTCATCTGACGCTTGCTGCATGAGGCCAGACACTTGATCCTAGAGGAAACAACAACATGAACAGCTAACAAACAACACATAAACACCAGCACTGACAGTTTGCTCTCATTAATAGTCACCGTGATGATATTGTAGTCACTATTGAAGTCACAAAGACAACTACTCCCAACAGTTTCATGACGTGGGGGGGGGGGAACAAAAAATAAATAGTCTTTTAATTAGAGTTAAGACTGACGCTACTATGGATACAAGTGCAACAAAGGACAGTATCTAATTACATATGTTTTAAAAGCAAAACGAATATGTCACATTCACCACCGAATATGGTCGCACATTATTACCGTCAATTAACACCATGCAATTGAGAACTGCACAAACTCCAAGCAACTTCTCGGTGCTCCTCTAGCCTAACTTTGATATATATCTATATACCCTCAACTACAGCTTTATTTTGCATTGCTACCAGAACCGCTTGAAATGATGGTCACTCTCTCTCTCCTGTATCTGTTGTTGTTTTTCCCAAGTAATTGCCACACGGAAACATACCAAGTGCTATATACCTCATAACTGATAATATAAATACACTCGGTCATGCACTGAAGGTTAGTAGAACCCTTCACGGAACTCTCCCAACTAGTTGTGCAAAGCTATGGCGCCCTGTCCAGACTGACCTCTGGTATTGTGAGGGTGGTGACTCCGCTCATGGCCTCGTCCATGGCCTGAGTCTGTACATCCAGGTGCTCAAACTGACGCTCAAACTGATCCATGATAGTGGCCACCTGCACAGACAAGAAGCAACCATAATTACCAGAGCATAATTCAAGTGTAGCAGGTGCTTTTCTACATGTCAATATTGCATGGCCAAGGGCAAGAATTTGCGGTCCAATTAAACTGTATGCAATGGTTTAAGCTGGTGTTGAAACAAACTAAATGGGTATATGAAGGCCTGTTACCTTTATGCCATGCGAGAGCACATACATAAATAGATATATACAACGCTGAGAGGCCATAGTCTTAAAAGGCTTCTCTTATAAGAATAGAAGACGTGTTGCAATACAGGTCCAAGTGTTCTGCCCATTAATGAGCTATCTTCATTATCAAGTGAGAAAGGAGGCAACCTTAGTGTTATGATCAAAGCCACTATGCTGTACTCTTTCTCTTCCTTATTGGAGCAGCTTAAAGCACTTATGAAAATATCCATCGAGACGAGCACGTGAATACATTTAAGCTAAGCAGTTCCAGAGTTTTAACACGCTGCTTGCACGAGAGAGAAGTCTTCTCCCTCCTCTCCCCTAAAAACACGTTACGTTTCAACAAAAATAACCACCAAATTTTCAGAAATTCATATTTATACCTTTTCCAGATTCATGGTCTTTAGCGCTGCATCCATTGATTTGACAACTCCTCCCATAGCCGAAGTCACCTATAACAAATAGTACCACACACACACACACACACACACACACCAAGTTATATATATACTATGCTGATGTATGGGGGAATGGAGGAGAGGATAGATGAAGGGCACACACACATACATCACACACACCGAGTTATATACTATACTAATGTATGGCGGAATGGAGGAGAGAATAGATGAAGGACACACACACTTGAGTTATATACTATGCTTATGTATGGGAGAATGGAGGAGAGGATAGATGAAGGACAGAAAGACGAAGGAGAGAGGAGACTGCTGGATTATACCTGTCTCATCTGAATGGCTGATTGTACTCTTGATGCCACTCCATCCACGCGAGCACTCATCCTCATGAAATTGAGTCCCTGTCATTGTGTGTGTGCGTGCATTTAACAAGGAAGACAACCCCACCCATACAATTACTGTAGGCTCAGGTTGATAAATGGGCACAGACTCTCTTTCAATATTCAACTGGAACTCAGAGGCTGTGCTGCCGCTGGTGGCCTAAACTAGCAAAGTCAAATCTCAGTGTCAAGTAATATACTGGAGGCTAGCATACAGAACAAAATGGCAGCAGGCTTGAAAAAGTAAAAGTGGGCATCAGGGCTTCATTTAAGGGGGGGGGGTTGGAACATTTTTGCCCCCCCCCTTGGAAATTGTATTATTAAAATTCTTATTGGTGTTGATAAGTGCTTGACATCATGCCCCCCCTCCTTTAATATCCAGATTCCTCCAGTTGCACCCCCCTTGGACAATTTTCTAAATGAAACCCTGGACATGGTCACTCATGCATATACCAGTAGTATTCCCTATATTGGTTTGACCCACATTTCAAAATG
This sequence comes from Cladorhizidae sp. MBARI D1340-BT2, assembly GCA_028752905.1. Lineage (NCBI taxonomy): Eukaryota > Metazoa > Porifera > Demospongiae > Poecilosclerida > Cladorhizidae > Cladorhizidae sp. MBARI D1340-BT2. The sequence goes on from JAQNBH010000017.1 coordinate 12,198,060, forward strand.
GTAGATGGCTATAACACACACACACAAAATAACTAGCTCATACACGGCTACAACTCGTTCTGTCAGCTTCCAGCGTGCCCTAAAGCCCTAAATCCTTAAGTAAGGTGGTCCAGTGGCGACATAATAAAACCCTTGTTAAAAACCTTGACATTCTGACTTCAAGGATTTCTCATTTTCACCCCACCCTCGTAACTTGAGAAGAATAAGTCCATCCATAAGTGTTCATTCACAGTAACTTTAATTTTAGTACCAGGAGATTCCAAATTTTACAATGACTATACATTATTAATCTGTTTACCAATTACAGGGAAGATTGGGGGGGGGGGGGAGATAAAGATAATCAGGCTATATAAAGTGCTTAATTTGTGTAGGTGCAACAACAAAGTTAAAATTGTGTTCAAGAAGAAGCAACGCTCATACTACTGGAGTGGTGGGAACTTGGCCTTGAGACTGATGCTCAACTAGTGAGGCTCTCAACAACAGCTGACCCACAGATCAATATATAGAGAAACAACAAAAATGTGTAGAAATAAGAGAGAAGTGTTGCACTTAAAAATGAATTCCTGATTTGTGAAGATATCAAGAATGTAGCCCCGTGGACCACAAACATTTTAGATGACCCTTTACCATTCAAAATCATGTACTGCATTTTCAATGGTAAAGGGTCGTCTAAATTATGAGGCTACATTCTTGCCTCCTTTTTTGTTCGTTTTATCGTTGTTATTGGGTTTTTTAAAATTTATATATATAGTCTTATGTGTGTGTATATATATATACAATATATATATACACAATATATATATTTTTTTTTTTCCCCTTCTTGCTGGATGAAAGAAAGATGTTTGTATATACAGACACTACCAGCTTAGAATCACTATGCACCAACATGAGCAACCACTGTTGCCTCTCAAGGCCTTAATCAACAAGAATGGTTGACAGAACACCTACTCCCCACACTGCATGAGTGAACTCACCTCTCACCTGGCAACTTAGCTGTCCCCTGGGTGCAGGGGACTCCCGTGTTATTAGAGTTTTGCTAACCTGTCTTGACAAAGAAATCACTGACATTGCCTACAACTGTTTGGTTGTGTGAGCTCAGCTCGACAACAAACCATGTATTCCAGAAGTAAGTGGAGCCTAATTTTTAATTGCCTAAATGTTAACAGATTATAGCTCACCAAATTTTAGTAATACGAGGGCTTTATGACTTTTCAGCTATGTGGGTGACAACAGAGAATGCTATAAAGATGTGTGTTTTTTACACACTAGAACTGATGCATAATATTATTACTTTAGCTTGCTTTATACGCAAGCAACTATCATCAACAGTACTACATTACATACACACACCTGGTTTTTCTGTCTGATAGCATTCTCAGCGTGAATTCTAGCTCCTTCCACGTTGCCCTTTTGCAGAGCCTGCATGTTAGCAAAATGAAGTCACATGACATGCAAGGTAAAAATATTCCATTACCTTCTTCAATTTGATCTTCTCAGTCTTTTCATCTTTTTCACACTTTTTTGCACTTCGACCCATTTGCTTAGCAGCAAACTAGTGAATAAAAAATATATATCCTCACAGTTGAAAATCTTTCTGAAGCTATTAGGCAACTCTACAGGAATGAGTGGGTGTGGCTAATTTAAGCATTGAGAGTATCTTCTACAAGTCATAGTGTTGTTAAGCAATTTAAATGTTACAGGTGAGGGGGGAAGTGAACTGTAAGGTGAGGAAGAAGTGAACTGCAATAGGTGAGGGGAGAAGTGAACTGTACTAGGTGAGGGGGGAAGTGAACTATAATAGGTGAGGGGAGAAGTGAACTGTAATAGGTGAGGGGAGAAGTGAACTGTAATAGGTGAGGGAAGAAGTGAACTGTAATAGGTGAGGGGGGAAGTGAACTGTAATAGGTGAGGGGAGAAGTGAACTGTAATAGATGAGGGAAGAAGTGAACTGCAATAGGTGAGGGGAGAAGTGAACTGTAATAGGTGAGGGGAGAAGTGAACTGTAATAGATGAGGGGAGAAGTGAACTGTAATAGGTGAGGGGAGAAGTGAACTGTAATGGTTAGGGGGGAAGTGAACTGTAATGGTTAGGGGGGAAGTGAACTGGGGGGGGGGAGAAGTGAACAGTAATAGGTGAGGGGAGAAGTGAACAGTAATAGGTGAGGGGAGAAGTGAACAGTAATAGGAACAATATTCAACTCACTTTCAGGTTGAAAAGTTGTTCTGACATTTAATGAGGGATAGATAATAGTTAAAGGAGATGACTCACACAGTCACATAACTTGTACTTTCAGCTAGTCCATTTATAGATAACCAGTATATCTACAAAGTTTACCTATCATCGTCATACTTATACTAAGCCACATCTTTCTAGAGCTAACCTTCAGCTTTGCATAGCCAGCACAATATATTACATTACAGCTAATAATGTCTGTAGCAAATGGTTAGGATACTTTCCATGTTCTTGGACATCGTGAAGGCTGCTGTTCTCGAACGTAAAATCAGCGTGATACTGGAACCCACTAGTCTTTATTTATTTACTCGTCTTCTTAGTCATGTGAACCTTACCAGAAGTATGACGTATTTATTAGTGAGCATTAAATGGAATCGCATGCACGCATGTAAACTCGTCGCGGTCCTGCACTAAGCTTAGTCTTAAGGTTTCAATATATTAAAAAAATATGTCGTATCCTCTGCTTCAATAGTGCGTGATGTCTGTAGGGAGTTCTCCGCAGAGCCTTCCACGGCATGCCATTACACCGTGGCAGCAGATAATTTCGTCATGTTCGGGTGCCATCCTTACCTCTCTCCTCACCACGCCATTTGATGTTGTCAAGGTTCGACTCCAAGTGCAGCAGCAGCCTTTCACTCAAAAGACCTGTTATCTGCTAGATTGCCGGTGTCTGGATGGAGTGACCATCTGCACCTTCACCTCTGAAGGTTCCCATCTCAACAGGTTTAAGGGTACCTTTGATGCTTTTTTAAAGATTGCTCAGCTAGAAGGCATACAATCATGGTGGAAAGGACTCTCTCCTGCATTAATAATGGCAGTACCAATGACTGTAATCTATTACACAGGATATGACCAGCTCAAAGTGACTTTTGGCTTCAAAGAAGGCCAAAGAAGCTTGTTTGCTCCTGCCTTTGCAGGTGGCTTAGCAAGATTGGTTGCTGTGACTACTGTGTGTCCAATTGAGCTTGTCAGAACTAAACTTCAGTCTCGGCGAGGGTATAATTATAGGGAACTATTGTCAGTCATTCGGAGTGCAATCCAACAGAATGGAGTGCTAAGTTTGTGGCGTGGGCTGTCCCCTATGCTTCTCCGAGATATCCCCTTCTCCTTCATCTACTGGATGGGCTATGAGTTCATGAAACTGCAGCTCTCCTACTCTCATCTAGGCTCGAGTTTTCCATATCTTGTCCCTTTCCTTTCTGGCTGTTTCTCTGGATCATTGTCTGCTCTCATTACCAATCCTTTAGATGTGATGAAGACTCATATGCAGGTCCACAGATAAGTTAATTTCTGCAATATTTCAATAATACTGTGTCCAATATTATAATGGCTAAAATATAATAATATGTATCCCTCGACAAATATGGTTGTCCCATTGCCAATGTAGGTTTACTGTTGTAGAACTTAGATGTGTGTGTTTGTCTTCAGGTGGAGATTGGGCAGTCTGCATCCGTTTCTAGAACTTCAGCTGGCTCCTCGGGTACAAGGAGACTGGGCACAGGCTCCCTTAAAACAGTGTTTGGAGACGTGGTGACCAGACACGGCTATGTTGGGTTATATGCTGGTTTGGTTCCTCGTATGGCCAAGATTACTCCTGCATGTGGCATCATGATCGCCAGCTATGAGATGGGCAAGGACTATTTCTCAAGGCAGAACTCTAGATGATATACGTGATGTGTGTGTTTATGTTGTGTATTGGCCCTGTTGTACTTTACCACATTCATTGGTTGCATATGTTAATGAGATAGGTTAATGTGTGTGTGGGGGGGGGGGGGGGGGGGGATATTTATATATTGATTTTTGTATGTAATGAAGAATTTGGCCCGGAATGACTCCCCTCCCTTCATTTTGTATTCTAACGGCATTCATTACAATAACCTCAATAATCAACTGGAAATTATATTCTCTCGATGTTTCGACGAGATGCTCTAGCCTTCATCAGGAATACAACCTTCTCAATAATCAACTTGAAATTGTATTCTCTTGACTAGATGCTCTAGCCTTTAAATCAGGAATGCAATAACCTCAATAATCAACTTGAAATTGTATTCTCTTGACTAGATGCTCTAGCCTTTAAATCAGGAATGCAATAACCTCAATAATCAACTTGAAATTATATTCTCTTGATGTTTTGACTAGGTGCTCTATATAGCCTTTCTTCACTTCAATTATGTACGTTGTTTGACAAACGTAACTGTTTTAGCCGGTGTTTTTACATTAACCCCCCCCCTGACTAACAAAGAAAAAAGAAGTTAGACAGTGACCCAAGCACAGATGGAGTTTTCCCTTGTTGAACTACACACACCTCCAAGAACTGGCTATTTTACATTTGCATGTCCAATAGATCTGTTACATGAAACCACCTGCATTTGCATAACCTGCATCCTCAATACACGCATGCAAATGCCACTACATCTAAAACCATTTGGATGGTGAAGGGAAAACATATGCTAGAATGTTCCTACGATTTCTCATTAAAATGTTCACTCTGCTGTCCTTGTCCTGGAACTTCCTTGCCTTTATCCTATGTACCATGAAGAGTAGCATTGGGTATTTTGACCAGTTCTGTAAGATGTTGTAAGTAGATAAATCAGCGAGAAGGAAAAAAGATTGTAGCAAAAGCATGTTAGAAGACAAGAAAAAGCCTGCAAACACTGGCAGGAATATGTGGCTGTGAGGCCCCAATTGCTCACAGACCAGCTTTCTCTCCCTGTTGCTCATGATCCCAATGTACCACAAGATGTTTTTGAGATTGCATTCAAAGAAATACGGCAGAGTTATGACCACTGCATAAAAGAGACCAATTGTCCCGTAGAAGAGGGTAAGAAAGAAATTGAAGTAATTTCTCAGGCCAGCACAATTTCCAGTGAATGGGCAGTGGTGGTCCAGATAGGGAATAGCACACTCGCAGATCTTGCAGAAATGTGTGCGACTAGGTGCCCACAAATCTCCGGTCTTGGGCCGTCCTGATTGAATCTGTGGTTTGCAGTAAGTTAGATGCAGAGTGCTACTATTGCCAGGTACATCATGTCGAAGTCCATCTCTAGTTGTAGTCGAGTCATCTCCTTCCACATTAGTGATCATGCAATTTTCAGAAAAGGGTCTTTTTGAGGGTCGATTGTAATCCTTGTTTATCCCTGGGTGAACTCGTACAGCATAGTAATACAGACCTGCCAACTCACCCGATATTGCCGGGTGTCACCCGATTTCAACACTAATCTCCAGATCTCCCGATTGAATATCCAATTCACCCGACTTTCTGAGGAATTGATTTTTTTTTAAAGATCAGGGTTCAGGTTAAAAAATAATATAATACAGCTATCCGAACGCTCGAACTCCGATTAAATAATAAACCTGGTAACGGTCGTCGATCTGCCAAATCGTTTACGTTTGTTTGGCCAGCAAAAGGAAGAGAGTAGTTTTGTCGATCGAGTCAAAGATAGCCATTCTAAGCAAGATATCAAATGGAGCCAGTCAAGCCGGACTAGCGGAAGAGTAAGGCGTAGGGAAGTTGACAATAACGGAGATAAAAAAGAACGAAGCCAAACTTCGAGAGTTCGCAGACAACCTTGACTGTCATATAATAACTCCACTTCCACTGCATGCTACTATCCACATATATAATAACTCCACTTCCACTGCATGCTACTATACACACATATATAATAACTCCACTTCCACTGCATGCCACTATCCACATTTATAATAACTCCATTTCCACTGCATGCCACTATCAACATATATAATAACTCCACTTCCGGGGATAAGTTCAGCTCGCTAAGTCATGCGCCTTGCTAAAGACGAACAACTAGAAAATGCTGTTTGGTTCGTTCAGAAAAGGGAGCAAGCCCCAAGGCACTGCAGTCGGTGGACTATTTGCTCAGAACATATGAATATATATAAAAAATACGTATGTAAAACAGCATGCCAGTTACTGAGGACCTAAATCCTTCTAGTACCAGGAAGTGAGCTTCTTATTATCCAAAGGACCTGCAGATTAAAACGACATTGAAAATAATTCCAACTGCGATTCAGCATTTTAATTAAATTCATGAATTTATAATTAATATGTGTGTTTTTTTTGCATATCCGAACTTTTTCTTATCCGAACTACTTTGTCAGCGTTTCAAATACCTATTTCGTGTCGCTGATGTTGTTGTTGCCCTCCCTCACAGTAATGCTGAAGAGGAATGACTCTCGAGCATTTTCAGGAAAGAATTGTCGGGAAAGAATGAGACTCGCTCGGCAATGAAGCTCAATGGCACTTTGTCAAGTATTCTAGCCATGAAGCTAGCATTCCCTGAATCTGGGTGCCTGATGAGAAAATTTGGGACCATGCAAAAAAAAGGGCAACTTTTTTAATCATTAAACTGATAGCAGTGTGTTATTTGGGGGGGAAATTAATTTATTATGCTACATGCTGTGTTATGACTTGATTGAAATGATAACCAGATTTTATACCAAATCTCCAGATTTTTCGAGGATTTTTGGGGGGATCTCCAGATTTTCATGACTCTGGGGTTGGCAGGTCTGGTAATAGTTCCCTACCACATTCACCCACACCCAGAGAGCAAACAGAATATGGCCCAAACCTTTGAAGGATAAGAGAGAACCTGGACCTACAAGAAGAGGCAAGAAGACGAAGAGGTGGTAACCGAGTCCAATGGTAAAGATGGTACCCATGATACTGAAGAGAACAAAGTGCACTGCTTTGCTAGCGAACCTGGCCAGCTTCCACTTCGGAAACGCAAACCTCAGCAAGTCTATTCCGATTGGTATCTGCACAAGACCTACCAGTCCTATGGTGACATATACGAACCAGTAAGTATCCATGATGAGAGATCGAAACGTACAACTGTGTCGTCCTTTTACCGATTATTTTATTCTGCACAGCGGCACTAGTCAGTATACTAGTCAGTGGCGGATCTAGGGGGGGGGGGGGTTTGGGGGGTCAGAACCCCCCCTCAAGAATATAACCACACCCACTAAATTATACTCAAACTCTGTGCAAATGCACAACACGTGCATAGGACATGAGAATGTGGCATGTTTGTTGAAAGAGGTGTTGGTGAAGTATTGAGTGATTGATAAGGTGTGAATGAAGCCATCTTAAACCCAGCTGCTTATGAATCAGTCTATGTTACTGAACTTGAGAGTGATGAATCTACCTTCAATGACTGTAGTTGGGACAGGGAAACACGTATTAAAGCTCAAGGACTACTGAGAACTATGCAAACTCCATGCCATGCTATTTGTTTAACAACTGCACTTGAATCAATAAAGCCACTAACAGTCAAGCTTCAGAAGAGAAATCAAGATATCTATCAAGCCTATAAGCAAGTGGATGAAACTATTGACTTCATCGAGTCTAGACTTGCTGATATTGACAATGTATTTGATCAGTGGTATAAAGAAGCAAGTGCTTTACTAACATTGAAGAAGTAACTCTTCCAAGGAGAATGGAGAGGCAAGCCCATAGAAATAACCATCCTGGTGATTCTGTTCAAGAATATTATAAAAGTATTATAGCTATTCCGTTCCTTGACACCATCATCTGTCAACTGGAGTCACAGTTCAACAAGGAAAGCAGAATTTGTGCTGAGCTTTTGCTTCTCACTCCAGCCATTTCTGTCACTGATAAATTTGACCCAGTGTTCGAAGTCGCTCACCTGCTTACATGAGAGTGCCATCTTCCTTCTCCAGTACAGCTCCAAAATGAGATGTCAAGATGGAAAATATTCTGGCAAAGAAGATTGGATGCAGGTGATGAAGTTCCTAACAGCTTGCTAAATGCAATTAGTGCTATTCGCAGAGAAGATTTCTATACCCTTTTGTGTATTGCTTGCGTCCTATATACCTATTACCAGTTGTGAAGCAAAGCGTAGTTTCTCCACTCTTCGGCAGACCAAAAATTACCTTCGAAACACTATGCTTACATCCAGACTGTCATTCAGCATAGTACCAACTTCAACAGATATAAATATTTGTGAACAAACATGCCAGTAGAATGTTTAGCTCATCTATTTTGGGTGCGTAATGACTTCCACTGACAATATTATTGATGCTGTACTTATTGTATATGACTTACTAAAACTTTCTTTAACCATAATAAATTTGAAAAAAACAGCTAAAGGTGACAATACAAAAAAATCACTGTCAACAAGTCAACCCCCCCTAGTCAAAATGTCTAGATCCGCCCCTGCTAGTGATGACTATTTCTTACTTAATTAGCTAGCTAGTTGTTCATTGGTATCTATAGGGCGGCATTGTGCTATAATAAAATATAATCATTATTATATATATATATATATTTTATTTTTATTATTATAATTTATTTTATTTTATTATTTTATTATTATTTTTTTATTATTTCCAGGGAAATTAGTACACAGAAATTTGACAACAGAGATGAATTATGACAAATTAGCAATTTGGCAGTTTTAAAAAGAGATAACATTGTGGGTGGCAATCTGTGTTTCTTGGGCCACAAGGTCAATCGGATGCTTGGCATCATTTCATTTCGTGAGGTAAACTTAATTTCCTTCTTCCCCTTAATATGGAGGAGATGTTACCCTCACTAGCCTAATGGAACACGAAGAAACCAGTTTATGATGTCAGTTAAATGGGCCTTCCGACATTGACATCAGTTCCTCCTGTTGTTGGCAACTCAAGCCAATATAGCAGCCGGTAATTACATTCTGCCAGAACAAATTAGTATACTGTACCAGAACCTTTGCTCAAATGCAGAGTACACCAGCCCTAAATCTTGATTGAAGGCTTCACTTTTAGGTGAAAGATGGAGTTACAACATCTTCTTCACAAACAATTGCTTCATTTGTTGGCCACATCACAGAGGTTTCTTCACAAGATTGGGTGGTGGTGGTTGCACCATACTATGGGCACAACATAATTATGTCAAGCAAAATATCATTAGCATCACCCCTCCACTAAACCTGGCCTTGGTAAAATTACTCCCCTCCACTAAACTTGGCCTTGGTGTAACATCTCATCCCTCCACCAAACCTGGTCTTGGTAATCTTGTGCTTGGGTGTAACTTGTTTCTTGGTGGTTGATACCCTCTTGTACTTGTAGTCCACTCTCATCTCAGTACAAAAGAGTGCACTTTCTAGACAGTTTGAAGAATGATGGCCTTTCTGATGGCAATTATAGCACCTCAAATCCCTCTTCCAGTTGTCCCTGGAATCATCGGTAGATGCACTTGTTCACATTCCTGAAAAACTTACTGTCTGCATCAATTTGCCTCTACCCATGATGTAGTCATCTACTAACTCTCCTGCTCACATAAATATGCAGTTCATTGGCAAAGAGTTGCTCTTATACTTTTAGTTCATCACTTGTTTTGCAATCTTGTATCTATTTGCCTACCAAATCATCCAATCAAGAAACTAGTTCTGGACATCTTTCGTCCTTTTTCTTGGCTACTGACCAGCAATAGCTCTCTTCATTGATGTTATAGCAATGCAAGACCACCTCCACTCTCAGCTGTGTATAGTCGACAGACACCTCTCTCTTACAGCTGAATATTATGGGGACAGTTTGTATGCCCACCAATTTCCAGGAATGTCATTCATACACAGTCAGGTACCTAGGTCTCAATGTAGGGAAAGATTCTCAAGGCGGAGGTTGTTGAAATTTGGTGTGCTCATGTGTTGTACCATTAGTAGGTTCAGGTGAAAGGACATTACTCACACTGGTGTAAGTAAGAAGTGTGTGTGTGTGTGGGGGGGGGAATTTTTTAAGTCCAGTAATTTTAAATGTTAATTATGCATGGTAAATTGGAGAAGATGTCAGGTTGGCCCAGGAAAACTTAACCACAGTGACAGCTCAAACCAGGCAAAAGAATTGGTATGACAATACCCACATGTGCGACACTTCTGACAGATGATCAGGTGTTAGTTCTCTTACCAACAAACAGCAACAAGTTGGCAAGGTCCTATGGGGTTTGAAAGGGATTGCAAAGATTACCTACATGATCGGCATTCATGACCACAAAGGAATGTACAGGTCTTGACTAGAACAAAAACACAGAACTAGATCAACTACTAGAAGAATTTGCAGAGATCTTCTCCAAGAGGAGATGGGAAAAAGACATGCCTGATTGAATGTGTTGTCATAGTTTTCGGCACTCTCTATTAGAATACCACCTTACAGATTGCTGCTTTCCTACCGTGAGGCCATAAAAAATAAGTTGAAAGTATGTTAGCAAGCAGTATCATTGGTATCATTGAACACTCACAGAGTGGGTGGAGTCCAATCATGCCTGTGAAGAATAAAGATGGAACTTTGAGATTGTGTGTGGACTATCGATGTCTGAATAAAGAATCGAGTATATACCTTTCGACAATTGATCATACTAGGGGCAACTGGTAAGCTCCACTGACAAAGGGAGCACAGAAGACTGCCTTCACCCCACACTTTGGCCTATATCAATTCACAGTAATGCCATTTGGATTGCAGGGCTCCAGCAACATTTCCATGCCTGATGAATGAGCTCATGACTGGAGGACTACATAGCAGCCTACCTGATGACTTCGTCTACACCGAGACCTGGAGTGACTATTTACATCTCCGTTCAATGTTATATATATACAAAAAATCAATCAACTGTTTTTTTCCTGTTTGTAATTTTACATTTTGAAATGGGGGTCAACTAAATTGTATAATTTATAATAGCACTCTTTGATGGATTGTGTGGAAGTATGTTGTAAAACAGTTATTTGAATAAAAATAAACACCCTTTGTGCGGTCTAATCAATATACAACTTACACAGGATATTTTATCTTGAAATATCCATGCATTATAAAATATGTGATTGACTATGTGATAAGAATTATTGTAACTTAGTGCATAAGTAGTTAATCAGAGTCAGAATTGCGAACAGGTAAAATCAGTGACAGGAACAGTCTTTTTCTCTGTATCAAGAGTCTCTTCAGCCTGCTTTCACTATCAAGAAACTTCTTTCCTCTTATTCTCTGCATAATGAACAATGTCACAGGATATATGTCCCACTTAGATAAAACATTGTTTGTAGACAAGTCTGCCAAAAGCAACACAATGTGCGAAATAATTATACTGAGAGTTAACCAGAACAATAGTAGAGTAGGAATGAAGATATAGCTATTTGCTCCAATCTCTTCACATTGCCCATCCAAGTCATGTTTGTAAGGATATTTTCTCACTACTGGTAGAATATTGCAATTATAGAAGTAGTACCATGATATCACCAATGCATAAAAGCCACCCAACAATCCATAACAGAGCCCAATAAAGAAATTGGAATAGTTGCAAAGGCCTATACAGTTTCCAGTGAAAGGGCAATGATGATCCCAGTATGAAATAGCACATTGGCAAATGGAACAGAATTGAGACCTTGATGCCTCCCACTCCAGTCCATTTCGTGGTTTCACCTTTACTTTCTTCTGATAAATTGCACGTCTCTTTGGAAGGGAACTTGTGCCTTGGTTTTCTTGTGTGGAAATACTGTCAATATCCAGACTGATTGAAATAATTACATGTCCTTCTTGAGAAGAAGTAGCTGGTTGATTAGCAAGCTTTACTCTCTCAAAGATGACTCTCTTGGATCTGTAGGTGGCATCTATTCCAGGATGCGTAGTAACTGTGTAGTAATAGTTACCCAGAATATTAATCCACAACCAAGTTGAAAAAATAAGATGAACCCATAGTTCAAATTGGCCCTTATTCTCCAATAGCAGTGGCATATAGATAGCATAGTGATACCTGTTAATAACGATTACTAATCCACCAAAGTTTATGAATAAAATAGACTGGGCTGCTCTTCCTGTCATTCTGGACAGCCTCCATTGAGGAAATAAAAATTTCAGACAATCTATCAGCAGGGGCACTGTAAAGGTGGCGACAATTACCACTGTTAGTAACAGAAACCAGTAGATCTCCATATCTTCATGCAGCTGTTCCTTTAGCGCGGAAACATAAAAACCAGTGGTTCGCACGCGCGAACCACTGAGCGCATACGCGTATGGTCTATGGCGGTAGCACTCCATTGACCTATAAAATGACGGACAAAAATTATATTGGCAGCTAAAACTTACTCTAGCAGTTTCTTAGTACCCTAAAACGGTGTCTTTAACTGATTTTTACGCGAGCCTAGACGGCGTGTGAAATTCAAATAAAGGTCGTCAAAGCAACAAACACGCTTGTGACGTGTCACCACGGGTAACAGCACAGACTTTCAACAAAACCAAGCAACTACTTATGTTATATGAATACATAGGCAAGTGTGTATATATACTAAAATGGATTGGTTCTGTTATACTGATGGAGCTATTAAGACAAAAATATTTTAAACATTACGATAACCTTCTCAATAATCAACTTTGAAATTGTATATACCATCCCGACGTTTCGACTAGATGCTCTAGCCTTCATCAGGAATAATGGTCTAATCCTGATAAAGGCTAGAGCATTTAGTGAAAGCTAGAGCATCTAGTCAAAATGCCGAGAGTTCAATTTCAAGTTAATGATTTATTGCTGAGCCTGTTAAGGCCATCATATATATATATATTACAGCACAGTGTGGAACTATTTTTACCTAATAACAATCTATATTAAGTTAATAAATTATCCACAATATAAAGTTACGAGTGTCCCACTGCTCAAGGAGGGGGGGACGGGAGGGGACCAAAGATCATTCCTCAGTTCACCATAATTATATACATTCTCCTCTGCCACCACTTCCCTACAATTATTGAGAAGGTTGTTGTAATGTTAGCACAGAATCTATAGAAGCATGGATCGTGAGTTTAGCAATGTAGAGCACAGACATTTACAGGATAACAAATATTATGTACCTTTTTTTATGTTCATTGTGTTAATAGTTAAAGGATCCTGTAAATGTTTGTGGTCTACACTTATTTTTTTGACTAATATATTCTTTTGCATCACCAAGTCTATTGGGTGACTCTAATTCTGATATCCAGATGTCCCTACTCAATCTTCTGCCTTTAAATCTTTCCCTTGACAACATCAACATTCATTCACTTCCATACATCTAGTAAATTACGCTCAATAATCAACTTGAAATTTATTCTCTCGATGTTTCAACTAGATGCTCTAGCCTTCATCAGGCACTGTTAAATGAAGTTACTGTAGACATCTATACGATGCCTATATAGTACCAAAGTGTTACCAACTTAAATGAATTCGAAGGTGTTTTAACAACGTTCATTTACTTCTAGATATATAACTAGGAAACTGTGCACAATTGTTGTAGACATCTATAGAAGATGTAAATATATATCTGCTCTACAGTGTATAGGGTAGATATACACATCACATATCTAGGTGTTCTTTCATCCTAGTCTGGAACCTCACCAATGTAGGACTTCCCACATCTTCAAAGAATCGCCTTTGAGTCTATTCTAGTTGGTAGCCTATCATTTACTTTGGTAGTGTTCAGTTATGGTTGAATGTGAAGTCCAGAGGTCAACACTAGCAGTCATTGCACGTATTCCTTGCCTGTTATCTCATATGGCCAGACTATGAGAGAAGAAATTTTTTAATGAAAAGACAAAGTTATATATATATCTTGACAATACCTCGGACACATGTGTACATCATGATACATGTCTGTTAGAATGTAGGGATGGGCATGGCAAGGGCAAGAAGGAGGTGGGGTAGAAATGCAATTATATTTTAAAGAAAAGTTTCACCAATAGTCTTGTTATTGCAACATGGATAATCTTACAGGTCTTTTCCAACATCATTGAGATGTGAACTCTAGGCTACAGGTTGCCATTTTCTCAACATTTTCCCTCCAATTACAAAACCTGAAGTTTTCAAGTTGCTGTGGTGCTGCCAAATTACAAGCCTTCGGTCCTCTTCATCTTATAAACCAACAATCCAAATACTGCCAGACCCTTCAACTCCCCTACCTCCACAGCAAAACTAATAACCAGAGCACCCGAAAATAACCAAATTCTAACACCCCCCACCTCTCGGGGAAATAAATTAGTGAGTGGATTACTAATTCAGCATATAAATGCCAGATCTATACTCCCAAAGATTGATGAACTGAAGCACCATATGGAAAAATTTAAACCTGACTTTCTCTGTGTATCAGAAACATGGCTTGATGACTCAATCCCTGATGCTGCTATACACATCACAGGCTACAATGTTAACAGATGTGATCGAATCAAGCGTGGGGGGTCCATCTGCATTTATACAAAAAAGAACATCGTGATCCTATCAATTTTATCACACCAACCACACAATGATCTTGAAATGATGTCAATTGAAGCCAAACTGTCTAAAAACAGATCCTTCATTGTTGGAGTGGTATATAGGCATCCTGGAGCTGCAACTGATGCGTTTGAGATTCTTCACCAGAACATCGCCAACTTATTAACAAAAAACAAACACATGTATGTCCTTGGTGACTTCAACTGTGACATGTTATCTGAGAGTTGGGAACAGAAGAAGATCGTAGACATGATCAATAGTCTTAATCCATTCCAACTAATTACTGAACCAACGCGAATCACTACTGATAGGTCAGCATCCTTAATATATAGATCTTATCATCACAAATGATGAGCACATTGTAGCTACAGGTACTCTTCCTAAGAACATTGCAGACCACAACCTTATAATTATACCTTGAGGTGAATCATTACAAGAAGCTAAAAGAACCAAACGAATACATAACCTTCCGTTCTTTCAAACACTACGACAAAGACCAGTTCAATGCTACACTGAGCCAGCTTCCATGGTACAGAATCCTTGACACGGATGATGTTGACACTGCAACGCAAACTTTCTACGAACTATTCAACTATGCAGTAGTTGTTCACGTTTCAGTTATCACACGAAAACGGAAACATTGTATGTCACCTTGGTTTGATGAAGAGTGTCGTAAAAAAATCGAAGAAAAAGACAGAACAAGAAAACGTTTCAATTGTTTAAAAGACACAGCGAACTGGGAGCTGTGGAAAGTGCAAAAACACCAAGTAAACAAAATGATCCGTGACAAAAAGAGAGCCTATAACACATGCAGCATTGAAAGGAACATGACTCCAAGGAATCACTGGAATACTCTAAACAAAATCATGCCGAGAAAAGTGAAATACAGACACTTCTTTGATGATGAGCTAAGTATGGTACTCGAGATGAACACACACTTCACCAATGTTGGGCAAAAGACATATAATGAGGTCACAGCCAAACTGAGATGTCCCATAAATGTTGAACAACTTCCAACACCTGGAAAGTCATTCACAATTAACCCAGCCACAACCCTAGCTAGACATTAGGAAAATCACTATGAAGATGAGGAACTCAAAATCCACTGGTGCAGACAACATTGAAATTGGACTCTTAAAAGATGCAATCGATGTGATTCAAATACCTCTGTGTCAACTCATAAACCTTACTATTGCAACCAAAAAGATCCCCCAAATTTGGAAGCAGGCAATTATTATTCCCGTACATAAATCAGGTGATAAGGATGATCCAGCAAATTATAGGCCCATTGCTCTTCTATCAACTCTGAGCAAGATAATGGAGAAGGTCATCTGTAATCAACTCTCAGAATATTTAGAATCCAACTCCCTTCTCACAGAAAATCAATTTGGATTCCGCCATGGTCGCTCGACGTTACAATCAGTCCTTCAAACTACAGAACTCATAGAAGAACATATTGACCAAGGAGGACTCTCACTGCTGGGAATGATTGATCTCAGCAAGGCCTTTGACTCTATCCCACACACAAAACTTATGCAAGAGCTGATGTCTAATGGAATCACTGACCCCTGGTTTGAAAATTATCTCCATAATCGTACTTACCAAACGAAGATAAATGAGCATCTATCACCTATTGAACTTTGTGAATTTGGATTACCACAAGGCTCTATACTAGGACCCGTCCTCTTTATCATCTATACCAACAAAATGCCAGTCAAAATCATTGATGAAGTGAAAAAACAAGGGTACAGTGCTCACGTAGGAATCTATGCAGACGATGTGCGCCTACTTATCCAATTCGAGGATTCTAACGACTTTGGAAATGTCAAGACTCTGATGGTACATGAAATCGACCCCCTTTCACAGTGGTATGCAACAATGGGACTAAAAGTGAACCAGAACAAAACAGAATTCTTACTACTGGGCAAGTCACAATCCTTGAGGAAAATTCACCCGACAGAGAAACAAATCAACATTAATAATGGCAACATCACTCAATTCTCAAGTAAAGTTAAACTCCTAGGTGTTCACCTTGATTAAAATACTCCAAACACACTGAAGAACTCGTAAAAAAAAAGTCTAAATGGCCGGAAATTCGATAGTGCTACTCCTTACTTTTATCAACTTAAATGGCTCAAAATTGGAAGATACCTCGAGTATCTAACGCTAATCACCATATTCAAAGCGATTAAAGAGAGTTCATTCCCCAAAAATGTCGTTCGGATAGAACCTCCACCGCACACACACAAAACCCGTCTTCATGGTGTAAATATCCCTCGGACTACAACATTTGGAGGACAGATGCGATTCGGAGTCAGAGGTCCTACAGCATGGAACAAGCTCCCCAAGTACATCAAGGATTCGCCAAAACTGACTTCCTTCAAGACTGATCTGCATAGACACCTATTGACTCATAACCGATGAACAGGATGACCCTATTGAACCAGCGATGCCTCTCTCATGTGTTTATTTCCCCCCTCTTTTTCTCGTTTTCTCTTCACATCAACACATTTAAGTAAATATTTTTATGTGAAAATATATTGTCTAATAGAACATAAAAATAAAGATTGATTGATGGTTGGTAAAGGATAGACGGGCTGATTAGCTAGAAAACCATAGGCGTATCAGGTGCCACTATGAAGACCTATGGGTGTTGTAATACAACAATGAAACCTGCCGCCAAAATCGTATATAAACATAGCCCTTTTATACGTGCAGAAGTCGCGGCAAGTGTCCCTAATCGCCCCGCCCCACTGTGGTGAAGTGAGAAGATGAGTACTACGCAGAATGTTTCAGAGAACGTGAAACAGGCGAGGGAACAGGCTCTGCTAGGATGCTACGAAGATGCCCAAGTGTACTACAAGGGAGCTGTCCAGGATATTCAGCAACTGTTAAAACAAACGAACGATCTAGACATGATAGAGAAGTGGAAACAGGTAGATAGCTGCTATAGCCCAGCTGGCTAGCATGGTTGCACTATGCAGGATTCATTAGCGTTGCCCTTAATATATTTTTTCGTAGGCACTGACCATGCTTAATAAAGAATTATACCTGGTCAGCTCCCTTAACTTTACTCTAGCCAGTTTCAAGGAAGATCCAAGCATGCCAGCAGGAAGGGGTGGAGGACGGCAGAGGCCGCTTGGAGCAAGAGCAGACAGGGATGAAGCAGTGGTCACCTACCACAGGGACCCTGATGTTTGGCCACCTCCTACCTCACAAGAGCCTAGGTACTGTCAATCCTCTTCTAATATCTTCCTTTTATGAATTAGTAAACTGAAAATCTCTGCATTTCTAAGCTTCTGTTTCTGCACCGACCCAAAGTGCAGCTAGAGAATGAGCTAAGTCTCCCAAGTGCACATCCCAGTTGTGTGTTTATGTGCTCTCTCTCTCCATTCGAAGAAATGTCGTGTGGTGTAATAGCAAACCTCGGTTATGCTGACGTTTCATAGAAATGTCACAGCGTAACCTTTACACTGGCATTTCCCCCACAGAATTGCAGTATCAGTCTATATTGGTATCAGATAAGCACGTGCAATGTTTGGCTAGTGAAGGGAGGTGTCACTCAAAGTTTGTAGCCCTGATGGATAATGTGGTCAGAGAGTGGTGGAGGGTGGGTGAAGTATTACATGATTTGGCTGATTGCTTGACGTCGGGTCAATGGTTAGGTCGGGTGACCGCCCACCCACAACAAACTAGAGATCGGCTTCTCTCCCTTTTGCAAAATTGGACCATGGGTTACGCTCCCCATGACATACCCTGCCACCCAATTGAGGACATGTGGGTTAAATACGTGCTCCGTCATAGACGAGTCTTAGACGGCAGAAAAGCACCCAATGTAACTTCCCCATGCAAATCTGCCTTGAGAGCAACCGTGTGGGAGCCTCTGACAGCAGGAGTAGGCGGGCTAATTTTATTAGGCTCAATTGGCACGTAATTCCTCCTCCCTTTTTAGGACAAGAGAGGACAAGCTTGACACGTAAAAAAACACTTGTTTGCCACAGAGGGAGCATTAGATTAGGTTTCAGGGTGGTGGCAATAGTGGATCGTGGGGGTGGAGGGGAGTCATTCATGTTGTCAGAAAGGAGTGGGCAGGTTGAGACTCTGCCTCCACACCTACCTAAGGCTAGAGAAGGACAGTTCTTAGCTGTCAAGTGGAGAACAGCCAAATCATGGTGGCTGAAGTGTCAGTTTCTACACAATCTTTTTTTTTTTAAAGGTGATATAAAAAGAAGGTATTTATATGCCGATAGTCAAAGTTTAAGTTTAAACAATCCAACTCAAAGAATCCAACTCAAAGATGATTTTTTTTTGCTAGTTTCTATAGCCATATCATTGCCGTCTTCTTTATCAAAAGAGAGAGAGGGAGGGAGCGAGGCTGTAGGGGAATTTATGAAGGGGAACTGTATGTCTATGTCGTCTTCCCTCCCCCCAACCCCTTTATTTTTTCTTTCTTTTCAGCCGACCCAAAGGCTTTCGACCAGCACGTCGTTCAGATGATGCAATGTCCAAGGCTTCTTCTAGGTCAGGGGCAGTGCCTAGAAAGTCCTCTTCCACCCCACGTCCACCTGGGGGCAAGGTTGTGGACAGTCGGGGAGGACGAGTGAGTGTGGCTAGTGGCGGGAGGAGAGGGATGGGTGCTGCTGCTGGAGGTGGAGGAGTTGGAAGAAAAGTTGCAGGAAAAGAAAAGGTACTGTCTTAGATGGTAGGTCTAGCACACTCGTACTTGTCGAATATCTACTTACAACCTCTCAGGATGTCCTGTGATACTTGTGGCTATACCTAGGATGTCGCTAGTGAGGACAAGCAGCCCTACGTCGCTGATCCTGGAATCATGCTAGGGCAAAGGCTAGCTGTATTCTAGGCCATGGATTTGATCTATGGCTAGGGCTCTGGGTGTTCTATGGATAGGCTGTTCTGTATTCCAGGACTCTCTCGGTATTCTATGACTAGGGGTAGGGATAGGCTATTCTATCAGATAGGGCTTGGGCTACAAGTATTCTATGGTATAGGTTTTATGGAGAGTTTTCTAGGGCTAGGGCTAGAGACATCCCAGAATAGTACCCAATCCTGTAGTACTAAGTGTTCCAAGATCCTCCTTTCCTCTGCAATATCTAACCCCTCCTCCTTCCCCTTTCCTCTGCACACGATATCTAACCCCTCCTACTTCCCCTTTCCTCTGCACATGATATATAACCCCTCCTCCTTCCCCTTTCCTCTTCACTCAATATCTAACCCCTCCTCATTCCCTTTTCCTCTGCACACGATATATAACCACACACCCTCCTCCCTCATGTTGACGACTTCTTTCTCCTTTAGTTTCTCTGCACTGTGCAGCTATGCACGTCATCGTCATCTGCCCCTCACTCCATGTAGTAGACAAAGCACTTTTCTTTCTGTTGCCAGAACAATTCCTCACTTAGTAAACGGAACATTCCCTGAACATTACTTGATAAGTTAACTCCAAGAAATGGTTCTCCTCCTGGCAATGTGAAATTGCTAATGAGGATTAGTGGTTACAGCCTGCATGCATATATCCATTGCATGCACTTGTAGGGGATCGGTGCCAAGAAGGGTACTTCTATGGCCGATGGTGGAGGAGGAGGGGAGCAATCACAGAGTCCCACCGGGGATGACAAGCCGGTCCGTTCCAAGTTTAATCCAAGTGGCTATGACAAAGATTTGGTGGATACTCTGGAGAGAGATATTCTCCAAACCAATCCCAATGTGCACTGGTAAGGATGTGCACTGGTAAGGAGGCTATTAAATATATTAACCTGCCGATATAAAATTGGCTACTTCTCAAACTCAATAACTGCCATGTTAAGGGGGAAGAAGGGGTTCTGAAAGAAATGTAGTTTTGTTACAAAGTACAATATCTTTGCACACATTATGGTCCTCATTCTTGCTACTTGATTTTCAGCACCCAAACTTTCCTACTTCATCATGTTTTAGCCCTTCAACTGGCTAGCACTTTCCAATTAGGAACTGCCCACTGCAGCCAGTTCAGGCACTGAGATTTTGAGGTATCCCCACTTTGGCTGCATGTAACTTGGGCACAGTTATATCTTTGCAACATGTTTTGGTACCAAAAGAGAGCACACAGAGAGTCTATCGTTTGAGCTATAGGTCTAGTTCATTCAGTGAAATGTGCAGAATCTATGGAGCTCCAAAGTCATAATCACAAAGTTTTGTTAGTGTTAAAAAAAAAATTTTTTTAGACCTCCCCCTTCACGTGAATTATAAAAAAATAATAAGAAAATTCAATTCCATCATTCTTTAGTGTTGTATAGTTCTATCAAGCACAGTTGTTATAGCCACTCTAGACTTGATGCTGAAAGTAGCGTTCACAGAGGAGTTTTAGAGGTGATTTCACTTCACATTCCAGTCCTGCAATTCCGAAAGAAAAAATATGTATGGCAAAACAAAATTAGCATTAGAAAGCATATTGAACGGGCTACATTTTGGTATATAAATCAGGACTATAGCATGAATACGTGCAAAGATATGATACTTTATATTAAAACCACCTGGTCAGATGTGGTCAGACCCCCCCCCCCCCCCTTAAATGATATGCTATGACCTAATTAGCTAAGCGACCCTGCTTCAGTTAGTGATTTCCTGACTGTGGACGTCATGTGACCTGGTATTGGCTGGCTACCTACATGTATGCTTTTTGCTGCAGGGATGATATTGCTGGCCTGAGGGAGGCCAAGAGACTTCTGGAAGAAGCTGTCGTTCTTCCTCTCTGGATGCCTGATTACTTCAAGGGGATTAGGCGACCGTGGAAGGTAGTGGGTGTAGATTTGCACCGTGCACGTTGTTGCTGATCGGCCTGTCCATCTCTCGGTGGTGACTGTCCACCTGTCTGTTCTTGCCTCGCTCTACAGGGTGTGTTGATGGTGGGCCCACCAGGCACTGGGAAGACCCTTCTGGCTAAGGCTGTAGCCACGGAGTGCGGCACAACATTCTTCAATGTCTCCTCCTCCACACTCACCTCAAAGTATCGTGGCGAGTCAGAGAAGCTGGTGCGGATCCTCTTTGAAATGGTACGAGGCATTTGTACATCACAGAGGTCGTCACAACTGGTGTGTGCATCCATTACTACTACTACTACTACTACTACTACTACTACTACTACTACAATTACTACTATTATTATTACTACTACTATTACTACTGAAACTACTACTATTACTACGACTACTACCACTACTACTACTACTACTACTATTATTATTATTATTATTATTATTATTATTATTATTATTATTATTATTATTATTACTATTACTATTATTATTACTATTACTATTACTATTACTATTATTATTGTTATTGTTACTGTTACTGTTACTACTACTATTATTATTATTATTATTATTATTATTATTATTATTATTATTATTATTATTATTATTATTATTATATTATTATTATTATTATTATTATTATTATTATTATTATTATTATTATTATTATTATTATTATTATTATTATTATTATATTATTATTATTATTATTATTATTATTATTATTATTATTATTATTATTATTATTATTATTATTATTATTATTATTATTATTATTATTATTGCAGCAGAAAGGTATTTATAGAATGCATGATTTCTGCAAGCATACATGCAGACAATATATCAAGCGCTTTGAAGTTCCTTTCCCCTTGCACCATTCAGGCCCGCCATTATGCCCCCAGCACTATATTCATTGATGAGATAGACTCCATTGGGAGCAAGAGAGGGAGTGAGAGTGAGCACGAAGCAAGCAGAAGAGTCAAGTCAGAGCTTCTGGTCCAGATGGATGGTAAGCAAGCGAGATGTGATTAATAATGAGTCTCTATGAAGTCATTGTCCATGAAAGGAGCTTCTCAGCATTTAATCATTGGTAATGAGCTTGTCTCTCTATTGGTAAAGAACCCTCAACTTGTCTCTCTATTGGTAAAGAACCCTCAACTTGTCTCTCACCATTGGTGAAGAACTCTGAACTGTCTCTCCATTGGAAAAGAACTCTGAACTTATTTCCCCATTGGTAAAGAACCCTGAACTAGTGTCTTCATTGGCAAAGAACCCTGAACTTATTTCCCCATTGGTAAAGAACTCTGAACTTATTTCCCCATTGGCAAAGAACCCTAAACTTGTCTTTAAACTAATCATGTTCTTATGTCATGTGAATGAGATGCAGGTATTGTTTCACGAGTGCTTCCTAAATGAACTTTGAACTTGTCCACCCTACACTGAACCCACACAGTCCACTGCCAGTCAGTCCTAAAGCCACTAGATAACTAACACATTGGCCACTTCTGGGGAGCAAATGGTAAAGGGGGACGGGGGGGACTTGCCATGCCATCCAGCCTCTGCTTTGGTAATCTCTGAATATTATGGAAAGGTTGGTCTCCTTAGGTCAGAACAACTCACAATGCTTCACTGCTCTTATGACCTCCAGCCTGTGACTAGAGGGGGGGGGGGGGATACTCAAACTGATGCAAGAGTATATATTTATGTGAACAATTAAAATGGTTCAGTGTTGAGACAAGAAGGACTGGTCAGCTCAAAAGTGGGATGGCAAAACCATGATGTCCTAGTGCACAATTCTGCCAACAAGACTGTTGGTGTAGAGTTGAACCCTTAGTACTCCATCTCTCTCTCTGCAGGTGTGGGAGGAGCTCTGGGAAGCGATGACTCATCAAAATTAGTGATTGTCCTTGCAGCTACCAACTTTCCGTGGGCCATCGATGAAGCTCTGCGGAGGAGGCTTGAGAAGAGAATCTACATACCTCTGCCAGATTGTAAGTTTGGGGAGAGGGGAGGGGGGGGGGACCTCTAATATCCCCTCCTAATTTCTGGTCTCTGTTTACAAGACGAGTATATGTGTGTGTTTAGTGAATGGACGGCAGACTTTGCTCAAGATCAACCTGAAGGAGGTCACTCTGGACTCCAACTGTAACTTTGATGAGGTGGCCAAACTCACAGAGGGCTACAGTGGAGCAGACATCACCAATCTGTGCAGGTACAGAGATAAACATTGTATATTAGATGTATTACCTGTGCTATTTACAGGATGTTTACCTTGGGGGGGGGGGGTTGTGGTTTTCACAGAATTCAATCTGCAAAGAGGAGAGCATTGTGTGGCTTCCACTATTAAATCCCACAACTATCAATCTTTCTATTATATATGTATGACTATATATGTACATGTATGTATATGTGGGAGTGCAGTAGCATTCTCTATAATTATTGGTTTGACCTACTTAATAAAAAAAAGCCTAAAAATTCCAAAGCTTGTACTTAGCAAAAACTTGCATCACCAGCCTTCCTAAATAGTCGTTTCGGCCAATATTAGCTCTTAAAAGACTCCAAGCCTGCCTTGAAATCCTTCATTCAAGTTGCAAACCAGCAACGCGAAGAAAAAAAAGGGAAAACAACAACAACAACCAAAAAAAACACCTTGGAATTCATCTTCAGAGGTCTATCATTTGTTTCTATCTCCACTTTTCCCACTCGCATTTGCTTGTACACAACAAGTCCCTTTATTAAAAAAACTGGAGTATCAAAATACTCCAAATGTTCCAATGCATGTCCCACGACTGTTTATCGATTGTGGTAAAAAGATGTAGCTATCGCGATGGTTGTTGTCGATGCAACCAAGCTTATAGCTCATGTGCTGTTTCACAATCAGAATTGAGTCAAGACTGCCCTTGCTATATTGTAAACTATCTATGCTCAGTTTTGTTTGGTTGTTGGAGTTCTACTGTGCAACTGTTGCCAAGTCCTTGAAGAAGGTTGTAGCTGACCCTCCACGAGTACAGTTAACAATGGTGGTATGAGATTGTATAAAGGATGTGGTTATACATAGATGCAGTTAACAATAGCAACAAGATGTGGTATGTGTTGAGTTTTGTATAGTGGACAATGTGCTGTACATGTGTAGAGCCAACAATAGCAACAAGACATGGCATTGGTGATACGTGTAGTGGACAACAACAAACAAGTCAGAAAAAGTGAACTCCCTAGAGACCCTAAGCTCACGGAGTCCTCCCACGAAATAGCAAAGCAGAGAACATTATTATTACAATAGGAAACAACCTATGTACAGTAGACCATACGACCCTTTACTATTTAAAGACCCTTTACCATTTAAAATCATATGCCGTACACTCTAATGCAAGTCATGACTTCTATTTATTTCAGCCTAACTAACACATTTGCGACAGTGCAGCCACACTAGTGCTGTGGTATAATTCTTGCGCAGTTTTTTTATAAATTTTTTAAGACATCCTTCCTTTTGCCTCTGGTGTGCTGAATTGAAGGCTTTGTGCTGGCATAATATTTTTTTGTTTAGTCATTTCATAGACAGAGCTAGCTGCAGTCAGTTACCGAGTTCCTGGTAACTATTATTGTCAACGAGGAGGAGTTTGTTCAGTCAATCTTTTCTTCGTCCTCCTCCTCCAGGGAGGAGAATGAATCTTCTCTGTCACTGCCACTCTCTTCCAACAACTGGCGAGTAGCTCCAGCAATGGCTGCTGGAACAGCTAGAGCTGCTAGTCTATCATCCTTGAGGCAGGGTCCATCTTCACCTTCCACCTTCACAAATATTGTGCAAGCACAGAAGGATTTCTTTATCGACTTAGCAATAGTGTAGTACATGGATTTACCGACTGCACGCTGGTGCTAGTACATTGGTAATTTGTATAGATGTGCTATGTACAGTTAGAAGAAGATATTTTCAAGTGCGACTTCCATTCCATTCGAGTGAATATGGTACACCAGTATTCTACAATGATTAATGTTAAATGGTGAGGAGTCGCCTAACTGGATGTGGTCTAAATGAGGTCAGTCTTGTTTCCTTTCTTTTTAACAATTATTATCACTGGGTTTCTTTTTATTTTTTATTTTTTTATTTTTTATTTTAATAAAACATAATTCTTCTTGTTTTTATTGCAAAATACTTTGGTCTTCATCTTGTGTGTATTTGTGTATATATGTGTGTGTGTGTGTGTGTGGCAGTCCCAAGTATATTATTCCAAATTCAATTATTGAGAAAAACACACTTGAAATGCTGCGACTAGAAATCCACACAAAACACTTTTTATTTACATTTACGGACTCGGAGGTAGTCAAGCATTCTCACTGGCGATCTGCATTCAAGTTTGCCATGGGTACACTATTCAAAAGTGCTGCAATTGAAGTTAAAAAACACTCTAGTTATCTTGCCAACAGCGCTTAAAATATCTGCTAATGCTCCTTCCGTTTCCAACCAAAGGAAACGATAGTTACGAGAGAACTGCAGTTCATGTGGAGCCTGAAGCATCCACAGGTTTCGAGAACAAAATTTCACAGAAGAACACTCCTCCTCTTCCAGTACCACCTCTGCCCCAGTTCCTGGGGAAGGCACGGATGTAAGTGCTGAATTGTTTGCTGTCAGCAAAGCATCCACGGACTCTACAAAAATAAAAGGATAGCTGGCTACCCTATTCCCAAGAAACAGAACACCAGTTCTTGGTCAAGTCCGTCAATAGGGCACTACTTCACCCAGTCCTTGCCCCATCTGAACTATCATACTGTGACTCAGTAGGGCACTGCAAACACGCTTCACCCAGTCCTTGCCCCATCTGTACTGCCATACTGTCAGTAGGGCACTGCAAACACACTTCACCCAGTCCTTGCCCCATCTGTACTGCCATACTGTCAGTAGGGCACTGCAAACACACTTCACCCAGTCCTTGCCCCATCTGTACTGCCATACTGTCAGTAGGGCACTGCAAACACACTTCACCCAGTCCTTGCCCCATCTGTACTGCCATACTGTCAGTAGGGCACTGCAAACACGCTTCACCCAGTCCTTGCCCCATCTGTACTGCCATACTGTCAGTAGGGCACTGCAAACACACTTCACCCAGTCCTTGCCCCATCTGTACTGTCATACTGTCAGTAGGGCACTGCAAACACACTTCACCCAGTCCTTGCCCCATCTGTACTGCCATACTGTCAGTAGGGCACTGCAAAAACACTTCACCCAGTCCTTGCCCCATCTGTACTGCCATACTGTCAGTAGGGCACTGCAAACACACTTCACCCAGTCCTTGCCCCATCTGTACTGCCATACTGTCAGTAGGGCACTGCAAACACGCTTCACCCAGTCCTTGCCCCATCTGTACTGTCATACTGTCAGTAGGGCACTGCAAACACACTTCACCCAGTCCTTGCCCCATCTGTACTGCCATACTGTCAGTAGGGCACTGCAAACACACTTCACCCAGTCCTTGCCCCATCTGTACTGCCATACTGTCAGTAGGGCACTGCAAACACACTTCACCCAGTCCTTGCCCCATCTGTACTTCACCCAGTCCTTGCCCCATCTGAACTATCATACTGTCAGTAGGGCACTGCAAACACACTTCACCCAGTCCTTGCCCCATCTGTACTTCACCCAGTCCTTGCCCCATCTGTACTGCCATACTGTCAGTAGGGCACTGCAAACACACTTCACCCAGTCCTTGCCCCATCTGTACTGCCGTACTGTCAGTAGGGCACTGCAAACACGCTTCACCCAGTCCTTGCCCCATCTGTACTGCCATACTGTCAGTAAGGCACTACAAACACACTTCACCCAGTCCTTGCCCCATCTGTACTGCCATACTGTCAGTAGGGCACTGCAAACACGCTTCACCCAGTCCTTGCCCCATCTGTACTGCCATACTGTCAGTAAGGCACTACAAACACGCTTCACCCAGTCCTTGCCCCATCTGTACTGCCATACTGTCAGTAGGGCACTGCAAACACACTTCACCCAGTCCTTGCCCCATCTGTACTGCCATACTGTCAGTAGGGCACTGCAAACACAGTTCTTGCTCCATCTGTACTGTCATACTGTCAAGTTCAGAATTCCACAGGTAATGTATGCTGCACAATAATAAAACATTTTCCTTTCATCAGCTCAGACTCGGTGGCTTTGCCAGAATGTACAGGATGCCCACAGTAACTTCCTCTCTGCCAGGAATGCATCATGGCGTCACATTTGCTGCTACAGAGCCATCAAATACAAGCAGAAGTGTCAACCAATTCTTACACTTACCAAAAGTGGTGTTGAGAGGGAAATTTTTTGATTTGTTTGTGTTGCAAAGCAAATGGAATCAAGGGCACACTACTAGGATGGATGGTCTTCCACTCTCATACCTAACATTATCTTACAACTCAAACTAACTCTAGTTAATCGATGTACCTTAAATTACTTGAATGAACTCCATTTAATGTGAGAAGATCAATGATTTAGCTCCTCCTTGGCATCCAGCTAGCCTGTAAGACCCTGCACAGTTCCTTACTCCTGTTAGCCAAACTACTAAGCGATTAAGAAGCAGGTCAGTATTGAAACTGCCTGAACATGCTAGCTATAAATAACTATTTTAGCTCCTGCCGATTCTTGTTTTTATTCTAGAGTAGCGTCAATTCCTGCTAGCTAGCTAGGCTAAAAGTAATGAACTAGCAATGTACCACACAATTACCTTGTCTTACCCACCCAAGTAGAGGAATGAACTAGCAATGTAACACACAATTACCTTGCCTTACCCACCCAAGTAGAGGAATGAACTAGCAATGTAACACACAATTACAGTGCATTACCCACCCAAGTAGAGGAATGCACTAGCAATGTAACACACAATTACCTTGTCTTACCCACCCAAGTAGAGGAATGCACTAGCAATGTAACACACAATTACCTTGTCTTACCCACCCAAGTAGAGCGGAATGGAAAAGCAACAAGACAAGTCAGCGATCAGTGGTGTCGCATGTTGAAAATCTTGAATGCGCATCTCTAATAAACCCCAAGCTGTGGTGCTTTGGTCAAGCATCGGTGAGCGTGTGAACAAAATTAAGCCTTGAGACTTTGCAGGGATGAAAACTATTGCGATACAATAATCTGATTTTTCAATGGAATAATATTTTATTTCTACTAGGGACTGTCACACACACACACATATATATATATGATTATTTTCGGTGACATCATATTATCTTCTATAGATTTCTCTTTCAATCAGCTTTAAAAAATATATATTATTGCCAACATTTCAACCAAAATACTTCTGTCTCCATCAGGGACAATTTAAAAACGAAAACAATGCAACAGTTCACACTCACTCGCACACTCACTCGCACACTCACTCGCAATTCATTTCACACAAAATGCACATGATCCGTTTGAATGTTAGAGTGTGTTGCTATGCTTGCACACTCAAGCATTCAGGCAGATCATGAACCATGTTAGAGTGTGTTGCTATGCTTGCACACTCGAGCATTCAGACAGATCATGAACCATGTTAGAGTGTGTTGCTCTGCTTGCATACTCGAGCATTCAGACAGATCATGAACCATGTTAGAGTGTGTTGCTATGCTTGCACGCTCGAGCATTCAGACAGATCATGAACCATGTGCACTTTGTGTGAAATGCATTGCCAATTGCCAATGAGTGATGTGCTGAGTTGTTTTCATATTTTTTTAAAATTCACCCTGAAGTATTTTGGCTGAAATGTTGGCAATAATTTAACATGCACAATACATACACAGACACATATTAATAAATATATATATATGCATACTGGAGATTGTAGTTGTTCAGATAAAAATAAATAAAATAATAACAACAGCAATAATAATAATAATAATTTAAAACGTAGGGAGAAGACTATGAGCAGCTTCAGAGGAGCCATTATCGTTCCAATTTGCAATTCAGAGAGATAATGCTGGCTCGATGCTGGTGTCAATGGACCAACAGTCTGATGGATTTCTGGACTATTTCTGATCCCTTTTCCCTTCATCTTTCCACTTGACCAAACTACTCAATATTTTGTTGGTCCCGTCGCTCTTTAGAAGAGCTCCATGAATCTTCTTGGCATACTCTCAATTAAGTACATTGTGGAAGTGACATATCTTCTCATGCACTCATTGCAGTTGCCAAAAAGGTCATCCAGTAACTTAGGTTGCAATTTGGTCCCACGTGTGTTCACAGTTGTATTTAAAGTCTGGTGGCAGTGCCAATTCCTTCTTGATGAATCCTTAAATTATGTGCAGTGACAAGCTGCATTGTCGTATTTGAACATGCAGCCATTAGCACAGGAAATATTAGAAAGTGGGCACCCACTAGGGACCATATTAGTAGCCAACAAGTAGTGTGAGCTTAGCTTCATCAGTTAATTTTCCCTCTATATACTTGGCTTTAAAAAAGGGGGGGGGGGGAAATCCATACCTCTGGTGTTGAGCTACACCCCTGGTATATATGTATGCTGTATATCCATGATATTGTATATTACACCCCTTGTATTTATACACTCGTACCACTATCCCTCCCATACTTTAAGCTCATATATATATTACATCCCTTGTATTTATACACTCATACCACTATCCCTCCCATACTTTAAGCTCATATATATATTACACCCCTTGTATTTATACACTCATACCAGTATCCCTCCCATACTTTAAGCTCATATATATATTACACCCCTTGTATTTATATACTCATACCAGTATCCCTCCCATACTCTAAGCACATATATATTACACCCCTTGTATTTATACACTCATACCACCATCCCTTCCATACTTTAAGCTCATATATATATTACACCCCTTGTATTTATATACTCATACCAGTATCCCTCCCATACTTTAAGCTCATATATATATTACACCCCTTGTATTTATACACTCATACCAGTATCCCTCCCATACTTTAAGCTCATATATATATTACACCCCTTGTATTTATACACTCATACCAGTATCCCTCCCATACTTTAAGTTTAAGCTCATATATATATTACACCCCTTGTATTTATATACTCATACCACTATCCCTCACATACTTTAAGCTCATATATATTACACCCCTTGTATTTATACACTCATACCAGTATCCCTCCCATACTCTAAGCACATATATATTACACCCCTTGTATTTATACACTCATACCACCATCCCTTCCATACTTTAAGCTCATATATATATATATATATATTACACCCCTTGTATTTATACATTCATACCAGTATCCCTCCCATACTTTAAGCTCATATATATATTACACCCCTTGTATTTATATACTCATACCAGTATCCCTCACATACTTTAAGCTCATATATATTACACCCCTTGTATTTATACACTCATACCAGTATCCCTCCCATACTCTAAGCACATATATATTACACCCCTTGTATTTATACACTCATACCACCATCCCTTCCATACTTTAAGCTCATATATATATATATATTACACCCCTTGTATTTATACACTCATACCAGTATCCCTCACATACTTTAAGCTCATATATATTACACCCCTTGTATTTATACACTCATACCAGTATCCCTCACATACTTTAAGCTCATTTATACTATATCACGTGATCTGTGGCTAATCTGATTGGTTAATAACTATAGGTTACATAGGCACGTAACCTACACTTTTAACCGCATGTAGTTTAGCGCATGTGCAATGTAGTATAAGTAAGATAGCCTATACAAAAGAGTCGGTTATGCGCCAGTGTAACCTACTCGTTTGCTGTTACATTCCTCGGCTTCGCCTCGGGGTAACCGCAAACTCGGAGGTTACATAGGCGCATAACCGACTCTTTTGTATAGGCTATCCTATACATATATTACACCCCTTGTATTTATACACTCATACCAGTATCCCATAATGAACTCTTCTAAAATCCTTTGAGGGGGGGATATGTATATATATATAATGTTGTGTTAAAGGCAAGACTGCTCATTGAATCACAATCGTTCCAAGTCCAATACCTTTGTGAGGCTTGTTAATTATTGTGCGCTCCTGAAGGATAAGACACCTCTCTTGGCTTTCGGTCAAATCCTGCCTTTTCCCCCCTCCTTTTAACTGTGGTATTAGACCATTTTAGGAGCAGATTGACCGCCTAAGTGCTACAGTTGCAAACTTGGACATCATTCACAAAAATAGTTGTTACCCAGTCGGGGGGTGTGGAAGATCAATTTTTTTGTGTGTAGGGTTTTTGTTTGCACGATACATACCGTATCACTTATTCTAGTTGATCATGATCAAGAGAAGGAAAAAACTGAATAAGTTTTTATTTATTTACTTCACCCGCACATACAGACAATTTACTTCCAGTTTTGACAGTGTAAGCGAGCAAAAACACAGATAAGAAGAAACGGCAGTCACTGGCCATTTCTTTAGGCCTTTACTGCTGCTTCTGGAAGCTCTTTTGCAAAACTACATATATAGCCACCTTTGCTTTCCAGGAACCACTCTGAACCTCTTTGTTTTCGAGAAGAGATACATTCCTGGGGATTTACATGCTGTAGGTTTGTGCAACCTAGTGTGGTGTAGATGCATAGCTTTTGCTTACTTGCATCAGTGGAGCTGATTTCTTATGCCAAACTAAAGGTTATTGTATTTGCATTCTAATGATCGGAACAGTCTGGTGACTATAAAGTGTGCTGCCAATTATCGGCATGGCTCAATTATCAGCATACTTACGTCACTCATAATATCAAAAGTTTACGGAATTTTCCAGAACATTTCCTGACATCGAGAAGTAGTTTCTTGTTGCTGTTTGTCGGACAGGGTTTCTTGTTTCTTTTGTTCACCGAGTTTATTGCACGTGCTAGATAAGTTTTATCTTAATTAAGCATTTGTTTCTGGTTAGATTGCTGTCGTAGTTGTGCCGACTAGAACCATAATGGTCAACGACTACTCACCTGTTTCAGGGAACTAGCTGATTGCCAAGTAGCCAGCTAGTTACATATGACCATTAGGGATAGGAAGGTCAGGATCGTAGTCTGCTCCAGTTTTGTTGACCACATCCAGTAGCAAGGAAAGAAAGTAATGATCAGGTGAGTCAGTCTTGTAGCAGTTAAGGATGGTTCACCTGTCCAGCATGCAGTCATTGAGCATGACTGTACAGACATCTTGGCGCATGAAGCCAGGACCATAGTCTTACTTAACTGCTCTCTGAGGAGACTGAACTTGCTTTCATCCAGGTAGTTGGGAAGGTCGGATGTGGCAAAAGCAGAATGCAGATAAATGCACAGTGGAATTTTTCCAGGGAGAAAGGAGTTCTCAAGAAGAGAGGATTGGCTACTGGACCTAATGGACAAACCTGGGCATATTTAGCTATGCGCCTATTGTCACTTGTTGCACCAACTATGTATTGACTCGAATCTACGACACTGATGGATTTGTTTATTTTCCATTATGTAGCATTCATTGATGTAGCCATAATTTCTCATGTTTCTTTTGTGGCATTGTTTTGGTGACAGATTATCATGTTTGCATCAGGTATGGTGTCGCTGTGTAAAGGAACCACAATGTATTATGGATCTGTCAGTGGCTTGCTAAACATAAAGCATCACACAGTGCCGCTGATTGAGCATACGGGTTTGTATGTGGTGCCGGTATATAATAGGTACGGGGTGATCATAATTGGCGTTTTATTAGATAGACTCTGACCCTCGTAAATCAATAGCTGAGCCAAGATTATTTCCTGGGATTGTCGAGCTATGGATAAGTTCACTTCCAGTGCAAGAATCAACTTCCTGGACCGCGCCTGCAGTGAGTTATATATGTGGGACCCTTTGTGTGCCGATAATTGGCAGCTTACGCTAACTGTGTGTAGAGGGTCCATCGATTAGAAACTTTTTCCTTGCTCATTTTCACTATCACCTGATCACTCTGTTGAGACTTCTCCCTTCTTTTCCTCGCACATTTTAAATGCCAATTTTAATTCATGCTTTGAAAAGCAGTTGCCACAAGTCGAGTGACCTCCGTCAACCTTGCCAATTGTACCACTCTGTTGTGTCCTGCTTGGCTCCTCCCTAAACTCAACAAAATCGGTTACTTGAAGCTGCTTGATCTGGAACGTGTCCTCCCACTCTCACCGCACGCTCCGTAGTGGCCCGTCTGAAAAGCAATAGGCCACTACAAACGTTTGCACATTGTCCAGAGTTAGTGGGAGTTAGTGGGGATATCATTACAGCACTTCCTGTTGTTGTGCTAGACACCATACGATGGCTTTTGAATATCTCATTCACATTTGTCTGGCTGGCTACAACTCATTTAGCTACCTTTGGCTATTGAAGAGAGCTAAGCAAAATTCCCCCTTGACTGAGTTAACATGGCATGGCCACCTAGTTATCGCAAATTACACTTGCTCGACTATTTTTATTGCTGTGTGCATTCATCACTGGAATTGTGCCATTAAGGTTCTGCATTTCCAGTCTGTTGAGATGTGATTGTTCTTGTCCACAGAGATGCGTCCATGATGGCTATGCGTCGTCTAATTGAAGGCAAGAGTTCAGAAGAGATCAAGAACTTGGCCAAAGAGGACCTGGAGCTACCCACCACTTACCAGGATTTCCTCAGCGCACTTAAGAAATGTTCCAAGTCTGTGTCAAGCTCTGACCTAGAAAAGTACGAGAAGTGGATGGCAGAGTTTGGTTCTGTGTAGTAGTACTGCTTATATATATATACTGGTACTACTATCTTGTATATAATCATGTACACACCAATTTTCAAACTCTATGATTGTAAAACTTCTGGTTGTATAAATGATGTGAGGTGAACTGAAGTTCAGATTAAGCTATATAGAACTGTCCATAACATGTGATGGTCTGAGCAAGGAAGATAACTACGTTCAATAGCAACAGTAACAATCATTTGCATGGAAAAGTACTATTATATATAGCTGTACAAACATACCATTTTTGACCATCAATTATAACTTTGGTAGTGATGACTCACATTCAGAGAACGTGGAGAAGTGGCAAAAATGTAATCTATCTAGAGTAAATGTCCATATAAATACTGCATGTAACATTTCCAAAGTATTATAACAAACTCTTTTGACTGGCTTCTCATCCAGAGCACTGAAGATGAAGCCATCATTCTCTCCACTGCTGTTAGTGTAACCCTCCTGTAGTTTCCAGAGGTCAAACAAACCTTGAGTATGCACTCCCTCCAGAGATAGCTCACCAGCTAGAAATCTAATATATATGAGGTCATTCATAATGGTCTGATACTCTCATCCAAAGTTTGCACATATATCAACCTCGCGTAGGTCTTAGCATCCTGGTGAAAGCTAGAGCGCCCACACAAATGTCAAGTGAAGTTGATTATCGAGAAAGGAGTTATATATTTGTGTATGTGACAATGGATTGTCCATAAAAATGAGCTCTCACTTTTGAGTGTTTGCCACGCTTACTTTTGGTGGGTGGGTGGCATTCTCTATATGGCAAGTCCCACATTCCAGAATGGTGGACGCCAAACACACATGCAAGAAAAGCTTGTGTATCTCGACTGAAACTCTCTTTAGTTACTTAACACGTGGTTATTAGCTCTGAAAACACTTTCATGTGCCTTGATTTTAAGCTGAAAATATAATTATAGTTGTATAAACCATCTTTATCTCGGTTCCTTCCCTCACATAACTTTGTACAATAGGTCCGCTTATAAGAGTATCAGAAGACTCATAATTTTCCGAAGCCTTGTCGCAACTAATCTGGTTCTTGATGGCAGAGGGGAAGAGTAGTAAAGAGCTTTTAAGGATCGACGACTCCATCTCTATAGCTAGTTCGCATGCTGCTCAGTCGATTTACAGTTCTTTTAAGCACGTAATGCATATGCTATTCTGCTTGTGGAGTTCATAACTAGCTGACCTTCTACCAGGTGGCTGACTTGACCAGTACTGACAAACAACAAAAAGATATGTGCCGACTTGTGTGCAGAGTACAAGAAGAGAAGTTAGAGAAAGAGTGTTTGAAGAAGACAGACACTCATGCTGGAGTCACAGAAGCTCGACTTGGGCTTAGGGCACAGATGTTGCTCGACTGTTGTAGCTCTCAACATCGCAACTACTGGACTGGAGTACCTCTCAGCATTGGCACGTCTGACCAACTGCACATATTGTAAAAATTACACACAAAACAAACCCCCCAAAAACTAGGAAAAAAAATCTTAATCATATTTATTTAATAAGCAAGTCAAAAGTAGCAAAAGTCAATAAAATTTATGTGAACACTTTAATTATTTGACATAAAGTGACGTGATGTAGTGATGATCCTGTGTATATATTCTTGATATATACTTAGGATATTATGTATGTTTGTCTGTATGTATTTTTTTACAGGTCAATCCAATAATGAGCCCACTATCTAAAGACTTCTTTGTGTAGGGCGTGTATATATATATATACCAAGATTAGAAGAGCAAGTATGTAGTTCTTAATAAGCCCAAAGTGGGACTAAGTCATACAAATGTCTGAGGTCACAAGACTCTGAACATCATTGTATTATGCGTTGCCATAGAGCTAACACTGGAAAGTGGTTTAGTGTGCTATTGATGAAGACCTCACACTTTGAATATTTTTACACATGGATGTCAATTACTCTCAGCAAGTCGTTCATGGCAACAACAAAGGGTCAGTTGGTGACTTCATGAAGTTGAGTAAATTAGATCCAAATTTTGGATGCTTGCCAAAAGAAAGCCTACAGTAACAATTTTTTAATTTAAAAGTGGGAAGAATTTAAAAGTGGGAAGGATATCAAAAACTTGTGGCTACGACTTTGGAGCTGCATAGATTCTGCACACTTTACTCTATCAACTTGATATATATATAGCTCAAAATAGATATCTCTCTGTGCTCTCTCTTTTGACACTAAAAATGTGTCATAAGCATAACCATGCATGCAATCAAGGTTGGGGGCTGCATTAATTCTATGCAGTTGTGGCTGCTGATTAGAAAGTGCTCTATAAACAGTTGAAATTACTATCTGTAGCCAAGAGGAGGCCTTACTCTACAAAACAAGTGTTTTCAATAGGTGCTAGCTAAAACGTGTCAATCATAGATGAAGAAAATTGATTTTCAGCACCCATGCTTGCCTTCTAAATCACGTTTTAGCGCCCAGTGAAAACACTAGTAAAGGTCAGTTCACAACATGCCGGTGGCCAAGTGGAGTGGAGTGTTCCACTTACATTGCATTGCTGGTTCCTAACACAAGGCTATAATGTTCGAGTTGCATTCATACTACTAGTCTACTAGAATGGGTAGCAGCAAAGAAGAATGGAATTTGGTGTCTTTGGTTACGAAGTAAGATGTTGGAGATCTATAGCTAGCAACTATTACCTGACAGGCAAACAGTTTCCAGGCATTATCCCTAGACTCTTACATGCCTATACTTATTTATTTTTAAAGACTTGCCACAATCAAGAGAAGTTTCTCGCCAATTCAATTGGCTTATCTCCTAGCTACTGCTAATGGTGCAGTTGACCCTGTGCTAGATTCTAACATTCTGATTGGTCCGATGCTGCATTGCTAACAATGGAACAGAACTTATTTCTAATGTGGCATGCCGTTACATTTCGTTATATTTTCTTGTGTTGACTGGTTCACAACATGACGGAATGGAATGGAACGAAATCGAATGCAATGCAGCGCTCCACTTGGATACCGTTATGTTGTGAACAGGCCTTAAAGGCCTCCTCTTGCCCCTGAGAGTGATTTCAACTGTCTAATCTGTAGCACTTTCCAATTGGGGGCACAACTGCAGAGAATTCAGGCATGCAAGTTTTAAGGTCCACAACTTTGACTACATGTAACTTTTGCATGGTTATATCTATGCAACATACTTTAATATCAAAAGAGAGCACACAGAGAGATCTATATTCTGAGCTCTATATCAAGTTCATAGAGTGAAGTGTGCAGAATCTTTGGAGTGCCAAAGTCATAACCACAAGTTTTTGTAAGTATATTTTGTCCACCCTTTTAAATTGCATTCCGTGATGTTATGATCTCCAAAGTCAGGACACATCAATTTTTCTAGTCTAGATGCTTCTGATTTTGATATTAAACTTGTAGTTCCACTCAAAACAGATGACTAAGTGTGATTTGCGATATGGCGCACTTGACATAAAATATATATTACACAAGCAGACTCCCCTTGCGGCATGTTACATGCCTCATGGTTCTTGATTGTGGTTCAGCATTAAAGTCTCCCATCAGTAGCTTGATTCCTCCATGTACTTCCATATTTCCACCGCTGACCTTTATAAAGTACAGAGTTCGGAAGGGCAGAGAGAGAACCATCAAGTTCAAGTTGTCCGGGATTGACACCTTAAATGACACACCTTACAAAATTCAAAGGGTCAGTGTTTGATGCTCTAAATTTCTTACCTTTCCTGTGAAGAGCTACTCAGAGACAAATGGGACGCAAACACATGAACCTGAAGAAATAAATTAATATATAATATATTATATATTGTCTGTTAAAGGTGAGAGTAATTCAAATCAATCACTAAATAGTGGAGTGAGCATCTCTATATGCAGACATATTCGCTGATGAACATCATCTACGTCTGAGCTGTTCCTGCAAAGAACACAACAATATTTACCATGCTGGATTATGTGAGGCTTTTCATACAATTATGAGTTATTGTAATTGGGTCAAATAGAAAAACTATAATTAAAACTCTGACAACCCTTCTGAAGAAAGGCCCAAGGCAAACGCCATTATAGTACACACTAAACACATAGAATGTGATGTGCACGCATGTATGTATGTGTGTGCATGTCTGCATGTGTATGTGTGTATGGACTATATTATATAGCAACTGACAATATACAACAAGAAATGGGTACGTCAAAATTCTGCCCATTTTCCATTGCCCATTTTCCATGACTAACAATTTACCTAAAGAGGAGTCTGTAGTTGGATGATATGATAGGATATCAAGAAAACACAGCTAGTCCTTCTTCCTCTTCTCCATGTAGACCATGGCAGGCTGGAAGACAAACTGGTACCCCTGGCAAGATAGGTAACTTGAGAGTGTGTAGAATCACTCTGCTTCTTCCTCTTGCCTTTCTTCTTGTTTATCTTGGTCCAACTTCTAGTCTAACCTCTTGAAAGCCAAAAATGTCCACATCAAGGAAGTTAACGAGCTGAAATGAATTATAAAATTAGTACCTGTACTACTATGTGTGAATATATATATATATATGTAGGACTTGCACCTTGCTTAGTCTCTCCATTCTGGACAAGTAAGTCTCGCCTATACTGTCCACCTTATTCACATTCCAAACATTGAAACTTGCTATCTTCAAGTTCTCCTTCCGGCTCAAGTTGGCCGAGTAACTTATGGAGCCAGGAAGGGAACTTGGCTCCATGGAAGGTGTTTACATTACTGCATTGCAGTGGTTCTAGTGATGCTATATATGTCTGTCTGAAAATGTGATATTCTTTGTTCCTGTCTCGTGTTACTACAAAACTGTACTCCTCCTTTACTATGTGAGGCCTGACATTCCTGTGACAGTGGACTAGGAATGACTAGGTTAGTCCAAGAACAAGCTGCACTCTGTGAAAGGGAGTCATGTCATAACTTGTTCTAGAAGTACTGGTACTCTGGTTGCCATGGACATATTTATGCAACAACGGTGATACGCCATCGATACTGCAGTACAATCTCTGTAGAAAAAAATACATGCAAACATCTATTTATTCAGGTACAAATCAGGTGGTGGTAGCAATGATAAAATCCAAGCAATGCATAATCCTATTTCACGTTCTCTTCAACCAATTTCTCTGCTGGTGCTACTATTCTTGTTCTAGAAGATGAGTATGCATATATGCCAATACTTATCTGACAGATAAACTGTGTGCATGGGCTTAGCTGTCTTAGTTGCATGATGACTAATGAGCACTTGACTACATTTTTAGAGCAGCTGAATTAGGATCACTTGCGGCTCTGTGCTTGTGTATTGATTCATCACCTTGGACTGGTAAAAAACAAATTAAATAACAACTAAATAATATACTATATTATATATATACAACATACCCTGTCATACAAACCTGCTTTTCCATATTAGTCACCAAGCATCTCTCACTGCTGAGCTTGGCTTGTTCCACTGCAAACTACAAGCAATTAGAAATGATTAACCAAACACATTGCATAAGTTTATGGCACCAACCCTTGGCACCATTAATGTTTAACTGCACGTAACTGTCACTGCATAGGAGACATCTTGCACTTCCAGAAACACTTTGAATGGTTTGAGCTACAATCCCACCATAAATGCTTGTGTATTTCTCAACAAGTTTTGTTCCTTGACCAAATAGGAAGAAAAGAACGCTATGCAGCTTGGAATTTCTTGAACACAAGCTCTTACCTGTACACAGTTGAACTAGGCACACTCCTTACACAGAGGAAGAGGTACGAAAAATTCATTTATTGAAGCACACCTCATTTCATTACCTATTTCGACTTCACTTAAGAAACTCTCGTGGGTCTCACGACGTAATTCAACCTTGGTCGTGAACTTAAATCCCTTTATGCTTTATTTTGCAGCGACAGTCAGGGTTTCATTTAGAAAATTGTCCAAGGGGGGGGGGGGGGGGAGGCAACTGGAGGAATCTGGATTTTAAGGGTTGGGGGGGGGGGGGGGCATGATGGTTAAAGATGTTTGTTTCTAATGAATTTTGATAATACAATTTCCAATGGGGGTAAAAAGGTTCCCAAGGAAGGGCAGCCCCCCTCCACCTGAATGAAACCCTGACAGGCAGTGGCAGTGCCAGAGTGGGGAAACTCGATTTCCGTTTTGGGGTCCATTTGTGTTACGTTATAATCACCTTCTCAATAAATCAACTTCAAATTGTATTCACTCGACATTTCTACTAGATGCTCTAGCTAGAGCATCTAGTAGAAACGGAAGTTGATTGAGAAGGTGATTATAATGTTATTTAATGTCAACTGAGAGTTCATCGAGAGTGTTACGTTATTTCACAATGACCTCAATAATCAACTTGAAATTTACTCTCCAGACGTTTGGAGTCGACAAGTTTGGTCATTGTAATTTCATTGTCAATTGAGAGTCGTTGAGAACAACTTCAAGATTTATTTTATATTTTTTATAAGTAGAACAAGCAACTGAAAATCAGCCTTGAATTGAAAATTAAAGGAATAATTTTTTTGACAATAACTAGGGTAGACACTACCCACTGAATGGACCCCCAAACAGAAATAGAGTTTCCCCTCTGCACTGCTAGTCACTGCATAAGGTAAGTGAGGGATTTCACTTCTCCAGTTCTCTGATGAATCCTGTGGCTAAGGTCCTTGATGAATTGCATCCAATTCCCCCCCCCCCAAGGTCTTTATGGCGACCGGGGTGAAGGAGTGGCTATGATTCAAACTTGTGTATTTGGCCAATTTTCTTTCTTTGCTGCAGCAGCTACTGCACCTGCACTGTTGGTAGCCAAACTACGATACAATGGTGCCAAGGATTCCGGACATGTTGCATCCCATGCTAAGGGCATGCCATTCCAAGGGTACCATGTCCGGTCTTTTGCCATATGATCTGTGGAGACCAGATGGTCCCAACCTCGATGCTAATGACAAAGATAGGATGTCATTTATATCTAGCCACATGGCAATGATGGTGGTCTTCACTCTTCCTACAGCCGAGATCTCATGGGTGGCTATGTAGGTGGTCAACTTAAATTCCACAATGTTAGCAGGAGTGGGGGGACACAAAATTGATCCCAAATGAAGGCCAACAGTGATACAGGTAGTGTTGGCATCCATTCTTAGGCCCATAGAGGAAATTGACTCTTTCTCTGATACAGCTAATAGCCAAGCATGTGCCAAGTCATCAGCAACATTCTTCAGCAATGAATCTGCTATCCTCACCATCTT
The DNA here is from genome assembly GCA_028752905.1 of Cladorhizidae sp. MBARI D1340-BT2. Lineage (NCBI taxonomy): Eukaryota > Metazoa > Porifera > Demospongiae > Poecilosclerida > Cladorhizidae > Cladorhizidae sp. MBARI D1340-BT2. The sequence goes on from JAQNBH010000017.1 coordinate 12,239,275, forward strand.
GTAAGTATCCCATGTCTCCTGGATGCCTCACCATCTTGTAAGTATCCCATGTCTCCTGGATGCCTCGCCATCTTGTAAGTATCCCATGTCTCCTGGATGCCTCGCCATCTTGTAAGTATCCCATGTCTCCTGGATGCCTCGCCATCTTGTAAGTATCCCATGTCTCCTGGATGCCTCACCATCTTGTAAGTATCCCATGTCTCCTGAATGTCTAACCATCTTGTAAGCATCCCATGTCTCCCCATCTTGTAAGTATCCCATGTCTCCTGGATGCCTCGCCATCTTGTAAGTATCCCATGTCTCCTGGATGCCTCACCATCTTGTAAGTATCCCATGTCTCCTGGATGCCTCGCCATCTTGTAAGTATCCAATGTCTCCTGGATGCCTCACCATCTTGTAAGTATCCCTTGTCTCCGGGATGCCTCACCATCTTGTAAGTATCCCATGTCTCCTGGATGCCTCACCATCTTGTAAGTATCCCTTGTCTCCTGGATGCCTCGCCATCTTGTAAGTATCCCATGTCTCCTGGATGCCTCACCATCTTGTAAGTATCCCTTGTCTCCAGGATGCCTCGCCATCTTGTAAGTATCCCATGTCTCCTGGATGCCTCACCATCTTGTAAGTATCCCTTGTCTCCTGGATGCCTCACCATCTTGTAAGTATCCCATGTCTCCTGGATGCCTCACCATCTTGTAAGTATCCCATGTCTCCGGATGCTTGCTGCACTGCTGGAGGAGGATGGTCATCATGGTCTTGAGACCACGTAGATAGGGGAGCCTCCTGGTTAGGAAAAAGGAGAACTGGAAGCGAGGTGGCAGAATGAGCTCCATTGAGGCACTACTGAGGCCAAATCAGCGGAGGGAGCAACCTAATGGATTCCTAGACCACCATACTTTACAGGAATAGTAGCTGGAGTCCAAGCTGGATCAACAGTTTAAAGTTGATGTTGGCTATGCTGGGTAGGACACTCATCATAGGAGGTAATGATGGGAGGGGGGAAACAGGGAGAGTGAAAACAGGGAGAGGTTCATATATAACAGGTAAAGAAGTTTAGGAATTGAGAGAGATTTCTGGGAGGGAATCATGTGCTGTGAAATGCTCAGGCCTGCTGCCCATAACTTCGAGGAAGTTGAGCTTCACCTTGAGAATGACAGATAGTAAGTCCTCATTACTAAGGGGGGGACCTAGGAGACAGGCATCAAAAGGGTTGACCACCTTAGCTTGGTCCCCTTTGTAACAGGGTGCACACAGATGATCTCAGACTTCTGATCAAGCACAGCTATCTCCTCAGTAGATTAGTTGACCTCAAGGTCACGTAGGATGACTTCAGGTGTATATACCTCCAAGGGTGATGTCATCTATATAGATACATAACACAGAACTCTGCTGACAACTGAGTGCAGTGACGATAAGTAGTCAGACAGAAAAGTAGAGGACCCAAAAGGTCACCATGTTGCACACCTTCTGCTGAGAGAATGGGCCTATCACCCCAGAACAAAGTCAAAGGAGTGGCATACATCATATGAGGGGTAGCCATGGGGGTGGGGGGAAGCATAATTCAGCTGCCATTTTATTGAGAAATGTTACTGTACATGTATTTCATAGCACAGACAACACTATCACAAGCTAAGGGGAACTGATTGTTCTGTATGTGTTAGTGATGATGTAATATCAAGTGTTTGTGACAGTGATCAACTTCATCGTCCTGGATCCGAACACCCTATAATGGAATCTGATATAATTATATGTTGCAAGGCAGAGCTATAGCAAGTCATGTTGACAATTTAGCTAGTGGTGATATTCCTGTTATTGACAAGTACGAGTTGTTCACCAGACCTGGCATAAATTACAGATTTTCAAAGATTACTAATGATCCAAACACAGTGGCTAAGGTTGTACCCTTGCTAGTCATGACCATCAGGGTTTTGTGCTCTGTTGGTTGCTTGGCGTGGGCATCACAGCTCAGAGCCTGGCCTTTTAGTTCAACGCTCTTTGAAACAATTTAGCAAGGCATTAGAATTGCTGTGCAAGCATTCAGAAAAGGACATCACAAGTTGGCAGTCATTAGATCAGATTGATTTGTTAGTGTCTTTAGTGATGTCAGTCTAGTCTTCAATGTCAATTTGATAAGGTTAGGGCTGATGGGTTGCTATTAAGAGAGAGAGATGTTAAAATCAATTGTAAAGCAATTTTTTTTGTGTGTGGGACAACATTCCTTTGAGAGGCCACTATGATTCTGGCACTGATGTGGAGAAGCATATCAACAAATGACAATTTCTGGGCTTTTCTAAAACTCAGAGTTGAAGCTGGCAATAAAGTCCTATATATTCTGTCACTGTTACAAGAAATGCCACCTATATATCAGCTGATATTCATAATCAAATTACTGGCATTCTTGGAGGCATAGCTATGTGACAAATAATAAGAGATGAGTTCACTGGCTTAGCTAATAGAGAGCAGCTGTGTCTTGTCATTAGGTATGTTTATCCTGATGAGGAGGAAGACTTCCTCACATTCCTTGAATGTGACACTGATGTAACCGGTGCCTGCTTAGCTTAGGGTTCTTGAGAGATTGCAACATGAAGTTGCAAGGTCAAACCTATGTTGGTAAGGGAAACATGTGTGGTAGGACAAGGGGAGCTGCAACCATTGCACATCTCAATACCCTCTGATGCTATATCTCCATTGTGCATTACACTGCTTAAACTTAGCAGTTGTTAAGTCCTTGGAGGTATCAAGTATTCGTAACATGATGGATATTCTAGGTCGAGTTTTTGTGTATTTTGCTGTTCATCCAAAATGCCAGGACATTCTGAAGTCTAGATCTGTTGGTGATACACAACCAGGCTCAGCAGTTCATAAGTTAAAAGACCTATGCCGAACTCGATGGGTTCAGTGACTAGATGCTCTCAGTCTCTTCAAGTCACTTAATCCTTTTATTGCGGCATGCTTGGAAAACATATACACAGGTGGCACTACTGGGTGGCTTGCAGATTCGATAACTGATGCCAAAACACTTTTGCTAGAAATTAGCACAGTATATTTACTTAGTGCATTAGTTATTGCCAATGCAAGTCTTAAGTATATATATCCAAGCCAGTCTTCAGGCTGAAGTGAAATATATAGCAGTAGGTCTCAGTTATGAGGAGAAATATAGTACACATCACTCTGAATGGTTCAACACTATTGAGAAACTATGTCTATACAGCCTTCCTTGCCTAGACTTTGTGGCTACCAGCATCACAGAGACAACATTCTTGCCAATTCACTAAGTTAATATTACTGTCATAGCATCACTATTCCTCTTTTTGACCACTCAGAACTAGATGACCATTTTAGCATTCACATTCAAGAGCTTTACAGGGTATGTACAGTACCATCCATATGGTTACCATAGTGCAGCATTAAACTCTGAATTCTATCAAGATGATCTTCCATCCTCAACCAATTTTCCGAGTAAGTTGCACTGTTGGCACATGAAATGGCTTGGCACATGAAATGGCAGGAACAGAAGACTTCTTATGGACATCCTGCTTACCTGTAACACCTTCAGCTGCTCACTATAATATTGTAAGTTTAATGTTTGGGCAATGCCGGTTATTTTATGTACCTTGCCTGTGGCTAGCTGTTCTTCTTTTAGTGGACTGAAATGAATTCATACAACAATGGGTAATGCTCTGCTCAATGGGTTGACATATAACTCTAATCAATCAAAAATTCTCTCTTGACATTTGCTCAGCGCCATCCCTCAAATGATAACTAAAGCTGATTGCTAAGTCATCCCATCAACATTATCATTCCAACTTTCAACTTTGTCATCATTCCAACTTTGTCATAAGTAATAATGATACGTAATAGTAATTGTTATAAGAAGGTGTGGCTTATCCAAAAGTGGGTGGGGCTAAGGTCAACATGCATCGCCCCGATCAAAATCCTGGCTACTCCTTTGCCCGAGGGGAGAGGACACAAAAGGGGTATATATCAGGAGCCAGTCTCCACTACTTTCAGCACCTTATTTATCCCTATCACACAATTTCACAACTGCATTCTGTGGCTGAAGATTACACATGTATCGCCTAGCAGCATGACCGCTCCTCGGCCCCATGCACTAGTTGCCGAGGAGCCAAAAGGTCAGTCGCATATATACCCCCTCACCAGTTTCCCTGCAATGTTGGCAACCATATAGTAAAGAGTGTAGCCTACTGCAATTGGCTGGACCTCTCTACCCTTCTTCTCTAGTGCAATCAGAGAAGCTCCAAATAAGTAGGAACGGATATATAGGGGGGAGGTCCTTCCTTCAAGGACCAGGATAGAAAATGCACTCTGTGCAATAAGGAGAGTAGGCAGGACATCACCAGAGTTTGTCAGGTTCTTCAGATGCTGATGCCACAAACCATCTGGGCTCTCAGCGGACCCATTTAGGAAAGACTTGATTTACTGCAACACATCTGCTTCAGAGATCGAGGAGATTGGAGAGACAACTGCAGGTATATAGAGTAAAGGAGGTGAAGGATGCTTCCTCTTGAGGGCACAAAAATGTGGCCTCACTTGGCTCAGCAAAAGTATACTCGGAGCAAGCAAGTGAATAGCTCCCTTGCAATCCCCTTCTTCCAGCTTTGAAGACAATTGGCAGCCCCCGAGACTTTCAAGTATCTTGGGGGGGGGGGCATCCCACCTCCTCAAGATACTGCCACTGGTTGGAAGGGGAGTGGGGTCCTCTTCTTCCCTCTGTGTTAACCATGGTGGCTAAGAACCAAGGCTGACCTACCCTGGTGGTGCTCTCAAACAACGAGCACTGAAATGTAGCGTCTCTAACTTGGGACAGTTACTACTGACCACACCTTCCAGAAGAGTAGCCTGCTTTGACTGCCAAGCTCTCTGGAGGCCCTAGGAATTCTCTTCAGGATCGGGGAGACAATGGCATTTTGGGGGGAAGAGTGACCCACATGTATTTTTTGGTGTGTACTTTATAATTCCATAGATTTCGTAAACTTCATGGTATGGACTTGATATATAGCTCAAAAGATAGGTCTCTCTTTGTGCTCTCTGTTGATACTAAAATATTTTATAGATACTTATAGCCAAGTTACGGGAGCTACAAGTGGAGGGAACCTCAGAATGCCTGAATTGGCCGCATAAATACAGATTGCCAAGTGCTAGAGAGTTGATTAGCACCAGTGGCTACTACTCTAAAATGTAAGTACGTGGTCAAGCGCGTGGGTGGAAAATGAATTTCGTAAGGTTTTGAAGTTCCCTCCACTTCAGGTCTAGCTATAGTTATACATAAGAAAAATATTTTAGTATCAAAAGAGAGCACACAGAGAGACCTATCTTTTAAGCTATATATCAAGTCCATACCATGAAGTTTACAGAATCTACGGAGCTATAAAATGGTAACCACGTTAAAAAAAATGCCTAGGAACCGGCTTCAGTTTAAACTTGGGGATTGATGGATCACCCCGAGAAACAACTGGAAGAGGTGGTGTTGAGGTTCCGGTGTAGAGCAGGTGTTGGCTGAAGCTGGGACTAGTTCACGTACCGCTACCGCCTAGTGGTTGGCTTGAACCGAGACAGCTACTTGGACGTCGACCAACCAAGACCGCAGCAGTGACGAGAAATGTCGCAGACAAACAGCGCAGTAACTCGAACCAATCGACCATTTTTTAAAATAATTGTGCATCGCTATTTAATATACATATACACACCAAAAGAGTAAGACAGGAAAAGTGCATAAACTGATGATTCATACAAATCCATACACAATCCATTTGTTCCCTGAATGCCAAGCCAAAGGAGGATGAGAAGGATTGTGTGCATCAGTGCAGTCAGTATTATTTTCACTTGTACCAGCCATATAGTCCTCCACACTAGAAAAGGAATGACTCCTTTCCTGTGTCTTCAACTTGCATGCCTTAACTTGCTTGGAAGTTGCTGACTTGTTTGTCAGAGTGTTTGACCAGGACTTGTGGCACACAGGGATCGACTTCCCTAGTATTTCCTTTGCAGAAATCCTTGAGTGAACAGGACCATCTCGCCCCGGTGATCCCCTCTTCCTGGAACGGCCTCGTGGTTTAGTCAACATAAATGGACCTTGTGGTTGTCCCCTGTCAAAGCTCTTTCTTCTAGTGGTGATTAACGGTTGACCCAAGCCATGTTCTCTCTCTGCATCTAAACTTCCTCTTCTAAAAGTGAATTGCCTGCTAATGTTATCTCGCATAGGGACTAAACTCCCTCTTGTTGGATCCAGACTCACTCTCCTAGCATCCAGTAAAGATGAACCACTGTAATCTCCCTCCCATCTGTCCCTAGTCCTTCTGGAGGAAGTCAATGAGGGACACCTTTTTATTGGTTCTACGCTGCCTCCCCTAGCATCCAATAAGGGACCTTTGCTGTCTTCCCTCAATCTAGCATTGCTCCCTTGCCAACCAGATATCAGTGAGTGACCTTTTCCATCTTCATCCACTATATTCACAGTGATCAGAGGAGGAAAAAATTTCCCATCATCTTTCATTTTTTCCATGCTCCATCTCCTTAAAGGTAGAAGGTATGCGCCATTTTCTCTCTTCTGATCCAAAGTTCCCCTTGTGTTGATCATAGAGTGCTCAATGTTCTCTTCCCTTGCACATCCTTTATGCTGTCTACGACTCACAGACATTTTTCTCCTCTGCTTTGTCTCAGGTGGTACAAGACTCTCGTTAGATCCACCAGGAGCCAAGAAAAGTGCATTGTCAGAGCCTTTGAACATCAATCGAGAACTCGTCATGCGTACCGAGCTGGAGCTCAACAACTTTGTCCCCAGGGACTGAAAGAATCCACCAGTTTCTCTCTTGAGTGCGATATCAGAACACTGCTTCTTCCTCGAGGAATTCCTCCTCTTCTTCTTGACAATACGCCTGGTGGGTCTGGAAGAACAGCTAACAGTGGAGTCACTTGCATAGCCATTCAGGTCATCCTGAAAACAAGTGTCATCATGTCCTGCATTAATATTTTCGGCACTCTTCGCTCTTGAAAGTTCCTTCTACACAAGAAAATCAGATAGTGATGGTAATGTTATCAAACACGAGTAAAATTGATAATTCTACAAATGATAAAAAGTAACATATTAAACGATAGCGCACCAAACATACCTCCTCCAAAGAGTCCTGGTTGTTCGAGTTAATATTTGGCACACTCCAAAAGTGGTTTCGTGTGTGTCTATAAAGCCGGCTCTCTCTGAACACTTCCTTATTTTTATTCCGGACATCTTCAATGACCCCAGTTCCAAGAAGCTTCTGACAGAGGATCTGGACCTGTTCTCTCTTGATCACCTTGGCCAAGATGATGGAGAGGTGAGCAAGGAGGCTGTTCACAGCTGCTGAGCCTTGGAAGCACTTATTGAAGCTGCGGAGAGCTTGAGTGTGTCGGCCACATTTCATGGACTCCAGGTGGCCCACAATATTATCCCACAACAGAGTGGCTTCAAATTGGCCTCCATTTTCCACTGTGTCTATGCTGAAACTTTCCGGGGAGTAGTGTTCTGGCATATCCATTCATCAAACAGTAAATCAAACACTTTCTACTTTTCTATGGTTACTCTATAGACTTCTGTCGTTATCTTGCTGTTCCTCCTTTAAATAGCCTTCCTACGCATGCACAGTGTGCTACTATTCACTGATTTACAAACACACTACAAAGTTGGCACCAACTGCAAATCATATGGCATAGACCATAAATACATGCCTACACTGAATGCAATAAGAAACCACGGAAACTAAATTGGACCTTCCAATTTGGGCTAATAAGACATGGTGAATGCATTAGCTACATCGTGCTAAGAATCACTACAAATACAGTTATATACATATACGCACTCCACCTGCCTGACACTTCGGATATAGGAATAGCAGCTGAAAAGCTATAGAGAAGGTATGGAGCTTTAAGAGTGTGCACAGTATCTGGAGCCACATAGCTTGGAACAATGTAATAAACACAAGTAGGAACACCTAATGAGTGGTGTGATACATGTAGGACTTCCTCAATGCATTAATGAAACTATGCAGCAGTTTCTAAAGTGTTAGCCATTTCCTTCAGCTGGGCCGAGAAGTTCTGAAACAACAACAACAAACAAGCAATATATAATAAGGATAGCACAAGCAAAAACTAACAGCAAAATTATAAACTATTGCTAAGCTACACAAAAACCATTTATGCAAAATCTCTCCAACTGAAGTGCACATACATAGCAGTGTCACACAGGAGGAAGGGAGTAAAGGGATGTCTCCTTCCACCTCGCCTAGACCGGACAAGCCATCACAGCATGTAAATAGGTCTGTTCTCTATCTTGAAAACCTCCAAAATGTCTTCAAAGGGAATCACATTTCTGGTCCTTCCTCTTTTTTTAATCTCCTTTTTTATAACATGGTGTTGTTACCTTTGTAAACTGGGAGGACAGACAATAATTTTGGGCACACCAAACACCCCCTCCCCTAGCAAAATATCAACAACCCTGCATAGTATAATCACATTTAAGGAAATCTTTTTCCACCTCCCCAAGGTTCTGGATGAGCACAATCATTGCCAAATTATGCAGCACTTATAAGCTGATTAGTTAACATTGAATATTCCAGTGTACACTCGGGACATCTCGGGAAATGAAATTGCACTTGATCTAATGTATTTGACAAGCCAACCCAATTTACAGTTTTTGTTCTTTATATTTTTAAAAGGGGAGACAGTGGCATTTTTAAATAAACTTTAAAAAATGTGTGGTTGACACTTTATACCTCCGTAGGTTCTGTAAACTTCATGGTATGGACTTAATTGCACTTGATCTAATGTATTTGACAAGCCAACCCAATTTACAGTTTTTGTTCTTTATATTTTTTAAAGGGGAGACAGTGGCATTTTTAAATAAACTAAAAAAAATGTGTGGTTGACACTTTATACCTCCGTAGGTTCTGTAAACTTCATGGTATGGACTTGATATAATTATAGCTCAAAAGATAGGTCTCTCTGTGTGCTCTCTTTTGATACTAAAATATTTTTGTAGGTATAACTATAGCCAAGTTACTGGAGCTAAAGTGGAGGGAACCTCAAAACCTGAATGCCTGATTTTGCCGCATAAATATCTCCAGATTGCCAAGTGCTAGAGAGTTGAATAGAGAGTTGAAATTAGCACCAGTGGCTAGAGGAAGCTCTACTCTATGCAATGACTGGTTTCATTAGGCGTTAAAATGTAAGTACGTGGTCAAGCACCTGGAAAATTAATTTGATGGAATTTTAACTAAATTAATTTTCCACCCACCCGCTTGACCACATAACACCTAATTAAAACAGTCATTGCATAGAGTAGAGCTTCCTCTAGCCACTGGTGCTAATTTCAACTCTCTAGCACTTTGCAATCTGGAGATATTTATGCGGCAAAATCAGGCATTCAGGTTTTGAGTTTCCCTCCACTTTAGCTCCAGTACCTTGGCTATAGTTATACGTACCTACAAAAAATATTTTAGTATCAAAAGAGAGCACACAGAGAGGCCTATCTTTTGAGCTATATATCAAACCCATACCATAAAGCTGACAGAATCTATGGAGTTATAAAGTGGTAATCACAAGTTTTTTTTTAATAAAAAAAAAATGCAACTGTCACTCCTTTAAACATTTTGCTATAGATGGTAGGGTCTATATAGATGGCAGTGTCTATATAGATGGTAGTCTATATAGATGGCAGTGTCTATATAGATGGTAGTCTATATAGATGGTAGTGTCTATATAGATGGTAGTCTATATAGATGGTAGTGGCTATATAGATGGTAGTGTATATATAAATGGCGTCTATATAGATGGTAGTGTCTATATAGATGGCAGTGTATATATAGATGGTAGTGTCTATATAGATGGTAGTGTCTATATAGATGGTAGTGTATATATAAATGGCGTCTATATAGATGGTAGTGTCTATATAGATGGCAGTGTCTATATAGATGGCAGTGTCTATATAGATGGTAGTGTCTATATAGATGGCAGTGTCTATATAGATGGCAGTGTATATATAGATGGCAGTGTATATATAGATGGCAGTGTATATATAAATGGCGTCTATATAGATGGTAGTGTCTATATAGATGGCAGTGTCTATATAGATGGCAGTGTATATATAGATGGTAGTGTCTATATAGATGGTAGTGTCTATATAGATGGCAGTGTCTATATAGATGGCAGTGTATATATAGATGGCAGTGTCTATATAGATGGCAGTGTCTATATAGATGGTAGTGTCTATATAGATGGTAGTGTCTATATAGATGGTAGTGTATATATAGATGGCAGTGTCTATATAGATGGCAGTGTCTATATAGATGGCAGTGTCTATATAGATGGTAGTATATATATAGATGGTAGTATCTATATAGATGGTAGTGTATATATAGATGGCAGTGTCTATATAGATGGCAGTGTCTATATAGATGGCAGTGTCTATATAGATGGCAGTGTCTATATAGATGGTAGTGTCTATATATATGGTAGTGTATATATAGATGGTAGTGTATATATAGATGGTAGTGTATATATAGATGGCAGTGTATATATAGATGGCAGTGTATATATAGATGGTAGTGTTTTTATAGATGGTAGTGTATATATAGATGGTAGTGTCTATATAGATGGCAGTGTCTATATAGATGGTAGTGTATATATAGATGGTAGTGTCTATATAGATGGTAGTGTCTATATAGATGGTAGTGTATATATAGATGGCAGTGTATATATAGATGGCAGTGTCTATATAGATGGTAGTGTATATAGAGATGGCAGTGTCTATATAGATGGCAGTGTCTATATAGATGGCAGTGTCTATATAGATGGTAGTGTCTATATAGATGGCAGTGTCTATATAGATGGTAGTGTATATAGAGATGGCAGTGTCTATATAGATGGCAGTGTATATAGAGATGGCAGTGTCTATATAGATGGTAGTGTCTATATAGATGGCAGTGTCTATATAGATGGTAGTGTCTATATAGATGGTAGTGTCTATATAGATGGTAGTGTCTATATAGATGGCAGTGTCTATATAGATGGCAGTGTATATATAGATGGCAGTGTCTATATAGATGGTAGTGTCTATATAGATGGTAGTGTATATATAGATGGTAGTGTCTATATAGATGGCAGTGTCTATATAGATGGCAGTGTCTATATAGATGGAAGTGTCTATATAGATGGCAGTGTCTATATAGATGGCAGTGTCTATATAGATGGTAGTGTCTATATAGATGGCAGTGTCTATATAGATGGCAGTGTCTATATAGATGGCAGTGTCTATATAGATGGCAGTGTCTATATAGATGGCAGTGTATATATAGATGGCAGTCTATATAGATGGCAGTGTCTATATAGATGGTAGTGTCTATATAGATGGCAGTGTCTATATAGATGGCAGTGTCTATATAGATGGCAGTGTCTATATAGATGGCAGTGTCTATATAGATGGTAGATGGCAGTGTATATATAGATGGCAGTCTATATAGATGGCAGTGTCTATATAGATGGTAGTGTCTATATAGATGGTAGTGTCTATATAGATGGTAGTGTCTATATAGATGGTAGTGTCTATATAGATGGCAGTGTCTATATAGATGGCAGTGTCTATATAGATGGCAGTGTCTATATAGATGGTAGTGTCTATATAGATGGTAGTGTCTATATAGATGGCAGTGTATATATAGATGGCAGTGTCTATATAGATGGCAGTGTCTATATAGATGGTAGTGTCTATATAGATGGCAGTGTATATATAGATGGCAGTGTATATATAGATGGCAGTGTCTATATAGATGGCAGTGTCTATATAGATGGCAGTGTATATATAGATGGCAGTGTATATATAGATGGCAGTGTCTATATAGATGGTAGTGTCTATATAGATGGCAGTGTATATATAGATGGCAGTGTATATATAGATGGCAGTGTATATATAGATGGCAGTCTATATAGATGGCAGTGTCTATATAGATGGTAGTGTATATATAGATGGCAGTGTATATATAGATGGTAGTGTATATATAGATGGCAGTGTATATATAGATGGCAGTGTCTATATAGATGGCAGTGTCTATATAGATGGCAGTGTCTATATAGATGGCAGTGTCTATATAGATGGCAGTGTCTATATAGATGGCAGTGTCTATATAGATGGCAGTGTCTATATAGATGGTAGATGGCAGTGTATATATAGATGGCAGTCTATATAGATGGCAGTGTCTATATAGATGGCAGTGTCTATATAGATGGCAGTGTCTATATAGATGGCAGTGTATATATAGATGGCAGTGTCTATATAGATGGTAGTGTCTATATAGATGGCAGTGTCTATATAGATGGTAGTGTATATATAGATGGTAGTGTATATATAGATGGTAGTGTCTATATAGATGGCAGTGTCTATATAGATGGCAGTGTCTATATAGATGGTAGTGTATATATAGATGGTAGTGTATATATAGATGGCAGTGTCTATATAGATGGCAGTGTCTATATAGATGGCAGTGTCTATATAGATGGTAGTGTATATATAGATGGTAGTGTATATATAGATGACAGTGTCTATATAGATGGCAGTGTCTATATAGATGGTAGTGTCTATATAGATGGCAGTGTCTATATAGATGGCAGTGTCTATATAGATGGCAGTGTCTATATAGATGGTAGTGTATATATAGATGGCAGTGTCTATATAGATGGCAGTGTCTATATAGATGGTAGTGTCTATATAGATGGTAGTGTATATATAGATGGTAGTGTATATATAGATGGCAGTGTCTATATAGATGGCAGTGTCTATATAGATGGCAGTGTCTATATAGATGGTAGTGTATATATAGATGGCAGTGTCTATATAGATGGCAGTGTCTATATAGATGGTAGTGTCTATATAGATGGTAGTGTCTATATAGATGGTAGTGTATATATAGATGGCAGTGTCTATATAGATGGTAGTGTCTATATAGATGGCAGTGTCTATATAGATGGTAGTGTCTATATAGATGGTAGTGTCTATATAGATGGCAGTGTATATATAGATGGCAGTGTCTATATAGATGGTAGTGTCTATATAGATGGCAGTGTCTATATAGATGGTAGTGTCTATATAGATGGTAGTGTCTATATAGATGGCAGTGTCTATATAGATGGTAGTGTCTATATAGATGGCAGTGTCTATATAGATGGTAGTGTATATATAGATGGTAGTGTCTATATAGATGGCAGTGTCTATATAGATGGCAGTGTCTATATAGATGGCAGTGTCTATATAGATGGCAGTGTCTATATAGATGGTAGTGTCTATATAGATGGCAGTGTCTATATAGATGGCAGTGTATATATAGATGGCAGTGTATATATAGATGGTAGTGCATATATAGATGGTAGTGTCTATATAGATGGTAGTGTCTATATAGATGGCAGTGTATATATAGATGGTAGTGCATATATAGATGGTAGTGTATATATAGATGGCAGTGTCTATATAGATGGCAGTGTCTATATAGATGGTAGTGTATATATAGATGGCAGTGTATATATAGATGGCAGTGTCTATATAGATGGCAGTGTATATATAGATGGTAGTGTCTATATAGATGGCAGTGTCTATATAGATGGTAGTGCATATATAGATGGTAGTGTATATATAGATGGCAGTGTCTATATAGATGGTAGTGTCTATATAGATGGTAGTGTCTATATAGATGGTAGTGTCTATATAGATGGCAGTGTCTATATAGATGGCAGTGTCTATATAGATGGCAATGTCTATATAGATGGTAGTATCTATATAGATGGTAGCGTATTATTTTTTGTCAAGTCAAATCATACAAATCATACATAGTTTTTTTGTTCTTGTTTCTTTTTAATTCTTTTTGTTCCGCATAGTTACAGGTAAGATGACGCTGGAAGAAATTCTTCTTACTGGAGCAGATAATGAAAATGAGTGAGTTGAATGGATACTCTGAAAGCATTATGATGGAACATCATCTACTTACTATAGCAATGAGAATGATATAAATTTGCTTCTAACATGCAGTTGAAGAATACATGGCTGAGTGTCAGCAGAGAAAGGGGGCACAGATGAAGTGCCAGCAAAAGAAGAAGGTATGGACAAGTTTCAGCTGAGGAAGAGGGCATGGACAAGTGTCAGCAGAGGAAGAGGGCATGGACAAGTGTCAGTAGAGGAAGAGGACATGGACAAGTGTCAGCTGAGGAAGAGGGCATGGACAAGTGTCAGCTGAGGAAGAGGGCATGGACAAGTGTCAGCAAAGGAAGAGGACATGGACAAAGTGTCAGCTGAGGAAGAAGGCATGGTCAAGTGTCAGCTAAGGAAGAGGGCATGGACAAGTTTCAGCTGAGGAAGAAGGCATTGTCAAGTGTCAGCAAAGGAAGAGGACATGGACAAAGTGTCAGCAAAGGAAGAAGGCATGGACAAGTGTCAGCAAAGGAAGAGGACATGGACAAGTTTCAGCTGAGGAAGAAGGCATGGTCAAAGTGTCAGCTGAGGAAGAGGGCATGGACAAGTGTCAGCAAAGGAAGAGGACATGGACAAGTTTCAGCTGAGGAAGAAGGCATGGTCAAAGTGTCAGCTGAGGAAGAGGGCATGGTCAAAGTGTCAGCTGAGGAAGAAGGCATGGACAAGTGTCAGCAAAGGAATAGGGTATGGTCAAAGTGTCAGCAAAGGAAGAGGGCATGGACAAGTGTCAGCAGAGAAAGAAGGCGAGTATCAGCAGAGGAAGAAGGCAGACGGGGTAACAGTAGAGGAAGGGGATGTCGACAAGAAGAACAAGGGCGTGTGGACAAAAGAGCAAAAAGGATGGTAAATTTCAAAGGGAAATATTTTTCTGAAGTTGAAGGAAGTCACCATGAAAATGAAAATTTGACAGTTACCTCTAGGCTATATCACCTACACATAAGGCACAGAAAATAGGACCCATTACAACACTTCGTGCTTGCTCTTAGGGAAGGGGGGGGGGGATATTTATTTTTATGCGGCTGCTACAGAAACAAACAAGTATGCACTAAACAAAAAGGTACCAATGCATCTGATTCCGAAATGGCTTTTATTTATCGCAATATTTATTTATAGCAAAGCAATGGAATCGTCAACTTCAAAAAAATATCTTCGTCACGCTGTCGGTTATTACTATAAGTCAAATTATATCCCAATGACTGACAATCGTCACAGGAAGACAATGTGCGTGGATGGGAAATGCCGCCTCTCAGGTCTAGCAGATAAAGTGGAGAGCCAACATTTGTACCGTACTTTTGCCAAATATCAAATGAGAAAGGGAGATGGGTTTCTCTGCCTATTTACAGCGACCACATCAATTCTTTTGCGGAAGTAAAATGACTTCATTAAGGAAATAAATCTCGCCAGGCGCAATGAGCCAACTTTTATCTACTGGTGGTGTTCAAATAAGTGAAATAGAAAAGACAAACTTCTTTGGTCAAGAACAGCAGATATTTAATTTCAAATCCCTTAGGTCGGAATCTCCGCTAAACATGGATATACACCGACAGGTCATCTTTTTCAATTGAATAAAAAAAAGGAAGCAACAACAAATCGATATTAGTGCGAGTATAGCAAAATCCCTTGCCAAACGTAGAAGTGCACATGCATACAGCAATCATGGGCTAACAAAATTAATGGATACTCCTTTTTAAAATTCCTTCTGGATGTACATTCATGCTGCCAAATAATTGCGTGCGCTGAATGCAGCACCTATTTTAAGTGACCATTGAGCATTACTTTTAGTCATTGGCTTATATATACACAATTGTCTAGAATCTGTGGAATGGAATGGTGCTGTAGAAGGTGGAATAACATAGACCTGTGTAAAAATTTTTTTTTAAAAATTGAGTTAGTTTTGTCAAGAGTTTTTGTTGTTAAGGAAAGCCGACTATGTGTGGTGGTGTTAGTAAAGGAGAGTACTATGCCTATCAGTGGTGGCAGACACCTTAGGGCTAGTTGAGGAGGGAGTTAGAAATGTGTCTTATCTATCACTGGTGGTTGAGGAGGGTACCCTGTATCCTAGCTGTCAGTGGTGGCTGAAGAGGGAGCTCTGTGTCCTATCTGTCAGTGGTGGTGGCTAGCCCCTTAGGCTGGTTGGGGAGGGAGCCCTGTGTCCTGTCTGTCAGTGGTGGCTGATCCCAAATATGTTGACCGTCACGTCAGTTGTAGGATAAAGATTCGACATGACTCCTTTTGGAACACTTTAATTTTAATATAATCTCAGTAGCTTCCCACTGCTTTAGTGACCTGGAAGGAAAATGCCCTTGACCCCCTACCACACTACTGATGTATATACGTGGTTTCATACAGGATGATTTGGTGGTGGTGGTGGTGTGGGTGTCTGTGTGTGTGGGAAGGGGAGGAGGTCATTTTATGTGTAGTAGAGATGGAGTCTTCAAGTGCACTTCTCAACACCTGGCTTGCTCTACCAGCTACTGCTGAGCGTTCCAAATGAACCTTATCAGAAACGGTCTTCGATCTTAACTTAGTGACATTAGTCTTGTTAGACTAATGCGTATTACTATCGAAGGACCTCAGCTCAATAGTTGACTTCAATCAAATTTTAGACATATACAAACAGAAATTCCTGGGGGGGAGGGAGAATTCCAGGGTGCCACTACCTCTGTATGAAACCCTGATATACGACCTCAACTACTCAACAATAAACTTTAAGCACCTTGATTATTGGAGAGCAAAGTGAGCTCTCAAATGGGAGACATATGAATGGGCCACCCACCATCAATGATCAGGTCAGGAGTTCGACAAAGTCTTAGCCTCACTCCTTAATTTTAATTATATTTTGGGGGGTAAAGGGGAGGGAGGGGGTTAGCCGTCTTTATTCGCCTGCTGATCTTTTGTTCGTCCACCTTTAGCTTTATCTGCACTAATAGAGATAATTCATTAACCTCTTGCTTTTTCAGCACAACTAGTAGAATCATCCCCACCCACCATATAGATATACAAAGGGTCAGAGTGGAGTATCAGAAGCAGTTGATTCCAGACAGCCCTGCACTCCGGTCTATATTGTATTTCTCCCCAACCAACCCTGAACAAAGATCAAGCCATACCCATCCTCCAATAATACATACTTGACGATAGTAAATCAAAACCACTCCCTAAATATGTGAAAAGATTTGGGAAAACCCACCAGATAGCAAGATTGAAGTGCGACAACATCCTTTGATCATCCCCCCTCCCCCTTCACACTCACAATATTAGGGGATTTCTATCGCAATACTATTAGGGGATTGCAATACTATTAGGGGGTTTCTAGGGGGTTGCAATACTATTAGGGGGTTGCAATACTAAATATTAGGGGGTTTCAATTGTTCAAAATATTCATGACCACCACATAGGGGAAAAGACCGTTTCCGTTTAGTGCCCATTCAAATTTAGATTGTGAGGTTCCACAGAGTTTGGAGTTTGGGTGCATGCAACCACAGACCTTCAATTTCAGTGTCAAAGAAAGCAACAGATAAAACCATCTGCAAATGTTAATGTAAATTGTTAACTAATGACTATTCTCACTCTCAGCAGGTTGAAGTCATTTTGATGTGCCCCCCTTGCATACCTGAAACTGAGGGACTGTCATGTCCACCGTGTACTGCTTAGTGATGTGTTCAAACTCTGCCACTCTGAGCTGCAAGGTGATGTAGGGAGAGTTGAATGACTTGCAGCTACTGGAGCTCATGGCTATACCTAACTTCCAGTCCATAGAGATCAGCTACAACAGAATTTATGAACAACAGTTACCTACTCTCCACAACATAGTATAAGACAATAATATAAACAATAGCCACTTAATTAAGGGGGGACTACACCTTGGATTTTTTTAAATTTGTTTTTGTTATCAGTTCAAACTGTTGCTGTACATATCTACTAGCCAATTCTAAAGTTTTAGAGCTATTGGATGCTCCATTTCAAAGTTATGATGGTTTTTGTCCATGCAATTTGAAGAGAAACCAACAAGGAACACTTAACAACAATAAGCCAATTGTACACAAAATTTGATTTTGACATTCAGTAACAAAAAGTAATAATAATAATGTATCCACTATTGTTTGTATGTTCTCGCTCACTTTTCTCGGCCCAGCTGCAACATCTAGGGGCTTACACTTGGGAACTAGGAGTGATTCGATCCCACGCAGCCAGTAATAGCCTCAGATTTGGTTATAAACGCAGCTAAAATGGCACTTGGCATTGTTAGCCATTTTGTTTAGTGATATAACTGTGCATGCGTCTTCGAAGCCAAGGATAGCTCACAAAAAATGCAACACCGGCGACGTTACCAACAAACACTTAGCTACGTTAGAGCTCACAGTTTGCAAGAGAGGCTGATCCCCTGGAGCCAATGATGGCCTTGGATTTGGTCTCGGAGAGTTTACACTCTTCACTTAGACTTCTACCACGAGCTTGGGAGCAAAGTTAAAGCGAAGTAGCTCTCCATAGAAGCTAAGATTTGGAGCAGATGTAGCTGGAGGGATACTTACTACGCTACAGCTCACACAACACAAGTAGTTTTGCAGATTGCTTAACCCATTCACTGGTGTAAGTGTATATATATATGCAAAAAGCTGAATTTAAAAATCGATAAAAAATCGAAGGGTTAAAAAATATCCAATGAAGGCCAAAAAAAAAGAAGCTACTGTACATTCTTTCTCTACTTGCCTATTGAATATACTTGCCTATTGAATATAATATAGGCTATAGATGTTCGGTAACTAAGGGGAAAATATTGAAAAATGCGGACCATTCAGAATTCGAGTAGCTTTTTCACAGCGAACAAGATGTCCGGTAGACTAACCTTGGAGGATTATGCATTCTCTGGTTCTGGACGATGATTTTGGACTCACTGAGGGGGAAAGCAGAGATGAAGAAGGTGATGGTTTCTCATCTTACCTTGACCAGACCAGTATTGACCCTGAAGCTCTGCTATCAAAGTTGTCAGACCTGACTAACCTTCAAGCAAGCCTAGCGCTCTCACTGACTTACCTTCAAGCAAGCCTAGCGCTCACATTCAAGCTGACGATTTTGATGAAGACGAGAGTTCATAGCGATGAAGAAGGCATTGACTGTGAGTTTAGCTATAGTTAGCTATGCAGTGAGTAAGCAACATGAACCGCAAAGGCTGTTTTAGCTTCCTTGTTCGTGGGTAGTCCATGAAAAAATGTTTAATTTGATTATGTTAGTTGTGTGTCACAAAGAACTGTTTCCCCCCCAAATATCACACCATGGTAGACTTCACCCACCAGTAGTTTCCTTGTGTTTTACTTCAATCTGTTGTTGTTTGTTGCATTTATTGGTTTCTGCAGGTATTCTCTCTCTCTGTTATATTGTGTTCATATTCATGTGATTCATTGTGATGGTCATGTATCGTGCTAGCATGCATATATGTATTCACACTTCTGGAATGTTATAATTCAGATCAAAAAATCAAATTGTCACTGTAGACGTAAAGTAATATGTTTTTATTGTTATGAAGACACATTCAAAACTGTCACTCCTGAATCCTTTTTCAACATTATTGCCTAAGGTATTAGAGTATCCATGGTACATCTTGTATTTTTCTTGTCCTTGTACCTATAATGATACAAATACCTACACAAATACCTATACGATAAAAATATCATGAAGGTAGCTTATTATTTTTACTGGCTAAACACATATCAAAACAAGAATTACCAAGTTTAAATGATATTCACCTCAACGTGGTTTCGTGGTATGTTTCTATGGCAACAAACACTAACCACAATGTCGGTCAATACAAATGCTATCACATGTGTTATGGTTGCTAGGGAAATTTACGAAGTATTGCTGAGATAGCAGGCACATCTTCACAGGTTGTGTTGATGAAATGAAGTCACTGGTCAAAGGGTCAAAGGTTTGCTACGGTAATCACCTGATCTTTGCAAGCTTTTTAAAATTTTTAATCTAATGTCCAGTTTTACTTTCCCACTGTTTGTGTCTACATTCTCTATGACAAAAAAGTGCCCGGGAGGGCCTCTTTTTTATATACATATATATTACAAAGGAAACACATCTATGAGAGCAAATATAGGATATATAGTCTTCATAGTGATGCGACACCACCTCCCACTCCTCACCTGTCCTATAGAGAGCGCCCGAGTGGGTATCGATATCAAGGATGCTCCTTCTTCTTTCCACACATGCTTCAGAGTAGCCATGGCTCCCTCAGTCCACTCCAGAGAGGACTTCAGCTCGGCCAACAATGCATCGGCACTCAACTTGGCTTTTGCAGCCTCCCTGCTTGCCACAAAAACAACAATGTGTGTATAGACATCACAGACTGAATTAGCAATCAGCATTACAAAAGACTTGTTATCTAACAAGAAAGGTACAATTTGAAAACTCCCTGCAGTTACATTGAAGATCATGGAACAACAATGAATGATTTAAAAAAAAACACTTGCTAAACAGTTTCTATTCATGTAACAGTAAACATGGTGTTTTGTGGTGACCTGAATAGACATGAAAGTGCATCGATACAAATCTTCACATCAGGTTTGGGAGTTAAATGCAGTTCTTGCACCATCTGAAGAGGGGAGGGAGAGGAGTGGGAAGGAGAGAGGGGTGAGACAAAGAGAAGAGACAAAGAGAGGAGAGGAAGGGAGGGGACAAAGAGAGAGGAGGGGAGAGAAAGGGAGTAACATGAAGGGAAGGTAGAACAGGGTAAGGTAGGATTGAGGGAAAGGGAGCAGAGGGGAGATAGGAAGACAGAAAAGGAGAGGGATGAAGAGAAATTGGGTAAAAAAACACCAAAATATACTTCTTGGTATTTTACTTTCGCATACCAGTTCATAGTGTGCTATGCAAATGAATCCTGCTTGATATCTTAAGAATGCAATGACATCTTGACTCTGTACGAAATAGAGAGTGGTGATGTCGGACGTTTTGTTGGTGCACTATTATTAGAGTTTATTTAACCATTTCAACGAGCAGAACCTGTGGAAGGACATTGATCACTGACACTGCCTCGCTGAAGCCTCTAGGAACATTTGATAAAATCCCCATCTTGCAAGCTTTAACGAAACTCCTGGTCTCGGAACTCCTAGGCAGCTATCATTACGTAGTCTCGTATTACCTTACTTTTTTCCTGTGTATATTTTTCTAGAGGGGGAGGGGGGAAGGCGGAGGATCAGAAAGGGAAACGAATGCAATCCTCTGACTGAGCATGCGCGATTTAACTATTGCTTGCTCCTTTAGAACCTCGTGTCTTTGATCCCCATTAATCTTTCGAAATAAAACTGTTAGAGCTCCCTATGGTAAGATGTAATGTTTTATGAGTTATCCTTTTTACTTTGATACGTTATTTAGACTTCCAGACCTTTAGTTACAGTGTTTGGGGAAGATGGAAAATCTTGTGCCCAAACCACTCTTCCAGCTGTTTTCAAGGCCCCCATCAGGACTGATGTGGTTCAGTTTGTCCATACTAATATGAGGAAAAACAAAAGGCAGCCTTATGCAGTTTCGACCAAAGCTGGACACCAGACTAGTGCCGAGTCGTGGGGAACTGGCCGTGCTGTCTCACGTATTCCACGTGTGCGAGGAGGAGGCACCCACAGATCTGGCCAGGCTGCTTTTGGAAATGTAATGGGAGGTTTTACAATTTGATGTATTAAGATAGTATATGTTGTGATTTTTTTGGGTGTGATTTGATAGATGTGCCGAGGGGGACGTATGTTTGCTCCCACCAAAATCTGGAGGAAGTGGCACCATAAAATCAATAAGAACCAGCGCCGCTATGCTACCTGCTCTGCTCTGGCTGCTACGGCTCTTCCAGCTTTAGTCATGGCCAGAGGACACCGCATTGACAACATTGGGGAGGTCCCTCTTGTGGTGGACAATGCAATTGAGAAGCTGTCGAAGACCAAAGATGCCACTAAACTTCTTAAATCCATCAATGCTTATGCTGATGTGGAGAGGAGCAAGTTGTCCCGCAAGATCCGTCCTGGGAAGGGTAAAATGAGGAACCGTCGCTATGTTGTACGCAGGGGCCCTCTTATAATTTATAACGAAGACAACGGGATCACCAGAGCTTTCCGTAACCTCCCTGGTGTGGATCTCCTAAAGGTGGATCGCATGAACCTTCTGCTTCTGGCTCCTGGTGGCCATCTGGGAAGATTCTGTATCTGGTCAAGGGCAGCTTTTGAAAAACTGGACGATCTTTATGGAACTTGGAGAAAGAGGTCCACCATGAAGAGTAACTATAAGTAAGTGATACTTGATTTCAGTTGCCATGTTTAGTCATGTAGTGAAGGCTGTACACAATAAATCTGGCTTGGACTTAATGCGTTTACTCTGTAGGTTTGGTTCCACTGATCCTCCATGATAATTGTTTAGTTTAGTAAAAAGGACAAAAAAAGGAATGAAGTTGAAGGGGATTGGGATTGGTGTACAAAGTTTGCTGCTGGTACTAATCTGCTTGTAATTTGTTGGTTTCCACTTTTTTTGTTTTGTTGTTGACGTCTGAGAAAGGGTCATTAAAATTCTCTTGACTTTCTAGCTCGGAAGTAAGCTATGCAATTTCTGGTTCTCTTCAGCTTCTACTTCTCCTTTCTTTAGCAAAGAATGTCGTCACCATTTTCACTACCATTGTCGCCAATGAGGTCTCACTGACATGCTCAACTGATTATTTACTAATTGTAGTATGAAAACAAGTTGCCAATGCAGGGTGGAAACCTCTATCATATAACTTGAACTTTGTAAAGGTTAAGGCCAGTATTGCCCATAAAAACATATTTATGTAAACGTGCATAAGTTTGCTGTCCTTCATTCCCTACAGCTCATATACAGCTCTCTGCAAGAGCTTTCTAATGATATACTTTATTAGAAATTTCAGTAAAGTATATATAGAGGTTTGGAAAAATTCTGACAGAGTCACAAAAAGAATTCCCTCTCCTAAGATATGCACTATACACACTTCCCTTTTATGAATGTAGTAGAGGAACCTCTAAAGCACAATTTAAGTTGAAAAATTTGACCTCAAAACTAAGGAGTTTTCATGACGAGGTCAACCAATATATGGGCATATTAGGGTATATACACATGACTATAAAATTGGACTAGTACTTCCAAATTGAAAAACTTCCAACTTAAAAGGTAGAACAAAGATAGAGCTACAAAATGATATATAATGAAGCAGGTATACATAAATTTTTCCTTGAGATATCTTTCTTTTCCTTCAAAAAAACATG
Source organism: Cladorhizidae sp. MBARI D1340-BT2 (assembly GCA_028752905.1). Classification (NCBI taxonomy): domain Eukaryota; kingdom Metazoa; phylum Porifera; class Demospongiae; order Poecilosclerida; family Cladorhizidae; species Cladorhizidae sp. MBARI D1340-BT2. The sequence goes on from JAQNBH010000017.1 coordinate 12,262,528, forward strand.
TTTCTGAGAGTTCGCTGTTGAAGTTGGGCTACTATTATATTGGGTCACCACTAGACTACTTTCACCATAAGTCTATGTTTTTGCACCTTTGCACTTGTCTATTCTTCTGAGTAAGTATTTACCACTATGCTCAATGATTCTACGTGCAATGAGCTGCATTCTAATACTTGAATAAAGTCTCCAGGGTAAGCGGTCGCAAAGATATGAGCGATCAAACTTTACTGAAGCTGAACTAACCTCTTTCTAAGGTGAATATAAGTGAGAGCCTGGATAAAATCCACCATAACTAGAGACTTGTGCATCCAAATGTTTTCAAATTTGAAAGACAGTTTGTACAGATGTATAGAAAGGATATAAGCCACAAAAAAATATATTGTCAAAAAAAATGGGCAATACTGGCCTTAATGCATTGAAGGTTGATAACAATTTGAGGGAATGTGATATATGTAGGTTCAGTTCATGAAATTTACATGCTTAATGCATTGAAGGTTGATAACAATTTGAGGGAATGTGATATATGTAGGTTCAGTTCATAAAATTTACATGTGAATGTTATTTGCAGCCTCCCTCGTCCCAAAATGATCCAGACTGACCTAAGTAGGCTGATCAACTCTGACGAAATCCAGAAAGTTTTGCGTCCAATAAGGTTAGTCCAAAGGTTAAATTGGGCTGTAAATAGCCATGTTTATGTGTTTTTTTGATTTTGTGTAGGCCTAAGGACAAGAGGTTTACTCAGAAGAAAAATCCACTGAAGAACCTGAATGTGATGCTGAGGTTAAATCCTTATGCCAAGACCTTCCGCCGGCAGCAACTACTTTTACAAATACGTCGGAAAAAGGAAAAAGTGGAGCTAAAAAATAAAAAGGGGGTCTATGATGTGAAAGCAAAAACTGATGAAGCAAAAACTGATGAAGCAAAAACTGATGCAAAAGCAAAAACTGATGCGAAAGCTGCGAAAGCAAAAACTGATGCGAAAGCTGCGAAAGCTCCGAAAGCAAAAACTGATGCTAAATAAAAAAATAAACAGCTCCTTCAGGATTGTTTGGTGTAACAAGTTTGTTTGATGTGGTTGTCTTTATACTTTATCTCCATGGGTGTGAATCTTGTTTGGTAAGTGATCATCACGTGAAATGTATTGACACCAATGCCCACAAGATCTGACGATTATAGGTGTGGGGTGCAAGACTACATTGCGTTTGGTTTGTGCCGTCCTTCCTATATATCCTTTGCATGAATCTGTTAAGGCCAGTATGGCCCATTTTTTTCTTCAAAAAACTCGCACCTCTTTCAAGGGCCATAACTCCTGAACTACACTCCCTATGCCAGTGATTTTATGCTCAAAAGATAGATCTCTCTTAGTGCTTCAAAACAACATTTAAAAAGTGAGGATAGGGTCTGTATACAGTGTGTGACATGCAGAAAAGCTGGGAAAAGTGAGAAAAATCAACCTTAAAACCCTACAAAGCCTAGCTAAAAAAATAAAACAGCTATGGCTTCCAAAACTCTTGGTAATATTGCTTAGACACTAATGAGTGATTTAATAGAATTAAATAGTGCTTGCTAAGTGCACTACCAGCTGTACAATTGGCTGCGTGCCAGCGCTTTTAATTGCCACTAAGGACAGTTGTGAATAAACTTATAACTTGGAAGTGCTTATAGCTACTACTTAACTAACTATTAAATCATAGAGCAAAGACAGAGCTATAAAATGATATATAATTAAGTAGGTACACACTAATTTTTCTTCGAGATATCCTTATTTGAAATTCAAAAAGGCTCTTTTTTTGGAAATGTGGGAAATCGCTGTTGAAGTTGGACTATATACTTTCAAGGGGAGACAATGGTATTTTTAAATATATTTTTTTAAACTTGTGATTACAACTTTAGAGCTCCGTAGATTCTGCAACCTTCATGGTATAGACTTGATATATAGCTCAAAAGATAGGTCTCTCTGTGTGCTCTCTTTTGATACTAAAATATGTTTCATAGGTATAACTATAGGCAAGTTACTAGACCCTGAAGTGGAGGGACCTCAAAAACCTGCATCCCAAAGTCCCCATCCAGAATAACTCCAGATTGCTAAGTGCAAAAAAAAATTGAAATTGTTACGAGTGGCTAGAGGAAGCCCTAGAGCATGCAATGACCTTTTTCATTAGGCGTTAAAAATTTATTACCTGGTCAAGCGCGCGGGTAGAAAATTGAGGGTGTTGCAATCAACGCCCTCAATTTTCCAATCAACGCCCTCAATTTTCTACCCGCGCGCTTGACCAGGTAATAAATTTTTAACGCCTAATGAAAAAGGTCATTGCATGCTCTAGGGCTTCCTCTAGCCACTCGTACCAATTTCATTTTTTTTGCACTTAGCAATCTGGAGTTATTCTGGATGGGGACTTTGGGATGCAGGTTTTTGAGGTCCCTCCACTTTAGGGTCTAGTAACTTGCCTATAGTTATACCTATGAAACATATTTTAGTATCAAAAGAGAGCACACAGAGAGACCTCTCTTCTGAGCTATATAGTATCGGGGGGGGGGGGGGGGGGGGGGGGGGGGGAGTTTTCAGCCACCTAAGCTACTTTTCCTTGTTCTACCACACTCTTCATTGAACTTCATTTCTTTTTGTAGGATTTAGTGTTGGGCATATCTTGGGCTACAATAATATCACTTTAGTTAAGGATCATGTATGTGTTTTGTTCAGATTTTTACACCAAAGTGCACCCACCTAACTAAGGGAGTTTTCAGCCACCAGAGGGAGTTTTCAGCCACACCTTTTAACCCAACAATTGTGCCAACAACTTCCATTCTACACACACAATAATGATGTACTATGAATTAACTATTATATCTTCTCATTAATATTTAAGCAAACCAAATAGTAGTGGGGTTGTTTTTCATATTTTGACCAATAATCAAATACTTTCACAAAAGTGACAAAGCCATTCAATGTCTAAAATACTTCCAATGTCTACATCAGCACATGTCTCTTCAAACCATCTTCCACAGTGGCCACATTCCACCCAGTTCTCCTCAGAATCCGAACTATCTTCGGCTGTCCCACAGAGAGCACAACAAACAGACGTCACAAGTGCAACCTTACGACGCTTCGTTCCACGTTTCACTACACCAGAATCACCTGATGAAGACTGGTTGAAATGTGGCAACCCAGAACCTCCCAATGTTGAAGGATCACCAGTGGATGACAGAGGCTCAGTAGTAGATGGAGGCTCGATAGTGGATGACAGAGGCTCACCAGTGGATGACGGAGACTCACCCGATGAAGATGGGTTGGAATTTTGCTTGCTTCTCTGTTTCCCGTACTTCTTCTGTTGAAGCTCAAGCTGCCTCTTTTCCTTTCTCTTTTGCTCCTCCTCCTTCTTCCTCTCTCTTTCTTCCTGTTTTTGATGCCGGATTCTGGCTTTCTCTTTTTCCAATTCCTTTCTTTTCCTTGCCTTTTCCTCTCGCTCTAGTCTTTTCCTTTCCTTGTCCTCTTCTTCTTCTTTTTTCTTTCGTTCTTTTTCTTCGCAAAGTTCAATAAACTGATTTGATGTCAGGTGGCTTGGAAGCTTAGTTCGATGTGCTGTTTGCTTCCCCTTCTTACTTTTCACTTTTGGATAACATAAAATGTCTTTGAATACCGGAGAAATTGCTTTTCCAGGTTGCAATTTAAGATTTGGTGCTGGTGTCTCACTTGATGCATGCATGGAAGCTACAGAGACAGGTGTGGAAGTTACAGAGGTAGCCGTACCACTGGCCTTTGGTGGAGAAATGTTACCTTTTGTTGTAGCATCTTGCGACGATGTGGAAGTCTGGTCTGCTAGACTTTTGAGTGACTTCCATTCAAGGTACAACTCATCATGAGTGAGATCATATCCTTCATCTAGTCGGCACTGGAAACACTCAATCTGGTCCACTGTCATTGATTTTTCTAACATCTGCAGAGTTGGTGTAGATCCTGTAACATCAGGTAGATTCTCAGGTGGGTTGTCATGTGGACACTCAGGTGGACTCGGATTCTTGTCACCAGCTCCACTGTTCTGAGAGTGGTAGACAGTAGATGGTACAAGGATATCAGCTTTAATAGCTAGCCTGTTTATAGGACAAAGACCTGTGACTCTGAAGCTGTTTACCATGGTTGACAATTTCACTGTCTTCTCCCAGGCAACTCGAAACACTTTTGCGAAATCATATTTACTCAATACATCGCCTAGGTGCTCTATCTCCCATCTTTCTACAGCCTTATCCCAGTTCTGTTTCAGAGGCTTGAAGAAGCCGACATCACATGGCTGCATACAATGTGTACAGTGAGGTGGGAGACAATAGAGTAGTACCTGATTTTCTATGGCGAGTTTAGAAACTTCCATATTGATATGAGAGCCATGTCCATCAAAAACTATGACAACTGGACGTTCAGGAGGTATTCTCTTAATAAAATGGTTGGCTAACCAACCATAGAAGAGTGATGCTGTCATCCAACCATTGTCACTGTGTCCCATGTAACTATTTGGAACACCACCATCTAAAGGGTTTTCTTTGAAGCGTTCACCTGGAAAGACGTGATAGGGTGGTATGGTTTCGCCAGCTGCATTATAGCAGACCAATGTAGTGATCTGTTGTTTATTTCCACTACTAACTTTGTTCACTTGTTTTGAACCACATGGTGCTAGCACTTTCCCAGTACGAGACATGAGAGGAAACCCACTCTCATCGCAGTTGTAGATAGCAGAGGGGCAATCAAGAATATTGTGTGATTCTAGAAAAACTTTAAAGCCAGCATACCATTGATCCAGAATGGCCGGAGTGCAAGAGAGAGCACGATACACATCCAAGGTTTGTGACTTCCTGAGTGAAATTTCAGGATGTCTTGCCATAAACCCACGAAGCCAATCCTTACCAGGACGGTTTTGTGCAAATGGGTTACGTCGACCATCTTTATCTAGAATCGCCTTGACTATCAACGTTAGATGGTCCCTTGTGCGGCCATATCCAATTGAAGACATGTGGAATACCCAGTTAACAAGCTCAGCTTCCTCTGCACCAGATAGATATGGAGAAGGGCCTGATCGAGAATTAGCAGGGATGTTGTGCTTAACTTTACTTTGTAGAGTACCTATAAAGGACAAAGGAAGTTTCATTCAACTCCATTATGAAAAAAAACACCCTAAAACTAAGCTTAGAAGTGAAACTTACCTCTAGGAACATCTTTTTTTGTGGCAGATTGCCGCACCCCCATGCCATCATTGCAATCTTTCAAGGCCTTTGTCATCATTTGTACTGACCATTTTCTGTACCTTTCCCTGGTGTTAGTTTCCCTTTGATGTAGATTTTCTTTATTATCAGACATCTGTTAGCCTGCAGACCAACTCCAGCAGCTTAACTCCAATCACAGACAGAACTATACTACAAAGTTTACACCTCCCCCTTAGCTACACACTTTCAGGGTGGACCGCGACTAGTTCTGAAGCAAACGCCACTGCTTATTCACCGCCTAGCTCGGTCGAAGCCTATTACCAGCTATTAAACAATGGCTTAAATTATTTCTATATTACCATGTGACTTCACTGGATGTCTATTTAGAACATCTGCGCTCTAGTTCAGAGGATAAAATTAAAAAAGTTGCGAGGTGGCTGAAAACCGACCCTGGCTGAAAACTCCCCCCGTTACTATATATCAAGTCCACACCATGAAGTTGGCAGAATCTACGGAGCTCTAAAGGTGTAACCACAAGTAAAAATTAAATAAAAAATGCCCTCCTTCAATTTTTCAGTTGAATGAAGTGTAGGCCTGGATAAAATCCACCATAACTTGAGACTTGTGCTTCCTAATGTTTCCAAATTTGAAAGACAATTTGTACAGGTGTTTAGAAATTATATAAGCACACAAAAAAAAAGGTCAAATATTGAGGAAAAATGGGCCATACTGGCCTTAACACAACGGACTGTATATATATATAACTGAAAGATTCAATTCAACTTGTATCAGGATCTTGATGCGGTAATATCTCTGGGTGGGGGGTGGGGTTAGTTTTAGGAGCTTTTGCAAGTTTCAAGAAAATGCCTGGAATGAAGTGACCACCCAAGTAAGTGCAGCATAGTTGGCACATTTACAATCTGCTGTATTATATAGTTTAGAACAATATTCTAGGCTGGATACGTCGGTACTAATATCTAGGTCCACTCCTGGTGGTGCCCTTCCGTCAATTCCTTTAAGTTTCAGCCTTGCGATCATACTCCCCCCCCCCCCCCCCCCCCCCCCGGAACCCAAAGACTTGATTTCTCACCATGTCTGGACCTGGCGAGTTTCCCCGTGTTGAGTCAAATTAAGCCGCAGGCCCTATCCGAAATTTTACGTCAGATGGCATCATTTCAGATTATAATTTATAATTCATCCAGTTGAGATAGATCATACCCACATCTTTCTTTCCCTTTCTACTCCAATATATCACTTACAGGGTAGGTCAGTATGCAGTACATAATAAAAATGGAACAAGTTAGGCCAAATTAAAGAAAAGAATTGGGGGGAAAAGGCGAGACATCAAACACTAAGGCGCATATTTCCCTTAAAGGAATACTCAAGTTGACATAACTTTACAATTGTACTCTCCACTCCTGATGAAGGCTAGAGTATCTAGTCGAAATGTTGTTGAGAAGGAAGGTGATTCTCATTACCGTTCATAGAGCACATCTTTGCTGCAAACTGTGAGTGTGACAGCAGAAGGATCCCCCAGATTGCACAACTACTCCAAGATAAGGTCAGAAGCCTCGCTTCTGACCTTATCTTGGAGTAGTGGTGTTTGGCCTCAGTAAACGTTCGCAAACGGAACGGATTACGCACGCAGACGGATACGCAATGCACGTAACGGAACATATTGCAGCGTCACAACGAATTGTGTTTGGTAAGTGATGGTCTCGCCAAATACTCCACGAAAGTAGCCACGAGGCCTATTACCTTGAGGAGTGGATGATTAGTAAGAGGACAATGCGTAAGCATAGAAGAGATAAGCTGGATGTGGCTGGGGAGACGGTTGTAAAGCAAAGAACCTTGAGGCGACAAATAAGGGATACAACTCGGTTATTGTCCAGAGTGAGTGTAGGTCAGTTAAGGCATAGATAAGATGTCGTGATTCGTGTAGGATGGTCTTCCAGAAACTGTGCGTCAAACAAAAGAAAGAGTACTGAAAGCCCTCAAGAAAGAATTGGCCCAAAAACTGGAGGAAAAAAGAAATCAAAAGCTTTCAAAGAAATACCGAATGGTGAAATTTTTCGGCAAGTGGTAGATAAAGAATTAAGGAAATGTGGCAAATGTTTTATATGGCAAATGTTTGCAGAAAAGACGAAAGTATTGCGAAAGTTGAAGTGTTTACATCAAGACTGTCCTGAGGAGAGGTACCATAATTATAAGTACTATAATGTTCGACAATAAATGTTCGACAGGATTGAAAATACCCTATCCTATGCATTGTTTATACCAGATATTAATTAAGTTCTGTGTGCTCATCTTGTAGTTATTTTTGTTGCTAAAAGATGCTAAAAGACTGCTACAGACCTGCAGTCTGGCCAAACATTCTTAGGCAAATGTCTGCCTCCTTGATCCATTGTTTTTTCTTTTGCACCACTTAAAACAAGTTTTCTGCCCTTTTTTTAAAGTATCAAATGTGCTAGCGGATATGATCTTAGTGCCGTGAAATAAAAAAATTAACCCCCCCCCCCCAAAAAAAAAACAACAGTTCAGGAGACTAAGATAATCGTAGTAATCACATCACATCCATTGGCTACAAAAGTTGGTCATGTCAAACTATATAGCTAAAATTTCAGCTGACTGTCTCATTCAATACAAGTGAGAAGGAAGCGAAAGGTACCCAAGAAAGAATCTTGAAGCCAGCATTTCGGGCCACAAAGCATATTGCAAGCCATGTCAAGCTTGAACCACTAGTGGACTTGCAGGAAGACTTCAGCTATCATCAGTATATTTTTTTCTTTTACAAAAAGTACCCAACTAACTCCACTTACCTATTGCTAGCCAGCATAATCGTTTTTTTAAAGTTGCATTTCTTTTTCCTAGACCTAGGCATGAGTATGTGGTCCACTGTCTAAAGACCACACGCAACTGCACAAGTTCTACTTACTCTCCTCCTTCCCTTGAGTCTAAACTACAAAACACACACACACAAACACAAAAACACGTACGGGTCTACAGAGTGGATGACTGCATGTCTTATACACAGGATAGTCTTATAGAGTGTTACACTATCCATGCTATAATTATTATTGTTGTGTGAGTGTGTGTGCATGAAGAGATGAGGAAGACAGTGATGTGTATGCCATGATATTTATATGCATTGCCACGCCCACTTCGGCCTTATTTGTAATGCCCCATGTATATATATTATCTGTTAGTTTCACGGGCTAACCTTAATGCCTTTGAGCCGAGGTAAAGGGTCGGTAAATACTTACACAGGATTTGTGTCAAGCAGAGGACCAACGCGGCCCCCCAGCCAGATAGTCAAACATCACAAAAGGAACTTGGTTAGAGACAAATGTAATAGCATGCCTTCAACTGGACAAATAGTGAGCTAGAATATGCATGCCTCAAGCACTCGCCCTGCATGCTTTCAGCTATAATGAATCCGACTGCTGAGGATGCGAGTCTCACAGGCTTGAAGGCTGAATAGCCAGAAGACATTCCTTTGTTGGAGGATCATGCCCCGGGAGGAATGATTTGTTAGATTCCTCCTCTTCCTGGTATACTTGGGTTAAATTAAGTTAGCAGCGCATCCCAGCACAGCTGATAGTATCTTGATCCTTCTTGGATTTCACTAAAGTAGCTCTTGGACAGAGTTCTTAATGCCATTTTTACCCATTTTTACTATATGCTACAAGTGGCATTGAACCAGCACATTCAGGGTTTCATTTTAGAAAATTGTCCAAGGGGGTGGGGGGGGGGGGGCATGATGGTTAAAGATGTGACAAAGTTTCTAATGAATTTTAATAATACAATTTCCAAGGGGGTGGGGGGGGGGCATGATGGTTAAAGATGTGACAAAGTTTCTAATGAATTTTAATAATACAATTTCCAAGGGGGGGTAAAAAGGTTCCAAGCGGGGGCAGTTGCCCCCCAATAACCTTTTCATAATCAACTTCAAATTATATTCTCTCGACGTTTCGACTAGATGCTCTAGCCTTCATCAGGAATTCCTTATTGCTGCTCGTTTAGATAGTGTTTTGAAATACTATGCTAATATGAATCAGTTTATGTTGCACTGTTTTTAAGAGGAGCAGGACTTTTGTATAGGCATGGTTTTGATCATGCATTACTTAACATGTTGTGGGGTGGAGGCAGGGGGAAGGCCCCTCCCTCTGAATTTACTGCTATAATGTGATTACTGATCTTTAGAGCAGGAATGGAGGAGACTGTCGCTAGGCTGAGAGTGGAACTGAATTACATTACGGTAAGTAGACGTATATATAATCGGGTTATCGTGTATATTTGCTCGTGGTAGTTCCCATGAATTACAATAATACTATAACAATAATACTATAAAAGCTCTAATTATGAGTCATGGGAAAACAATGGGAAAACAAACTGCTGTGACCCATAAATGGGAAATTGTTCCACCATGAACGTGATGCATGAATAGAAAAATTGACTCATATTTAACTCTGTCGCTGCACGTGGTTCTGAAGAACTACTTCACAGGGAGTCCTCTGTATTGACTTGGAAGCCAAGCCAGCTACCAAAACCTAAGGTGGTGGAAAGAGGACATGGAAGGTCACGGAACGTTGTTGTGGTTCATCCCTTAGCAGCAGCGGCTATAGCTAGCGTAAAGTAAGCTACACTATACCTGTCATGAGGATTCTCATGTTCTGAAGCCATTGTAGCTACTTCACTGATTTGAGGAGTCCATATACTCTGGTACGTGTGGTAGTCTCTAAGTAAAAGAGAATGAATCTCCTATAGTAACAATATTCGATCACGAAATTAGAACGGAAATGGGTCAATAGACAAACAAAATAGAAATTACAGACGTCATCCGTGTGGCGCACCATTAGAAATTGAGTGTAGAAAGAAATGAATTCTGACACAATTAGAATTTGGAACTTTTACAGAATATAGTAGACATAGCATGGGACTTCAGCCCCTTCAGATTGCTGAGGCAAATATCCTTGTCTTTGTTGTTTTGTTATTGCAGGTCACTGCATGGTTGATCTTAACTGAATAGAAGTCACAATGTGCAGCATATAATTGGTGATATGCTGCTGCATGAAATATGTACTGAATAGAAATCTGAAGCATAGAGAATCTGAAGCGTAGAGAAACTCTTCTTCCAACTCCTGATCTGTTCCAATATTCATAGACCTCACTTCTCTATTGCATCCCGTCTCTGTCAGTTTTCTTTTGTAGGCTCTGAGCTCATTACACTTTTTCTTTGTCTGAAATGGAAATTTCCACTCCATACTGTTCATACAGAAGCTAGCAGCTCTTCTTTCCACTGATCTAGAATCTTGACTTTCTTCATCACGATGGCCATTTCACAGCGACACATTCGATTAGGATTTGCAAGGGTCTTATTACGACTATATTTTGTACTCGGCTGAAGTGGCACAGTGAAAGTTGCAGTTGTCAATAATAAGATATAGTCAACTGGTTGGACATAACAATATACAATTCCAGTATCAAAACTTGCCTGCCTGAGGAGATGGATACAGAGGAGAGGAGGGGGAGACAAGGAAAATGAAATATTATCATGTCTGCCATCTTCTTCTTAACCAGTTTGCCTTGGTGCCTTGTATTGACAGTTGCTGTTGTATAGAGAACAACAGGAAATGGCAGCTGTAGGGGGTAAAGGAGGCGAAACATCTAAAAATACTTATGCAACTGGACAACCTTGGGCGTTGAGCAGGTTGTATTGTGTCTCTCTTTTGTGTGTGTGTGTGTGTATGTATGTGTACAGCACTTTCCCAAAGGAAGTAAATATGTGGCCCTTTACCCTTCCAGTGAGACAAGTGCCAAATCCATAGCCAGGAGAGGTATGTTTTACGAATATTAGATGAATAAACCTTGCACTCCTTTGCGGGAGTTTTCAAGGGTTTTATTTGTTTTCCCCTTCCTCCCGCCACTGAGTGTATGGTAACAGTGTTCACTATAGTCTTCAAGGTCCCCGGGGCTTCGATCCTGGGTCCCCGGGGTTTCGATCCTGGGTCCCCGGGGGTTCGAACCTGGGTCCCCGGGGGGTTGATCCTGGGTGGAATCATCTTTTATTATTCTTTTATTCCCCCTCCCCTTCCTATTTGTATCTTACTATTTTGTTTGTTCGCCAAAACTGGAGGTAGGCTGGAAATATGTTGGTAGGCGGGAAATATTCCACCCAGGATTGAGCTGGGGACCTTTAGTGCCTAGAGAACGACATGCAGACAAACACACAGAATTTCCCTTTATATAGTAAGTTGTGTGTGTATATTATATATATATATAAGAGGATTGTTTGTTTGACTGCTGTAGAGTTCCAGGGAAGCCTTGGTTAGGACTCCAATGGCCTCTTTGGGGTAACTTTTCACAAGGGAAGGTCATCGCCATAAAATATTTGCTGGGATAGGGGTGCCCCATGGGGTATAAATGGCACCCCCTGGGGCCATCATAGAACGGCATAGCACTTGACATTGGTGGCCCATTTTGTTTAGGGAATTACCTGCGCATGTGTTCTTTCAGGTGGCAGCATTACCAACAATGTGCCTAGCTACATTAGATGCAAACAGTTTGCTAGCGAGGCTGTTTCTAGTTTTACTTTCATTATTATAGAAAAACACTGCAGTTGCTTAAAATGATGAAATTTGCAGAAGGCAGCGTTGTCATCCACTGGTTCTACAAAAAAAATATGGTTGTTTAAAAAAATATATATTTAGAAATGACAAGGTGTCTAGGCTCTATTTCATGGGGAATCCGGGTACTGGGTGGCTAGGGACTAGGGAGCACAGCTACTGGGTGGCTAGGGAGAGCAGCTACTGGGTGGCTAGGGAGCACAGCTACTGGGTGCTTACACCCTGCTTCATGGGGAGCCCAGCTACTGGTGCGGATCCAGCTACTGGGTTCCTAGGCCCAGCTAGCCTAGGGGATCTAGCTACTGGATGCCTATGCCTTGCTTCATCAGGAATCCTTTTCTAGCTGGCATGACCCCTAGGCACACCACTACCTATAACAGCTGTAATCAATACTTTGATCACTTATCTTTTTTTGTCTGGCCATTGCCGGCACCTCTGCCAATATATATTTAAATGTGTGTGCAGGTTTGTGAATACATAAATATATACAATTATAACATATACACATCACTAACTCATCGATGGGATAGGCCCGTACATATATTAGACTGTGCATCATTTTTTTACAAGCTGGTCAATGGGTATGGCAAGGAGATGGCAAGGAGACAATTATGACCTATCAAGGAGGAACTAATCCTATTAAAATTGTTTATGGATATGTTGACTATCAAAATATTTGACAATATGACATTGTCGGACATTTACGGTATTTGGTAATGATCATCATGCATGCAGTTAATCGAAGGGTGTGTTTTTATTGGCAGTGTTGTATTTGCAACAATGACCTCAATAAATCAACTTTTAAATTTATTATTATTATTATTATTATTATTATTATTATTATTATTATTATTATTATTATTATTATTATTATTATTATTATTATTAATTATTATTAAATTATAATTATTATCATCATTATTATCATTATTATCATCATCATCATCATCATCATTATTACTATTACTATCTTGCTATTACTATCTTGCAACAATTAAATAGCTGACGAATATTTTACTCACTCAACGTTTCGACTAGATGCTCTACCCTTAATCAGGAATAATGAGATGACTTAACGAACTCTCAGTTGACATAATAAAATTACTATGACCTTCTCAATTTGCTCTCTCGACATTTCGACTAGCCTTTATCAGGAATAATGAGAATTTATTTTCTTCTGGCTATAGCCAATGCAACATATTTATTTCTCCATCACATTTCCTGCTCCACTAGTGCAGGCACCAAGGCCCTTAGAAAAGTCTAGTCTAGGCAGCAGTCGTTGTATACTGTAAGTGGCTCAGGCCGAGTTTTGGAAATCATTTGCTAAATTACGTATTCTTATCTTTGATCAAGTCACTAATGAATTGTTCCATAGCCGCTTGTGAGCCACTCTCTCTGTGCACGCTGCACAAGACTTCCTAATTAGGCTTTCCCAGTAGCCTACCTAGGAAGTGAGCAGTTTCAGGGTCTGTGCTTATTACTTATTTTAGCCATAGAGGGAGGAAGAAGTTGCATATGGTGAAAATGACCAGTTTTTCATGTGCAGCTGGAATACAACAGAACGCTTGGTACTCAGAATGGCAGCTGACGGAATGCTACCCACTGCTGCAGAATCACGTGATATCCTTAGAGGAATTCCTGTGCAGAATCTTGGCAGCGATTCACAAGAACCTGACTATATTCACCTCGCGTATCCTTGCTCTCCTCCGCAAAGGATGCAAATACATATGGATTGGGAGACGAGGAGACGAGATGCCTGACCTTGTGTGCATGTAACTTTGGCATGGCTAGAGCGTTTTTATGCCTAAATTAAAGCACACTAAAAGGCTAGGCATCGAATCTGCTAATTGACCACCATAGACATGAATAACTCGCCTAATTCTGACATAATTGACAACAAAAAGAACAAGTAAATGTGGTGGACACTAGCCCTAGCCCTAGGATTGTAGGGGGATAAAATACTTTTGATTGTCGTCAGGGGTTTCAGACTCAACTATGGTCCAATAGCGCTGTGTATTATTATAGCAGTGGGGACACTGCACACAACTCAATTGAACAGACCCAGAGCACACGCACAGAACAGGTATTTTTATGCACGCTGAAAATGTTCTACAGAAACCCATAAGCACGTGTCAAAGGTTACAGGCTTGAAGTTTGCAGCAGCAGGATCTTGCAGGTTTGAGCATTTGAGTAAGCTCCTGCAGACTGCTGAGTAAGTCTGACTACTAAGCAGCTGCATTAGCACAATCTATACACAAACTCAAATACAATATGAAATACACATAGTGAGTAAGATCCATCATGGGAGTGAGGCAACTGACTTGGGACCATCTCTTTTAAGGTTGATCCTACTGCTTCTTGGAGCTCTTCTGCAGAGTCATCTCTGCTACCAGGAACAACAATGATCCCTTGAGAAAGGAGATCGACTCATGATGGGATTTCTTTTCATTAACCCATTCACTGGTGTAAGCAGATATATCCGTCAAGAGTGATAATTTAATCATTAAAAAGTTTTCGTAGTGTTTCATAATACATTATTTGTATAAAATAAAAAAATAGCTGAATTCCTGTCTATGCGGGTTTCAAATTAGCCGGCATTATAATTCCGGTAACTATGGGGTGGAAATATTAAACTAATGGTGCAAATCGAAAATGCCTTCCAAGCTAAGTTTGGACGAAGTGTTTTGTTGCATTTTTGACGACAACTTTTTGGCTTGTAAGAGGATGGAAGTAGCGATGAAGATGATCTGTTCTTACCTTGAGAAGAGTAAGATCGATCCTGAAGCTGTACTTTTGAGGTGGCGTCCGACCTGCTCATTGGAGAAAGCACTTCAGCTGGAGGCCAAACTAGGAATGTGGCAGAGTGTTCCAGTGAAGAGGAAGGCTCTGATGGGTTATAGTTGGTTGTCTAGTTTGAACATACAGAGTATGATCTGAAAAAGAAAGTTTTAGCTTGTTTTTCCTGGGTATTATGTTAGAAATAAATTCGAGGGCAGTTATTTGGCGGGTGAAGTATGGCTTGCTGTGTTATTGGTTTGCTTGTGTTTAGATGAAGTCTATTTGGAGTGTGAAAGAGCTTCAGTAGCTCCAGCCTCTCTCATTATCAAGTCAACTGTTGTACCTGTCCCGAGTCTAGCAACTTCTGTGACTCCATCTCATTACCCTCACTCTCACCAAACCCTCCATCGCTAAGCAGTTGACTTTACTTGTTAGACTTTGGACCCTTTTATTGTTGTTGTTATTTATTGTATTTATAGGAAGATGATTTAGCATATCAAATTTGTTGAGCAAAATATACAACAAAATATACAACTGTATTGCAAGTACAGTAGGAAGTCAGTTATCCGAACGTCAGTTATCCGCACACGTCGGTCAACCGAACGCTAAATGAAGCCACACCTACCACCCATTTAATGATTTAATGTTGCTATTAAAAAAAATTTTTTTAATTTTTTTAATTTTTTTAAAAACCTTCCTTCAATAGTGTGCACTCGTGCTCATGTGCATAAACGTAGGCTGCTAGCTGTTTCAATTCTCAGTGTAGCAGGTAGCATGGCTTCAGCTAGTCAAAAGAGGAAAAGAGTTGTCCTTACCATTGGTACAATAGCTAAAAGCTGGAAAAAGCTGTTGATGCCCAAATCATTTCGGGAGGAAGAGGTGGTGGAAACACCAGAAATTGACACTCTTCTCAATAACTTGGCCATTCCACCAGAAGAGAGAATCGGTTGGCTTTTGGCTGACGACAACGATGCAGGCTACCATGAACTGACAGAAGAGG
This sequence comes from Cladorhizidae sp. MBARI D1340-BT2, assembly GCA_028752905.1. NCBI lineage: Eukaryota > Metazoa > Porifera > Demospongiae > Poecilosclerida > Cladorhizidae > Cladorhizidae sp. MBARI D1340-BT2. The sequence goes on from JAQNBH010000017.1 coordinate 12,278,116, forward strand.
AGATTGTGGCACTTGCTACAGAAGGTGACAAAAGTGATAGAGAAGAGGAAGAGGAGAGTCTTCCAGCTGTGTCCCATTCCCAAGCTTGCACTGCACTAGAGACAGTTCTAGCATATGTCCAGGAGCAGCCTGGAATCCCACTGAGCACAACTATAATCTCCCAATTGAAACTGCAAAAAAAAGATTTGTAAATAAGAAACAAACAAAAGTTACAGATTACTTTACTCAAGCTGCAGACTAGATATTCTAAATGTTAGATTACATACAATATGCATCCACTTTTATTCTTTTATTGATTATGTGTAGTAAAATGTCATAATATCCCGTATCGCTAAATTTATTTTGTGTGACCAGTTATCCGAACATTTCAGTTATCCGAACACCCTCGGTCCCAAGGTGTTCGGATAACTGACTTCCTACTGTAGATACTTAGATAAAAAGATTCAAGTGGATAACGATATCAATTAGCTTCACACACGTACATCTAATCACATTCCACCAGACAACATAGCTTGAACACTTCAAAGTATATTTCCACATGGGTACAGCATGCAGGTACAGATGCAGGACTATTGGTTACCGTTGATTTATTGACTTTGATTTATTGACTAATTACGGGTAATTAACCCGTAATTATAGTTTTAATTGGATTCACGATACTGTGGTTCATTACTATGGCAACACTTGATAACCACAATGTTGGTTACCACAATGGCTACCATGGTTGCTATGGGCTTTAGTCAAAAGCTTAGTCAAGCCTTATTGAGATAAAAGGGTGTATGTTGATAGGTGTCGTTTAGTTTTCAAAATAAAGTCACCGGGGAGAGGTGCAAAGAAATCCATCGTTTAGGCATAGCTTGACGTAGTACGAATTATTTTTGTTTGCTTACCTTAATCAAGCTGATTCCGGTACCAAACTGCAGTTTATTAGATTTGTTTTCTAATGATTATTCCCCGAAAAGTTTAAAATTGTCTCATAAATTATATATATTTTTTACCCAATATATAAGTGACAACCAGACGTTAAAGTACCTGTCCCCTTTCTCCCGATTTTCAAACCAGATCCTTTTAATAAAGGCATAAATAATATTAATATATATATATATATATCGATCTCTGGAGAATTTTTTTTCTCAATATTAATTATATATATATATTCATCATAATTATACAGGATTGGCAGGGAAAGTTCATAATTTGTTGGTTTGGCAGATTGGCAGAGGCACTGCCACATAAAAAATTCCACTAAAATTTAGTCTTTTGTCATCTGGTATATATATAGGTAAAATCATATGGTGGCGGTGTTTTACTAGACAGAAGTATCGCTGTTGGACAATGAACAATCACTCGATGATCTCTCATAGATACAAAATAATGTTCAACTCAAATTTTGTTTTCGACATTTTGGCTAGCCTTAAAATATCATCTATTAAAGAATAAGCAGATGATGTCTTCCGAGGTACATGTTCGATGGTGGTGTTCTTTTGCAACGCGTTCGTTCATTACCCTTCTCTATTAGGTGGCAATTCTTCACCTGGAATGGGGTTCCAAATATTCTTATGAATGTGATGTTTCCAAATGATGCTCTCGTTCAGTATTCGAACTTCGTGAGTTATGTTGTCGACATATTCTCATCTACCACTACGTTCACTATGCCAACGCAAGACTAGCGCTAAATGAGACCACACCTTGCATTGTACGTGACCGCCAAATTTTCCATGGTAATAGTGATTCGAAATTCAACTAGATATATAGTGCTTGACATTATATATGTCCATAATTAATATTCATTTATTATGTAACATCTTCATAGATATGTCTCAAGCTAGACCTATGATCAAATTACTAGGGGGGGGGGGGGGAGAGTATTCTGAAACCACAAAAATTCACACATCACGTGATACGAAAAATTCGCGGTATCTTTGTGCAAATGCAGAAAAAATTATCTATTGAGCTAGCAATGGGATTTCCCCCAAACTTATCTCGCCAGCTCTAAGTGGTTCATTCATTTAGTGTGGTTGTCACAATTCATGACTCTTCAGCAAAATTAATTGTAAGTTTCACAATCATAAAGTTGAGGCAATAGCAAGAACTCAGATGAAATTGGACAAAACAGTTCAGGAAAAGAGATATGTCATATTATAATAAGCATAGGGGGAAAAAAGAAGAAGCTGTTAGTGTTATAAAAACCCTCCTGTGTGACTTGTATAGTTAACTGCATGTCACTACTTTACCAGCCTCATTCCATTCTCTATAGACCCGCTCATACTCTCTGTAGTTCTGGAAATATTTTCTTATTGATACTGAATCGAGGGCAAGATTGCTGCAGGTGAGCCAGAGAAAATTGGTGTGTACACTTTTGCTTGTTCCCACACCCGCTGGGAGGCAATCCACTGAAATTTGGGGATAAACATCATGGCGTGGCCTAAATAGCTTTCAACAAGCATTTTCTGTTTCACAAGATCACTGTGATTGGACAGTACCACTCTCATGTCTTCTCCACTCATCCTTGCAGTGTTGATGCCACACTCTTCCAGGAGCACTCTCATGCCTTCTCCACTCATCCTTGCAGTGTTGATGCCACACTCTTCCAGGAGCACTCTCATGTCTTCTCCACTCATCCTTGCAGTGTTGATGCCACACTCTTCCAGGAGCACTCTCATGTCTTCTCCACTCATCCTTGCAGTGTTGATGCCACACTCTTCCAGGAGCACTCTCATGTCTTCTCCACTCATCCTTGCCAGTGTTGATGCCACACTCTTCCAGGAGCACTCTCATGTCTTCTCCACTCATCCTTGCAGTGTTGATGCCAAACTCTTCCAGGAGCACTCTCATGTCTTCTCCGCTCATCCTTGCAGTGTTGATGCCACACTCTTCCAGGAGCACTCTCATGTCTTCTCCACTCATCCTTGCAGTGTTGATGCCACACTCTTCCAGGAGCACTCTCATGTCTTCTCCGCTCATCCTTGCAGTGTTGATGCCACACTCTTCCAGCATGTCTTCTCCACTCATCCTTGCAGTGTTGATGCCATGCTCTTACAGGATCATTCAGTCCTTTTGGACAACCCCTCCTGTTCACCATCTTCTGTGTCTGCCCTCCCTAACTGTATCCTTCATGCATGGCTGTGCTCCTGCTGAACGGACATTCATTTTTTCTTACATTCAAGGCATCTTCTGCAAAAGCACGGTGGTAGCTGCTGTGATCAAACAACCACAAAATGGTGTGCTTGTCAAAAGTGGATATTTTAAGTTTGCAATGGCAGCTGCATCCTTCATGTTTGCCATAAATTTCTTGTGATGTCCAATATCCCTCTTTGTCCCCACTATACTCAAGAAGAGCACGTGCAGTTGCTATACAGTCTGGTGTGGTGTGCCTTAGAGAAACAAGCTCATCGAATGAGAGACCATCATATAATGATATAATAACTCACCATGATCCCAGCACCCTCTGGATGAAAGGCTGATCTTCCGTCCTCCAGATCCGTCTTTGGTGTTAAAGATGATTTCATCATGATAAATCCGATTAGCTTCTTTCTTGTTTCAGCATCAACAGGAGGAGTAGCGGTTCTCTCATCATCATTACATGGTGGTGGGTGGAATGGAGGTTTTTGAGCTTCTTCAGATGTAAGACAACGCATCTTTAAGCTCATGTCCATCCACATATGTTCCTGAATTATAAACGTGAATATATATATACAAAACAAAATAATACAAAATATATTTCCGCATCTTTCTTATGATATTTATGCCCCTTTCTTGTGATATTTATGCCCCTTTCTTGTGATATTTATGCCCCTTTCTTGTGATATTTATGCCCCTTTCTTGTGATATTTATGCCCCTTTCTTGTGATATTTATGCCCTTTCTTATTATATTTACGCATCCTTTTATATTTATACACCTTTTGGGGGATATTTACGCATCCTTTTGTGATATTTACGTGCGTTTTTGTGATAGTTATGCACCTTTTTGTGGTATTTACGCACCTTTTTGTGATATTTACGTGCTTTTTTGTGATATTTACGTGCCTTTTGTGATATTTATGCGCCTTTTTGTGATATTTACGCTCCTTTTTGTGCTGGCCTTTTTGTGATATTTACGGTGATATTTACGCGCTTTTTAAAATATTTACGCGCCTTTTTGTTATATTTACGTGCCTTTTTGTGATATTTACGCACTTTTTGGCACCTTTTTGTGATATTTATGCCCCTTTCTTGTGATATTTATGCCCCTTGTGATATTTATGCCCATATTTATGCCCTTTCTTATTATATTTACGCATCTTTTTATATTTATACACCTTTTCTTTTGGGGGATACTTACGCATCCTTTTGTGATATTTACGTGCCTTTTTGTGATAGTTACGCGCCTTTTGTGATATTTACGTGCCTTTTTTGTGATATTTACGCGCCTTTTTGTGATATTTACGCACCTTTTTGTGATATTTACGCGCGCCTTTTTGTGATATTTATGGTCCTTTTTGTGCGCGTCTTTTGTGATATTTACGCGCCTTTTTGTGACATTTATGTTTTTGTGACATTTACGCGTCTTTTGTGATATTTATGCGCCTTTTGGTGATACTTATGCACCTTTTTGTGATACGCACCTTTTTTGCACCTTTTTGTGATATTTACGCACCTTTTTTGCACCTTTTTGTGATATTTACGCACCTTTCTTGATATTTACGCCCCTTACTTGTGATATTTATGCCCCTTTCTTGTGATATTTACGCACCTTTTTGTGATATTTATGCCCCTTGTGATATTTATGCCTCTTTCTTATGATATTTATGCCCCTTTCTTGTGATATTTATGCCCCTTTCTTGCGATATTTACGCACCTTCTTGTGATATTTATGCTCCTTATTATATTTACGCATCTTTTATGATATTTATGGGGGGTATTTACGCATCCTTTTGTGATATTTACGCACCTTTTTGTGATATTTTACGCACCTTTTACTCACCTTTTTGTGATATTTATGCACCTTTTTGTGATATTTACGCACTTTTTTGTGATATTTACGCACCTTTTTGTGATATTTACGCACCTTTCTGTGGTATTTATGCACCTTTCTTATGGGCGACAGCCAAGACGAAGCCATCTGGTAGCTATTCAAAGAGAAACACTCCTGGGATAATTTGGTGGTGCAAAGTTACAGAGGGAAGGAGCTGATCATTTAAGTCATGTTTGGGGTACCTTTCTTCTTTGCATTTTCTCACACCTGCATTAATAATTTAAGACGGATAATCTTTATCGTTTAAAAGACAATACATGTATCTCCCTTTTAGCCCTTGTTGCAGAACAAGTCCTTGCACATCCTAGCAGTCTGAATTAGGAAAACTCTCTGTGCTATATATTGATGAGCTACTTCTAAAAGTGCCAAGGTGTGACGGAAGCTGCTAGTATTTCTGGCTTCAATGTGAAGACTGTCAGCATGTACAAGAAGGACTTCTTCTCCAACAAGTGCTATATAACTCGAAGGGGAAGTATGAAATATTTGCCTTTTCAATGTTGAAGATGTCTGTCTTGAAGCATCAATGTGAGAACAAACCATAAACCTCTAGCCCTAGCCCCAGCGCCATCTTGACGTTAGTTCTTGCTCTCGCTGTCAAAGTCTGGTCGCTACAACTGATCCTCAGAGGCTGTAGAAGTACTATCTTTTTCCTGTCGAGCTTCGGAAACTGTTATGCTTCTTTTACTCGCCGAGGGCCAGGATCTGTAGCGAGTAGTTCTTCCACCCTTCTAGACTGCCGTATCTTTTCATGCATCCTTTGCGCTCACTCTTGGTCTGCCTGCCCCATGCTTTTAGTTCTTGTCCATTTTGTAACTAGTCTTCAGATTAAATACACTTGGTAGAATATTGGATCTCGGGCAGATTAAATTGCGTGTCGCCCAATTTTTATCAGTGCACATGCTCTACATAATGTGGTAAACGAGCATTCTCATTGGATGTCAATGCAGATCCGGACAAAAAGTATATGGAAGGGGGGGAATCAGGACATTCACAATATACAAAGTAAAACCACTGTCATCCAAGTAATATAATTATGGGCAAATCTGTTGTCAAATACCATAGTAAATTTCTGATTCACCAGGATGCCATTTATTGACGTGATGTGTTGCACTAGAGGATCTGTTGCTTGTGATCTCGGAGCAAGTGGCGAGTGGAGAGCTTCCTGATGCATCACTGAAAGTGGTAGCTGGTGCTTCTGCTTCGTTATGCAGTAATCCAGTTAGGACACATGGGGCAACTGGTGCTACAAGTGATGAACCAAAGTCAAGTGGAAAGCAAGCAATTTCAGCGAAACGAGTTCCGGTAGTTGAAGGTAACTCATTATCTTTGGATATGTCATTCTGATGATTTTTTTTGCCTGTCTTCATTTTGTAGAGGTAGGGTATGTCAGTGACTCAAGTAGCGCTAGCCCTGGCAGAGTTAATGATGACTTTTTCTTGGATACTGGTTCTTGAGGATCATGCTTGGTATTCTTTTTGTCTTCTGTTCATATAATTGTGTGTGTGATATGTCGACAGGATTGGCTTCGTTTGCTACATGTATGTACTGTACATACATGTGTATGTTTACATTCTGCATCTTGTATTTTCTTTTCTTGCATATATAAATTGTTGCCGCCACTTCAGTGCCGAGACAAAAACCTATATATATGTATATACATAAGGGGGGAGAAAGAAGGAAATAAAATCTGTGCATATACCTCGATTTAAAAATTTCAAAGCTCGAGTGTCATCTAACTTTCTTGTGTACATTTTTTTATTTTGTCTCATATTATATAGTAGCATATTCCCCGGTACATTGGGGTGCAGCTTTTTTTCACTTGCAATGTTTGCAACACACTTTCATGTAATCTTTGATCAACTCGGCAGGTCTTGGATGTTTTGGAAGAGTGGTCCAATGTGATTTGTAAGCTGTCTTGATCCACCCCCAGCTATATGGAGAATGAAGAACAGGCCACGATGGCGGCATGACATGCACTCCCCTTGCATACAAAGTCATGATAAGGCAGATAGATAAGGCAGATAGAGGTTTGCATACATGCAAATCACCGTCATCAAGGAATGTCCCTACATACTGTTGACCCATATATATGTTGTTGGCTGAGAAGGAAGCCCACACTACCAGGTGAACATAAAGCATTTGGAACGGAAGAGCTTTTGAAACTTGAACAACCCACCAACTGTCTTCTTGACCAAGACTTGATGAGTCACTTGGCTTCTCTATGCTTCATGCAACTGGTTATGGAACAGTTTTAGGTCTGGAACTTCTTGGTGCACTGCTGAGACCAGAGCATGCACCCACTGGGATATTGGAAGACACTACTGCTGCCGCCATTTCTCTCAAAATGACCAAGTGCACTGCTGAGACCAGAGCATGCACCCACTGGGATATTGGAAGACACTACTGCTGCCGCCATTTCTCTCAAAATGACCAATTGTGAAGAGGTTTTAAGGGGGAAACTATACCTGAAACTGGGGGGGGGGGGGGGGGGACGTCTGTTGATTTAGACTGCCCATAACTTTTTTTTAAATAATTACTCTGTCCATAATTACTCTGTCCAAATAATTTTATGCTCATATTGTTCCTTGATCCATGTGCTTTCCAATGATATAAAAGATTAGTCTATAGGCATATTTTGTCAGAAGATACATGCAGAAACATCAAAGGCATTTTAAAAAAAACTGACCCACCTCCCTCTCACCCATCTACAAACCAAAAGCTGTAAATGGTCTGTGGTTTGCAGCATGAGAACGAACTGGGGAGTGTATGGCTATTATGAATACGCGATAAATCTGCAAAGGTCACCTTATAATCACCATAACTTGACAACCCTTCAAGTTAAAAAAAAAGTCTTGCTCATGCTAGCTTAGGCTAACCACAGACCAATTTACAGCTTTTGGTTTGTAAGTACATGTATGGGTTGAGAGGGAGGTGTTGGGGGCCAAAGTGGTCAGTTTTTTTTAAATGCCTTTGATGTTTCTGCATGTATCTTCTGACATCTGACAAAATATGCCTATAGACTAATCTTTTATATCATTGGAAAGCACATAGAAGGAACAATATGAGCATAAAATTATTTGGACAGAGTAATTATTAAAAAAGTTACGGGCAGTCTAAATCAACAGACGTTTTCCCCCCCAGTTTCAGGTATAGTTCCCCCTTAATTAAGTCTTCAAACATGTTGGCATACAATCTGTGCAGCAACTGTATCATGGTCACTCTCTTGTTCATATGCTTTGCTTAGAAACACCTCGATCAAAATACCAGCCACACATCTCTCCCCTCACTGATAGCTCTCATATCTGAAAATGGCAGGATACTGCTCACAGTTCCTATATAGCTCTTCCATGTTAGATAGTTGTGCAACATCAGCAAGTTTGAAGCCTGGTGTTGTGCTTGCTTCAAAGTGGTTGTCCTCAATTACCTCACCAGTTATACAAGGACAATTCCTGATATTTGATGTTACCTTGGTTTGCATCTGTTGAGACTTTCCCTGTTTGATAGAGAATATTACTCATATTGAGTTCGTCAAAGAGCAAAGGTCCTCAACAAGTGGAGCACTTACATACATGAGGCAGTCTTGATGCCTTGTGAAGGTTGTCAGTACCAGCTGATTTTTAACGGAGAAATCAAAATGTTGGATTTGCTTCTTTGCTTGATAACCACAATCTGCTCTACTTGTGAAAAATATCCCCAACACTCCCAGTACCCTGTGTACATGCACTCATTCTCTTCTCTCCTCGGTACTTTGTTGTAGTGGAGCTTGCATGTGGATGCCACTTGGATTTATTGGCTATGAAAGCTTCAATTCTGTCCAACTGGACTACAAAGTTCTTGGTTGCTTTCTGCTTTCATTTGAACTTGAGGTTTTCAGGAAGTCCTTGGTATCCTCTTCCAACTCTGATGTTTCTTCTTTACATATGCTTCCAGTTTGCATGAGCTACAGCTGGGTGCTCAGGCCCTGCTGACCAAAAGCTTGATCTTGACATGGCTAAAGACTAGAATGGAGCTGGTGAGCATGTACACTTACCACAGCACACACATCTGAGTCTGTCACTCACAAACACATGCCCACAAATAACTTGACACATTTGAGAGCTGATTTATTAGTTTTGGCTCACCAAATTTGAGCATTCATTAATATGGCTACCAAGAATGATGGATACCGGTGTTATATATATAACACATCTTGAAGAAATGGCCCTGACATGAGGATCAATTTGCATGTCAGCCGTTTTTAGAAATACCAGTGGTTCCAAAGGCCAATGCAGGAACAATTGCAGGTGCCTCAATACCTGAAAATGTTCGCAATACCATGAGGACATTTTTCGAAATATCTAAATTGTATATAGCTCGTTTTCCTTTTAAAATTATTATAACAATGACCTTATTGATAATCAACTCTAAGAAGGTCATTCTAATACTTTCAGTTGACATAACAATAACAATGACCTCAACAATCAGCTTGAAATTTAATGTCTGGATGTATATAGATGCTCAGGCCTTCATCAAGAAATAATGGGAACAACAGTGACTGCAAACACTCTTGCTTTCCTAGAGATCTGTACTCCACTGTGATCCGATTCCTGGTTCCTGTGATCTTCATTCTATGACCAAGGTCCTTGAAAAATAATTTAAGTGCATAAGGGCCAAACATGTCATATAAATATAATTGTTATGTCAAAAATTTACTACTGTTTCTTTACATTTTTCTAAAAGAAAGAAAAAACTACCATAACAATGATGAACTTAGAACAGTTAATAGCAAGTTAATAGCAACAACAATAATAATAAAAATTAACTAACAAACAACAACAAAGTCAATAATCCCTTAACCATTGTCAAAATTATCATGGGATTACTTCAGTCATACATCAGTCTCCCAAGTCCAAGCCTCTGAAACTCCTGAGCAATGTTTAAACACTTTTCAAACTCTCGTATATATGTGTTGTCAGCCCAGCGTCAGCCACATATGCAACCTCCTTCAAGTGTGGTATATATAAATCATTTTTTTGCTTGTTGATCTAATGTAGCTTGTTTTAAAATAAATAAATGGGGGGGACATTTACCCAGCACTGGGGAGATAATCAGCTATAATGTGTTCAATTATTTTTATTTTTATTTGACATAATAAGAATTACTAATCCCAATGTACAGTGTCCCACTTCAGAATTTTCAGCAGTACTTTATTGAAGGGATGATACACACCCATCAGTTTTGCTTTGTCCAAAGGAGACAACCTCTGTGTGGTAGGAACATTATAATGGCCCTTATTGTAAACGGTAGATGTTATCCATTTGTAAGTCTCAGAATCCAGTCTTGTCAGATCCAGGAACTGGAAAACAAGGTCCAAAATTTTACTCGAGTTTTGATAAAACTCCTCACTATTAATGATTAATATGTTTTCTGCAGGAAAATTGCATAACCAGTTCAAGAGGTGTACATAGTAGACGCCCTCATAGACCATGTTAACTGCAGGATGAAAGAGACCAACCAACTTGCTCCAGTCCATTACTATATGTTTAATGTTCGTTGTTCTCTGGAGTGAATCGTGAAAGTATTCGTTCAGCTGCATTTGCAGGTACAGGGAGATGGAAGAATTGCTAGAAACTCCTCCTCTCTGTAACCTTGAGCGCATCAGGAAATTGGACTGGAAGCGAGTGATGGGATCTCTGAAGAGCATGACCACTTTGGACTGCTTCCAGCAAGACACATGGAGTCTCTTTGGAACCAAAGAGTGGACCAAGTTACCCACACTTGCATCTCCTGTCATCACTCCACCTTGGGGAAATAAAGAGAGATATTGCTGCCAACTTTTCTTCTCATAGAAGTTAGAGAAATAGAATGTTTCTCCCACTTTTGGACCTGCATCCATCTTTGTTCCTTTAAATTCAGGATGTTTGGATATATAACTGATTAATGAAGATGTTCCAGCTTTACGAGCCCCAACCAAGTACAAAGTTGGACAGTCGAAATGTTTTGGGACGAAATCTTTCTTTGTGTGAAGCATCAACGAGTCATTTGGACACTGGCTGAGGTCAAAATCCAAATCACTCCCCAGGCGCACGAGTGTTTTGCGATAGGAAGGATCCAGACTGGGAACATTTTTCAGTAGCTCATCGTAATTGACATTCACTCTTCCCCATTCCATGCTGTTTTCACCACTGCAGACTTGACTGCAGCAGCGTGGAAATTCTTGGTTCCCTTTAATAGTAGGTATCTCTGTGGTTAGCTCCCTGGCTAGATTGAGGAAGATAAAGACAGTATTAGCTGCCAACCCCAGAAGCAGAACTTTTAGATAGTAGGTCCTGGTAATCATAGCGTACGTCTTGTACTGCTGAAAAAGGGGGAGGAACTCGCGAAGTTCGCGCGAACGCCAACCAAAAGATTATACGAGTTCCCACCTTAGAAAAGCAAAACTGCAGCAGCTAAGTTCATCATGAGTTTCCTTTCTCTTAGTTCCGACGAAGACTCTGCTGAAGATCTTCTGAAGACGTAAATGTTATACTCCTTCCTGAACAAGGTAAGCCACATCTAGTGGGCACCTCGAAAAGTCTATATACTCCAGGTTCTGCAATGATCGCTCAGTTTTAATGGATGAGATTGTGCCTTGCCTGAAAGATGGTGCACTAGCATAAATGGAAATGCTCACCCTTTGTTTCCCATCTCTCCCCCTTCCCCGTATGAAAGATGAGGTTTTGGTTGCTAAAGTAAATGCATAGTTTGCCCATGTGGTGTGTATTTGCAACAGATGGCTTCTGCTACCAACCTGGATATTATATGGTAAGCATGGGATTCAATCTATTGTCAGTCTTAATAAATAATTGTGCCATCAAAGTATTGGCATATTCTTAACAGTACTTTTCTCTTCTGGTACTGCTGCAGTTATATTATTGGCATCTGTTGCTAAATCATGAAGCCTCACAAATCTGATGCAGCTGGACACACCAAAGTACACACTGTAAATGAAGCTTCAAACCTGGTACACACACAGCTGCATGGCCTACCAAAGTACACTCTGTGAATCATCAAAGTCGTGCAAATTGTCAAAATCGTGTGACTCAGTTGCATGAATTAAAAACCATGATTTTCTATTTATTGCACATGTATGCAGATTGGCCACAAGTGGCACACCAAAAGAAAACAATACGCGTATCGAACACATCTAGTGGAAGAATGAGTCTATTCAAACACTTCAAGAAGAAAGCCACCTTGTCAACAGCTGAACAAATGCATGGAGGGAGTGCTAGATGATGGCTCCAGAAAAGGCAGCAGCACTCCGAAGTGATGAGAACCTTTTGAGGCATTCTGATATTAGCTATTTGCAGGAATGGTTTTGATCCAGCTATATAGAATCACCCAGGCTTTATCAAAATTAATCTTACTCTCGTACACAAAATCTCTCTTGGTCCCCTTTGAAGGGGCTGACATACCTAATCGGATTCATATAGGTATTCCTTAATTGGTGACTGACATCCAACTACTTGATCATGTGACATGCAATCCCGAAATTATGATGGTCATAACATAATTATATTTGTCATTAATTTGATTATCCGTAACTTCAATTCTGCTTGTTAGGTTGTTGTGTTGTAAATCAGTATAATTACATTCTGCAATAATATGGGTCTGCTGATATGCACATGCACGCACACACACACACACACACAATGCTAAAAAATATTATATATTCATGGAAAACAATGAATTTTGTTTTACCTCCTGTACCCATGAACCCTTCAATTAGCATGAATTGACCCAAGATTTTATTTTGAAGGTAATTTCAACAGCAAATCGCATGAATTTAGTGCAGCTTGAATTTCATGATTAAAGGGTTAATTAAGGGGTGACGGGGTGCATTTTTGGGGGGAGAGTGACCCACATGTATTTCCCCCCTTGTGGTTACCACTTTATAACTCCATAGATTCTGTAAACTTCATGGTGGTATGGACTTGATATTATAGTTAGGTATCTTTTTGTGCTCTCCTACTCCAAAAAAGCAGCTGCGCCGAGTGTAGAGAGAGGCCTGCAGACGATGTTTAGCGCAGTCAAACAGGAAGTTGCTATAGAGACAGCTCAAGACCATGTCGTAGAATCTAAGGAGATAGAACTCAGAGAATTCAAAGGCGGAAGGAAGTTGATACTAAAATATTTTTCATAAGTGCCAAGTTACGGGAGCTACAAGTGGAGGGAACCTCAAAAACCTGAATGCCTGAACTGGCCGCATAAATATCTCAAGATTGGAGAGTTGAAATTAGCTAGAGGAAGCTCAATGACTGTTTTCATTAGGCACTAAATTGTACGCGGTCACGCGGGTGGAAAATGAATTTCGTCATTTTCCACCCACGCGCTCACGTACTTACGCCTAATGAAAACACACTGGTGCTAATCTTTAATCTGGAGATATTTATGCGGCCAATTCAGGCATTCAGGTTTTGAAGTTCCCTCCACTTTAGGTATATAGTAACTTGGCTATAGTTATACCTATGAAAAATATTTTGGTATTAAAAGAGAGCACACAGAGAGACCTATCTTTTGAGCTATATATCAAGTCCACACCATAAAGTTTACAGAATCTATGGAGCTATAAAGTGGTAACCACAAGTTAAAAAAAAATTTATGCAATTGCCCCCCCCCTACGGAACACCACGTAGTGAAGAAGAGTAATAAGGACTAGAAGAGAAAGCCCCGCTAGTGACTGTTCAACAGTGTTGTTGAGCCTACAGCAGCCGCGTCAGATAAGTTTAATGTTTATCTCCGCACTAAAAAGTTACTTGCTGTTTCCTTCCTTTGTTAGTGAGTCTCTTAGATCCTGAAGTGAGGGTAGCACCTTCTGTGAACCTTACCTTACAATCAATTGAAAATGTCTGAAGAGAGGCCAGTTCCAGTAGTGACCCTGACCAGGAAGAAGTTGGCTCTCTTAAATCGTTCAGGGTGTTGCTACTGGATGTGGCTCTACTTCTTCGGACTAGAGGGTTGTTGTGGGAGAACTGAGTAAGGGTAATGACTTAGATAAGCTTAGACAGGTCATAGAAAGGAGTAATAAATGTATTTAATGTGTAGTCAAGCTCCTTTACAACTGAAGGGGAAATGTTCCCGTAGGGCAGGCATGGTGTCATATTTTTCAAATTGTGGTAACACTAAAGACATCTCAAATTCTGTATTCCATTCTTTGAACATCTAGTCAGTACTAGGTGCTTGCATTGCTGGAATTGGTCATTCTGGTCTGGATGACATCACCGCAGTCATGGATTCATATGTTGCCTCCTCTTAGTTCCACCATTTTTTTTTGTGCTTTAAAAAAAATATACTAAGTCAATAGGGAGTGACACAAATGAAGTAACACAAATTACGGATGCCGCTCATAGGTTACATGATTTTTATGGGGTTGAGCATGAAGACATCATTGATGTTAGTGCTACTGTTAACGGCACATGGTATATACAGGGCCAAAAATCAAATTATGGTGTTGCCGTGATGTCTTGAGATACTAAAGAAGTTTTAAATCTTATGTCTAAGTTCTGCCAAGCTTGCGCGCAAATGCCTGAAGATGAGACAGAGGCAAGTTACAAAGAATGGTTTGAGGGTCACAAGGTAAGTTGTGAAGCCAATTTTGAAGGCTGTTCAGGTTTCATGGAACACAAACTTTTTGGGCGTTCAGTGGATAGACGGAAGCTTTAACATAATTAGTGATTGGGATATAAATGGTTGTTGGATGTCAAGCTTTATAGTCCTAGAGTTGAACTAGAGAAGATAGAATGTATAAATCACGTTAGTAAGTGCTTTTTAAAGGATTTTTGAGAAATGCATTAAAAGGTGCTGTTGATGACGATGGCAAGCATGTAACTTTGGGTAGCGCTAGGGGGATTAGTCACATGTCTACAATTAAAATGCAAACCTACTATGGGGGAGCAATTACAAATAACGAGGACAGCCTAGATGGGATGATTCGCAATGTAAGCATTTTTTTTAAATTACAGAGCATCCCAAACAGCCTACAGACATTTTGAGTTATGCCTGCGCTAAAGGTGAGGATCTTTTGCACAAGTGTTTAGGCAGCTACACACAGAATCTAAATGATTCTGTAGTGTTGAGTCGAGTGGATAAGAAAGAGCATATGAGTGCGACAACTATCAGGCTTGCCGTCGATTTAGGTGTGGTGAGCTTTAATGTTGGGAGGAAGGTTGGCTTTGGTAAGATTATGTCTAAAAGGTAGTCGAGTTAACATGTCCTTGGAGTGTTCTATTTTGTTTATGTGTGTTTTGCTTTGTATTGTCAAGCTTGCAGGGATTACTGGAGGGCTAAGTGAAGACATGTGTGGAGGATGACAATGGATGCACCTGGACATGGGAGCCCCTGCAAATTATGATGTGTTTATGTTTGCTAATTCAATATTAGCAAGGACAAAACAAGTCTGATGCATCTTTAAAAAATATCTCTCTCTATATATATATAGAGAGAGAGAGAGTTGGAGGCTGGCTGTTGCTGAAAAATAGAGGAAAGTGAAAGTCAATAGGTTACTTTCAACATTTTGTTTGTGTGTGTATACAAAATTAAGGGATGTATTCTAGTAATGAAGGGATGTATTCTAGTGATGGGGTGTTTCTGGCAGCTGGAATATGGTTAGAAACTGCTTGGACTTGAAGGCTTGATATCTTGGAAGTGATTTTTCAAGAAGCGTTCAAGTGATAACTTCAATATTTTTTTATCCTTTCATAATTGTTTTTATATCAAATTTTATATTCTACAACTTGACGTTGAGTTTTTGTTTGAGAGGATCATTAAAAAAAGACGTATAGATGAAAATATAACGCGATGTCATAAAGCTCTTGATGAAACCCAACAACAACAAAAATCAAAATTTCATAAACGTCAGTTCATTATGATCGACTAATAAGAGTCAAGGTCGTTGCTGGAACGACATACGTGGTTTACACTGCTAACGGTCCGCACTCGCAGAGCTTATAATCACGAAGAAAAAAAGTAGGGCAGAACAAAATTACAAAACAGTTTAAAAGCACACAGCAAGCGCTATTATGATACATAAATAAGGACACTGGAGCGTATGCGAGCAGAGATATGGTACTTTATATGCAGACAAGTGTTACACAAATTTGTTCCCCCCTTAATTAACCCGTGGAGCTTCTATGAAAGTGGGGAGGTTTTATCGTGCCCTTCCATTCAATAACAAAATATGTGTTCAATGGTCTATTTCTTCTTGTCACAATCCTAGCATCACACCTTCTCTTAGCATCATCAATGCTATACAGATATACCCTGGATTGCTAGGGCTAGGGAAACAGCTAGGTTTAGGACCAAGGCAGTGGCTAGGGTTAGGGCCATGAAAGAGGGTTTTGGCCAGGAAAGTGTCTAGGGTTAGGGCGAGCAAAGTGGCTAGGGTTAGGGCAATGGCTAGGGTTAGAGCAATGGTTATGGTTAGAACCAGGGCAATGGCTATGGTTAGCGCAATACCTATAGTTATGACCAGGGCTATGGCTTGGGTTAGCACAATGGGTGCAATGACTGTAGTTAGGTCCAGGGTTATGGCTAAAGCAATCTAATAACACGATCCAACAGCTGATGATATTTTAACAATTATGTAATCCTACGATTAAATTAATCACCTAGTGGCACCTTCTTGTGCTCAAGTGCTTAGCTATAGCAAGTAAGTGAGACAGCAACTGCACATCCAAGGTCTTGTGTCTAGAGCCAGTGAATGCAAGCAACTGCACATCCAAGGTCTTGAATTTAGAACCAGTGAATACCAGCAACTGCACATCCAAAGTCTTGTGTTTAGAGCCAGCGAATGCCAGCAACTGCACATCCAAAGTCTTGTGTTTAGAGCCAGCGAATGCCAGCAACTGCACATCCAAAGTCTTGTGTTTAGAGCCAGCGAATGCCAGCAACTGCACATCCAAAGTCTTGTGTTTAGAGCCAGCGAATGCCAGCAACTGCACATCCAAAGTCTTGTGTTTAGAGCCAGCGAATGCCAGCAACTGCACATCCAAAGTCTTGTGTTTAGAGCCAGCGAATGCCAGCAACTGCACATCCAAGGTCCTGTGCTCAAGTGCTCACTAGAGCCAGCAAATGCCAACCACTGCACATTCTTGAAAAATATTTACCATAAAGAATTGTGAAATTTGTTCTATCTGGAAAGGTGTTATATAGCAGGGGGATGATAATTAGAGCATTGACTGTATTACCACATGTCTTCCTCACTGTTGACAGTTCTTAAAACAACTCCTTGATGGCTTTCCGTAGCTTTGGCGTATCCATCTCCCACACCTTGAGGGTGTGGTCCATGCTGAGGGGAGGATGCACTCCCCCTTGAGGTTAAAATCTGCCACCAAGATCTCACCCTGGTGTCCATCTACTCCCAAGATGGCGATACACACTTTGGTCTTCAAGTTCCACAGCTGCAGGGCATAGTCTAGGAATGGCGAGGAAATTAAGAGAACAAGGTTTTTTTGTCATAAAAAATAAGTAATAATGTATAATGAGTCATCGAATAGAGATCATAATTATAGTTTGGGGGGCAACTGTCGGACAACAATGACTCTTGTTGTACAAGTCTAGCATTACGATGAGCTATCTATGATTCATCTTGGGTGGTCGATCACTATTACCAGTCACTTGTATGTTCAAACCTTTCTTTGTCCAGAGAGGGAATGGATATCCCTCAACAATCCCTTAATACCTGGTCAGTGACTGCAGGAATCCACACAGGGGGCACTCTCCTCCAACACTGGTCAATGTCTCGGATGTTTTGATAGATGCTCAAACCTTCATCAGGAATAATAGGAACTTATTTATTGCTGAGTGTTTATCATTCCTCCTTGTCCCTTCCAAACACTAGAACGTCATCCATCAAGCAGAGTTCCTTCTAGTCCTGAGAGTAATTCTGCTCATTTGTTTCTGAAAGCATTCTGGTGCACTAGGTATGCCAAACGACAGCTTCTTGAAGCAGTATCATTTTTAATGGAGTGATGAAGGTCGTTAGGGGTCATGATATCTTGGCTAAAGGAATTTATCAGAATCCCCAGTTCGCATCAAGTTGGCTGAAAACTTTGGCTTCTGTTAGCTGAGTGAGAGCAGTCTCATCCACTTTTGGCAGTGGATGTACCTCTCTGAGGACATTCTCGTTTAGAGGCTTGACAAATTCGAATTTCTCCAGCTTTCTTTGGCGCTACCACCATTCCTGCACACCAGGTTGTTGATTCATCCACTTTGGATATGACACCGATAGATTCCATCCTGGTAAGCTCTTCTTTCACTTTTGGCCTTAGAGGTAATGGGGTGAGTCAATAGACAGGCATATGTTATATATACAAAATCAACCATTCTTGCCATGATATTTATAGAGTCGACTGCATGATCTTATGGTAAATATCAGTAACCCACAGTAACCCAGAATATACAGTACAGCTATATATAATTGTTCAATAATTTTTTACAGTATGTATTATCAGTTACCAACCAATTACTACCCCCAATGTACAGTGTCCCACTTCAGTATTTTCAGCAGTGCTTTATTGAAGGTGCGATACACATCCATCAGTTTTGCCTTTTCCAGGGGAGACAATATCTGTATAGTAGAAACATTATACTGGCCCTTATTGTAAATGATAGATGTTATCCTTTTGTAAGTCACAGAATCCAGTCTTCTCAGATCCAGGAACTGGAAAACAAGGTCCAAAATTTTACTCGAGTTTTGATAAAACTCCTCACTATTAATGATTAATATGTTTTCTGCAGGAAAATTGCATAACCAGTTCAAGAGGTGTACATAGTAGACGCCCTCATAGACCATGTTAACTGCAGGATGAAAGAGACCAACCAACTTGCTCCAGTCCATGACTATATGTTTAATGTTTGTTGTTCTCTGGAGTGAATCGTGAAAGTATTTGTTCAGATGCATTTGCACGTACGGGGAGATGGAAGATTTGCTAGAAAGTCGTCCACTCTGTAACCTTGAGCGCATCAGGAAATTGGACTGGAAGCGAGCGATGGGATCTCTGAAGAGCATGACCACTTTGGACTGCTTCCAGCAAGACTCGTGGAGTCTCTTTGGAGCCAAAGAGTGGACCAAGTTATCCACACTTGCATCTCCTGTCATCACTCCACCTTGGGGAAATAAAGAGAGATATTGCTGCCAACTCATCTTCTGGTAGAACTTAGCGAAGTAGAATGTTTCTCCCACCTGTGGACCTCCATCCATATTGGCTCCTTGAAATCCAGGATGTTTGGATATATAACTGATTAATGAAGATGTTCCAGCTTTACGAGCCCCAACCAAATACAAAGTTGGACAGTCAAAGTGTTTTGGGACGAAATCTTTCTTTGTGTGAAGCATCAACGAGTCATTTGGACACTGGCTGAGGTCAAAATCCAAATCACTCCCCAGGCGCATGAGTGTTTTGCGATAGGAAGGATCCAGACTGAGAACATTTTTCAGTAGCTCATCGTAACCGACATTCATTCTTCCCCATTCCGGTATCCCTGTGGTTAGCTCCCCCCTCCAGACACTATAGAGAACAATAAAGACAGTAGTGGCTCCCAACACCAGAAACAGAACTCGGTAGGTCCTGGTAACCATGGTGCATGTGTCTATCACGTGATGTTGGTAGAAAGAAGTTCCCTGTCACAGTCCGGTGAATCTACCTCCAGAGCAGTGCTACAATATGATTGGGAGTATGTAGATGCAGATTCTATTCCGTTATTATGCCAGTTCACTTCAAACTTAGTTCAGGTGAGCCAACATTTTCTATTCTATTAAACGCCCACCTAGATCGCGAAGTCCAGAACTCGATTATCTACCGCTCCCGAGGCATCGAAAAAGCCGCCAACTCGTAGGATCAGGAAGAATAGACTTAGGAAGCGGAGAAAGTCTTCTCCGAAGATGAATCAAGTGGCTTTTACGACTCCAGCCATCAAGAAATCCGTGCGCGTTTTTTATTTCACGCACGAGGGTTCACGCGGGAAACAAAAGTACGGACCATCCAAATCCAAATTTCATGAAATATCATCCAAATCCAAATTTTAGAATAATTCACAATTTTCATGAAATATCATCCAAATAAAATAATAATGCAATGAAAGTAATTTATTATTATTACAAACTAACTAACTAACAATTAAAAATTAAACTATTAATGAACGAATAATTTACAATCAAACAGGGTATTGGGTTTTAATTTCTGCTAATATGTTATTATAAAGCCACAGTTGTTCCATTTCGCTCACGCCACATAAATTCATCTAGGTATGGAGCTGGTG
This sequence comes from Cladorhizidae sp. MBARI D1340-BT2, assembly GCA_028752905.1. Classification (NCBI taxonomy): domain Eukaryota; kingdom Metazoa; phylum Porifera; class Demospongiae; order Poecilosclerida; family Cladorhizidae; species Cladorhizidae sp. MBARI D1340-BT2. The sequence continues at coordinate 12,298,407 of JAQNBH010000017.1, forward strand.
GCGATGAACTCATTTCATCCGCTTGAGCTTCACCTTCACCTGCACAATATGTTGTTTAAAAAGTTCCACAAACCATACCCTGTTCCAATAGGACTCAATATGTTGGGTGTGCAATATGTTGGGTGTGCACACCCGTACTCTGATTTACAAATTCAATCGAGTGATTCATTGCCACAATCCCAGGCAGAGTAGCCACCTGCCTATAAGCTGCCCAATGGTCCGAATGGATTATTGATCCAGGTGCAACATGCGCCTGAATGATGGGTAGCAAGGTGGCTGCGTCTCTCTGGTCCACAACTTGCATGTAACCTAAATACATTTCATTAAATTTAAATAAGCACAATACGTTTATCAATTGTCCAAGAGCAGGCGTATGGTCTGTGTCAATATCCAAATATCCTTAATAGGTGGGCAGCCTCTATGATGCTAAACAGTCAATAACGAAAGTGATCATCCATTAAAGTATATCAATGTTACAGTGATACCTTGGGTTTGTGTGTGAACTGTGACTCATCTATTTGAATAACAGATCCAACACCACCAAGCACAATCTGGTTCCGACCATAGTACTGCAGAGCACACTTCCCTAAGCCACTGGTACACATTAATTGCCATTTTCTTGTTGCAGCCACACTCATCTGCTGCATTTAATACAGGGTACTGCCTCACCCACCAATATATTAATAGCAGCCATGTCTGAAGTACCAGGTGAGATTTTGAGAAAAAACTCCCATGCCTAATTGATTTCAGGGATTTACAACTTGGGCATGCCCAAGTTTTGCCATCCTTGGTCTTCTTTTTTTCTTAGCGCCATTGAACAACTACACCTATACACAGGTATAACATAGTATAATAATTATGTGATGGCTAGGTACTCCTTCTTACCAGGAACATGAAAAAGAAAGAGCTAGTAGACCCTTGCTGTTGAGGTGTACCCCTTCTTACCTGGAACATGAAAAAGAAAGAGCTAGTAGACCCTTGCTGTTGAGGTAGCCTATAACCTCTTCTGTTGTTCCAAATGCAACAGGAGCAAACGACCTCAGTGTTGCCATAATTATGATTCTCCTGCCTTTTTTGTATTTCCCGCCCCCCAAAACGCGTGTGCGTGAAATTATAAAACACGCACGAATTTCTTGATGGCTGGAGTCGTAAAAGCCACTTGATCCATTTTCTTTGATGCATCCAGAGGATACAATAAATGCCTGAAAGCAAAAAGAAGTATGGCGGACGCAAGGAGCTTGCTAGGCAAGAAAGAGGATTTCGATCCAACCTATGGCATTATGCAAAGAAAGCCTGCTGTGATGAGATAAATTCTGATCCCTCATTTGATGCTAAAATAGCCTTCAATCACTTTGAGAAGATTTCATCTAAAGATAGCTCATATACATCTCTTCCCACATGGGTTAAAGTTGTCATATCCCTACCAGAGGTGGAAGATATGGTTCCCTTTGACCTTTCTTCTATAACTCCTGGCTTGGTGGCTAGAACGCTAAAGAAAAGGTCATCTAACTCCTCCCCAGGCGATGACGGAGTGTCATATCATCACCTCAAAAAGATGCCATCAACCCATCACTTCCTAGCAACTTTGTATTCAAAAATCCTACTTGAAAACTTCACTGCCCCAGACAAAGCAAAGATCAAGGTAATTTTCAAAGGAGGTGACAAGTCTTCTCCAGTCAATTTTCGTCCCATTGAACTTACCTCAGCTGTGGGGAAATTGATGTTGCTTCTAGACTGGAAAGGTACCTAACTAGTAATGGCATTATCAATACCAGCATTCAAAAGGGTTTTCTTTCCAACATTAGTGGGACCATGGAACATATTTTTGCAGTATCTGCAATCATTGAGAATGCTATCCAACATGATTTGCCTCTGTCCATGTCATTCCTAGACTGAAGAATGCATTCGGTTCTATTTCCCATGCCCTAATAAATGATATGCTCTTGCTAATCAAGCTACCAGCGGAAATAAGAGCCTATATCTCGAGCACTTGTTCAAAGCTGGGTATATAAGCAGTAAGAATTGGTCGACCAGTGAGTTTCGTATAAAGAAGGGGGTGTTCCAAAGGGACACACTTTCTCCTCTTATATTTATTGCCTTCAATCCTATACTTGAAGCAGTTCAATCTTTGCCATCATGTGGCCTGCAACTTAGGGTTCCTTCCAAGAACTGGCTTGAACCCCCTAAAGTTAACTCGTACAGGTATGTGTGGTGGGACGAAGAGGGGTCAGAGGAAGTTAAAGGATGGTACCTAGCCAAAGTATTGAACGTGCAGTCAGAGGGAGAAATTTCCTTGGAATATCGTAAGAACAAGTCGATTGAATCAACCCATCTTTCTGATATCAAGTGGGTATACTCAAAGGAAATGATAAGTGGTACAGGCCTCCATCAAATAAACCCCATAGCTCTCGCTTTACCCTTTCAACCCCTCACAAAGTAAAAGCCTTTGCTGATGATCTTACTATCATATCATCCTCTGCCATTGACCATAGTAAAGCTCTGCACAAGGTCTCAGAGTTTTGCTCGGACTTGGACCTCAATCTAAACCCTCCCAAATGCGTGTCCTTGGTCTTCAATAGAAAAAAAGTTTGATACAAGAGCCACCTTTACGATCGGGTCAGGTACATCTCGAAATATCTTGTCAGGTCCAACCAAGTTCCTGGGAACATGGTGGGTGGGTCCAACTCTGAGACCAAGCGGGTATATATCGGGGAAGAGGTTCATTAACTCCTTTCAAGCTTGCATTAACAGTTAGAGGAGAGTATATATAAGCTATGGATTCTGAGGCATTTCCTTATCCCATCCTTCCATTTTTCTATGACAGTAGATGTAATCCCAATTGGGGCCATCAAGAAAATGGAGGCCCTGACCCACAGAATATTAAAGCGATGGCTTTCTCTCCCCAGATCCTTCACAAAATCAGCTTTTCACCATCCTGATGTGATTGACATCCCATCTCTAACCGATCAAACAATCAAAGCTAACTCTCCTTGCTGTGTACAATCTCAACCTCACACGACCCTTTCATCAAAGAACTTTCAAACATCTTTTTGGACCATCAAAGCTGTGTCAACCTTGGTATCCCTGATGAAGCTTCGAGACCTCTACTCAGGTCAAAGTCCTCAATTAATACCATCACCAGCAAGATGTTAGGACACCAGTGGCATAAAGTATTGAAGGATAATAGGGCAAGTGCATGATGCCCAACTCAAAAGTTATCGGTACAAAACAAGATCCTTTGTGTTAACAAAGCTAGGGGGGGGTATGGAGACGCATCATGGATGGACTACCAGCTGGACAGTTATCATTTATTCTGAGAGCAGGTACAGACACTTTGCCCACCCCTCTCAATCTCAAACGCTGGCATATTCGTGTTGCTCCTCGCTGTCCCCTGTGCATGAATCGGTCTCCTACAGTGCACCACATCCTATCCAATTGTCCAGAGGCTCTGAAGCAGGCGAAGTACACATGGAGGCATGACTCTGTCCTGAGAGTGGTGATATCTGGGATTGAGAAGTTCATAGAGCCGGGTGATGCCTGCTTTGCAGATCTTCCTGGCTACAGAGCCAGTGACAACCCCCCTGCAACTATCCCTGCAAATATTCTAGCTAGACCAGACGTGGTGGTATGGAGGAACAATGAAATGTTCTTGATTGAACTGACCATTCCGTTCAATTCGCCGGAGATCATCTTAAAGGCTAAACAACGAAAGGAGTCAAAAGCAATCTACCAACTGGCCCTAAGTGACCTTGAGGCACAAGGATTACACTCCTCCTTGTACGCAATCGAATAGGAGCTCTAGGTCACTGGTTGCCATCTAGCCGACAAGCCCTGACGGCAGTTTTTCCCTCTATCAGAAAACCACAAACATCCAAACTGCTAGATGCTGCTGCAAAAGTGGCAATTTCGGCCTCTAGCCAACTGTTTCGTGCAAGACTGGATATGTCATGGAACTCTTCTCGACCACTGCTTTAACTATACATATATTTACTATTTATTGTCTCACCAGCTCTTGCCAAGCCCCTTCTCTAGGTACTTCCTAGAACCAGGACTCATTGTGTTCTGGGGTCATGATTCATTACTGCTGCTGTGTATGTATGCTGCTGTGTATGTATTCACTTTATTTGAATAATTAAAAAAATTTCACACACAGTATTAACTGTATTGTACTGCTGTAAAGTGAGAAGGAACTCGCAGTAGGTGTAGTTCGCATGCGGCAACCGTAAGAGTTTAACTATATGCGCGCCCTTTAACATTACAAGATTAGTTAACATTTTGCCATGGGATTTAGTCTTAAGCAAAATTATTGAACAATAAATAATTGTGCCATCAGCATATTCTTTACAGGTATTTTTTGTTCCTGGTATATACTGACATAAATTGCTGTAGTTATATTATTATTGGTAAATCATGAAGCCTCAAACCTGACACAGCTGCATGGACTGGACATGCCAAAGTACACACTGTAAATCATGAAGCCTCAAACTTGGGCACCACAGACAGTTGCATGGCCTTGGATACCCCAAAATACACACTGTAAATCATGAAGCCTCAAACTTGGGCACACACAGACAGTTGCATGTCCTGGATACCCCAAAGTACACACTAAATCATAAAGGTCATGCGAATATTCTAAATTGTGTGCATCATGTAAAAAACCATTTATTGCACATGTGCACAGATCAAGTGGCACCAAAATAAAAATAAAACACGCGTATTGAACAATCTAGTGTAAGAATGAGTCTATTCAAACACTTCAAGAGGAAAGCCACCTTGTCAACAGCTGAACAAACGCATGGAGGGAGTGCTAGATGATGGCTCTAGAAAAGGAAGCCTACGCAGCAGCACTCCGAGGCGATGAGAACCTTTTGAGGCATTCATCAAGCTGGAATCACCCATGCTTTATCAAATCTTACTCTCGTACACAAAATCCCCTTTGAAGGACTGACATACCTAATCGGATTCATATTAGCATTAGGTATTTGTGATTGACATTCAACTACTTGATCATGTGACATGCTATCCTGACATTATGATGGTCATAATTTATAGAATCCTCAACTTGATTGACCAATTCTGCTTGTTAGGGTCCTCGCAATTGTTGAGTTGTATATAAATCCGTACCTGCAGCATTCTGCAATATGGGTCTACTGATATGCACAACACACACACACACATGCACGCACACACACACACAATGCTGACAAAATATTCATTGTATATATTCATGGTAAACATTGTTTTACCGTACCTATTATTATATACCTGAATTAGCATGAATTGATCCCAAGATTTTATTTTGAAGGCAATTTCAACTCCAAATCGCACAAATTTAGTGCAGCTTGAATTCAGTTAAAATATTGTACACACACACTGCATGTCAGAGAGTATAGTAGTACTCCCTGTACAAGCGCTCACACACACAACAAACTTTCACTTTGTAAAGTTTCAGAGCATTTGGATGTTTCATTATGAAGTTATATGATCATTTTTATTTTACACACCATTCCAATGATACATTGCTCAAGGAGAAGGGCCCGATCCAAGGTCGAATTCAAGCCGGCATATAAAGCTTCACGACCGTACCCCCCCTAGACTTCAAACAACCTTCGAATGGAGCACATTCTTCTGGCTACATTTTCCACATCATTGCTCATACTTCCGAGCTATATTGCGCAGTATGCACAAAGTCTCTGGGTCGGGGGTTCCAGCCATTTTTCATTCGGATGACCATTTCTTGACAAAAATTCGAATGTCTCGTGAACTAAGTTCAAGCTCAGCTGGCACTTAGAAGAAGTTCAGACAAGCTAGGCGTAAGAAACGCACCGTTCGGGATCCAAGAAAGAGCTGCTGAGTACCACAGCAAGCAAATCAGACCAAGTGCCCGCTTCTGAAGGGCTTTCAGCTTGGGAGACACCAATTCTTGTGTCGACAGCTAGTGGTAGGAAGCTAGCACTTTCCATGCCATCAACTTCTGAGACGTCCCCATTAACTTCAGCACATACTGAGCAGTTCCATGAGTCTGGATCTGAGTGAGCTGACTTCACTGGAGACTTCAGCTTGATCAAGAACCAAAGTCTCGTGGAGGCTGTGACAGTGTCATTGTGTGTGTGTGGGGGGGGGGGGGGGGGGGGGGCTCTGGCTGTCAAGACAAACCTGAAGAACCTAGAGATTTATGTGAAAATTTAGTTGTCTTGTGGCGACAATTGTGACAATTTGTGTGGCATAGATGAATATAGGTCCAGGAGCGTCATGGCTGCAAAGGTTTGTGGCATGGGAAGCGGCCTTCAAGAGTTCACAGTCTATCTCAGCACCGAACTTTCAGGACCACAACATACTGGGAGGGTATTTCTGAAAAGGAGGCTCCGTCTAGTTGTTTGTCCGCTGATGCTAACTTACAGATTGCGGGACATCGACCCTGATGATGTCAAGGACCTAAAGAGAGGGGAAAAAAGAACAGCCAAGAATTTGTCTGGACACTTGCAATAAAGTTGTAAAACAAACCTCAACTTGCAAGTCCTGTATATATTTTTATATTTGTGGTGATATTTCTCTTGGCGCGCCTACCTCTGTCACTTTTTCTTTTTGTAGAGTTTAATTGCACCCATTGAAGCCTACTGAACAACCACAGCCACTTTACTGTTAATTGGACCTTCCATAGTGGAGTTACATCACAAGAGCAGCCCTACCCAAAAAAACGGGTCTAATTGAGCCTACTATATATTGACTTTTTTTAATTTTATTTAATTGTAATTTAATTGTTTTTTTGTTTTTTTGTGTGTGAGAAACAAGACAAAAACATTAAATATATATATAAATGGGAAAGTGTCAGATGCCCGTGCTGCCCAGTACAGAGTACAGATGTGCAGTTCCCCCGCTGGACCGCCACGGATAGTCTCTGGAGCAGGTACTGACTGTATGCCTTACCTAACCATACCTAACCGCAATATTTTTATGTTATTTTAAAGGAACATAAAATCACTGGCATAGAAGGTATGGTTCAGAAGTTATGATCCCTTGAAGGCGGACACTTATTTTCCCAGTTTAAAACAATTAGGCCCCCCTTAAGCTAAAAAAATTTTATCTTGGTGCTAATAAGAAAATGAGGATGTCCTGATTCCTATAGAGAAGGATTTGAAAAGTATATTTAGAGGATTTGTTAAACAAACCAACGAATTAAACTTCTTTTTTTTAAAGGGGAAAAAAAGAAGCCCAAATGTCATCATCACTTGAACATTTGAACTTGAGGGGAAGGGGATTCTATAAACTATATAACAAATTGTCACATTTTATACGAACAAAGTATGTTCCTAGTCTGTCTTAAAAACAACAACAACAAAAAATCAGAATGTTCAGATAAGTGATGTTTGTGTAGGTGGCCTCCTTATAATGGTTTGCACTATATACTATAAAAAAACACGAATTAAACCAGTGTATATAGATATCGGTCCAGGGTGTAGCAAGCTGCCTAAATTATTAATAGATTTATGTGAGCCAAAAAAAACACCATTGTTAGTCTTGGAATTACACTAAGCAACTTCTTGAAGGAGGCTACTGAAATACTTGCCAGAATAGAAGATTTTACCAATGTGGGACTGCAGACCCTTACATGTGACCCTTTATCTTCTAAAATAGTACATTACACCACTTTTTAAAAAAATCTGTACTTTAAAACATACGGGTCTATGTTGATAAGGGTCCTATAAATGTTGTCTATGTTGGTAAAGGGTCCTATAAATGTGGTCTAGTTGATCAATGGTCCTATAAATGTGGTGTAGTTGATTAAATGTGGTCTATGTTTGTCTTTTTTGACAGTTTTTAGGTTTTGGGGCTTCTGGTTCACTTCCTAAGGCTAACATCAGTAAAATGTATCATATTGTGCACGGTTCATGGTATAATGTTTAATATTACGGAAGCAATCTTGAACTTCGACCTAACCTCCACTATCAAAGACAGTAGTGACAGCAGATCCAGTTTGAGCACACATTATGGCAGTCATGGAAGGCAAGTTTATTCATTCGGCTCTAGCTATTTAGCCATCGCTACTAACCAGCTATATAGCAACTACTAAATTAGCTCGAATGCCATTTATTACAATGCTTGATGAGGTAAGTACACAACTGACAAACCACTAGCTAACTCTTGTTGCAAGACCACCAACACCAGTTTAAATTTTTTTATAAATTTTTTTATAAATAAATTTAAAAATTTTTACACACTTAACACAATGTCTTCCTTTGTTCTATAGGCTTTAGCAGATACCTGTCACTAGCAGGGGAAGGTCTTCAGGACTCCAGCGAGAGCAGATACCTGTCATGACTCCAGTGAGAGCAGATACCTGCCACTAGCAGGAGAAGGTCTTCAGGACTCCAGTGAGAGCAGATACCTACCACTAGCAGTGAGAGGTATTTATGGCTACAGTGAGAGCAGATACCTGCCACTAACAGTGGGACATCTTTGGGACCCCAGTGAGAGCAGATACCAGCCCAGGGGGTAGTCTTCAGGACCCCAACGAGTTTGTTGCCTTTATGTTTACTTGAAGCTAAACAGTTGGTGGTAAAACTCAAATTCTAACATTTTGATTGGACAGGAGCTCAACGTTGAAACGAAGAATATCTTATCCCATCTTATCCCATCCTGTTGCGACATCATAATGTTGCTAGTTCACATGACGAAAATACGGTTTCATGATAAAGATGCGATACATTCAGCGAGCATCAGATTATGAATCAGCCCTTCACAGAGTAATCAAGGCACATTGGCAGAGTTAAAAATAGTTAAAAATAGCTGACACCACACCTTTTTACTTTTAGAGGATTTAAGAAGCTGCTAGATGAGACCGTTCTTTGTTCTTATCATTTTAAGATCTGCCATTTTCAAATATGTGTCAACCCATGAGAGAGAGGGAGTGCTACTGCACCCTCCTACCTACGTATACCTGAACAGCATGCAACATTTGACGAGGTCTGCTCCTCTGCCTCTAGTCTTAAGCTTCTGGAGTACTTGTACTGTAAAGACACGGAACATTAGGATCTATGTAGTTCAGCTAACCCAGTAATTAGGATCTATGTAGTTCAGCTAACACAGTAATTAGGATAGAAGTAGTTCGACTAGCAAGGTACATTAGGATCTATGTAGTTCAGCTAACCCAGTAATTAGGATCTATGTAGTTCAGCTAACACAGTAATTAGGATAGAAGTAGTTCCACTAGCAAGGTACATTAGGATCTATGTAGTTCAGCTAACACAGTAATTAGGATCTATGTAGTTCAGCTAACACAGTAATTAGGATAGAAGTAGTTCAACTAGCAAGGTACATTAGGATCTATGTGGTTCAGCTAACACAGCACATTAGGATCAAGTAGGTCTCCTAATAAGTAGTTTGACTAACACAAGTTCTAACATCACCGACTTACAGGTGGTTCAGATTCTAAAAACAAGAAAACGAAAATATTGACCTTGAAAGTTATCACGTACGTAACATTGCACCATGGCATTTTAACATCACGGAGAGACCAACATCACCGCAGATGTATGCATGTATGCACCTATGCAAGATTGTGGGAGGAGTCCCATCCTTTCATACCTCCCCCTCTATGGGTGGTTTCCATAGCACCACAGAGTTCTCGCAGGACTTGGAGAGAGCCAGATTCCCTAGCCAGTGTGTGCAGTCCACATAGTTACGATGGATGCCATAGGTGGAGAAAGATGGAAAGTGGATGGATACCGTCTGGAAGCTTCTGCAAAAGAGAGGACAGAACTATCAAGTTGACAACAGAAGATATCTGGAAGGTCCAACAGGTGTTTGTAAAGAGAGAAAGGGTTTAACCTGTGGAGCTTCCATGAAAGTGGGGAGGTTTTATCATTCCCTTCCATTCAAATAAAATATGTGTTCAATGGTCTATTTCTTCTTGTCACAATCCTAGCATTACACCTTCTCTTAGCATCATCAATCCTTACACATATACCCTGGATTGGACTTTTGGCTAGGACTAGGACCAGGGCAATGGCTAGGGTTAGCGCAATGGCTATGGTTAGGACCATGGCTATGGCCAGAGTTGTTGCAGTGGCCTGGTTAAGACCAGGGCTTTGGCTAGGGTTAGCGCAATGCTATGGTTATGGTTAGGACCACGGCTGTGGCTAGGGTTAGTGCAATGCCTATGGTTAGGACCAGGCTAGTGTTAGCTATGGTTAGGACCAGGGCTATGGCTGGGGTTAAGCACAATGGCTAGGGTTAGTGTAATGGCTATAGTTAGGTCCAGGGTTATGGCTAAAGCCACAATCCAACAGCTGATGATATTTTAACAATCATGTAATCCTAGGATCAAATTAATCACCTAGTGGCACAAGACTCAAGTGCTTAGCTAGAGCCAGTGAATTCCAGCAACTGCATATCCAAGGCCTTGTGTTTAGTGCCAGTGAATGCCAGTAACTGCACAATTGAGGTCTTGTGTTTAGAGCCAGCGAATGCCAGCAACTTGCACATCCAAGGTCTTGTGTTTAGAGCCAGTAACTGCAGATCCAAGGTCTTGCGCTCAAGTGCTCGCTATAGCCAGCAAATACCAACAACTGCTCATTCTTGAAAATCATACCATAAAGAATTGTGAAATTTTTTCATTAATCAACTATCTGGAAAGGTGTTATATAGCAGGGGGACAATAATTAGAGCAGTGACTATAATTATTACAACCAGTCTTACTCACTGTTTGGAAGTTCTTAAAAACATTTTTCTGCAGCTTGTGCGTATCCATATCCCACACCTTGAGGGCATGGTCCATGCTGAGGAGAGGATGCACTCCCCTTCTAGGTTAAAATCTGCTCCCAAGACCTCATCCCGGTGTCCATCTACTCCTCCCAAGATGGCGAAGCACACGTTAGTCTTCAAGTTCCGCAGTCGCAGGGTGTGGTCTAGGAATGGCAAGGAAATTAAGAGCACAAGGATGTTTTTTTCCTAAATAAAAATTAATAAAACAAAAAAGAAAAGAAAAAACTCCTTTGTTGAAGTATGTGTAATGATGTTATAGATTGGGGGGTCAACACTCTCTTGTTGTACAAGTCTAGCACCACAATGAACTATCTATGATTCATCTTGGCTCTATTACCCAGTCATTTGTATGTTCAAACCTTCCTTCCAGAGAGGCAATGGCTCAACAAGTTACTTTCTCTCAACACCTGATCGGTGACTGTAGGAATCCACATGGGGGGCACTCTACTCCAACACTGGTATGTGACTGCAGGGGCACTCTTCTCCAACACCTGGTCAGCGACCGCAGGAACCTACATGGGGGCACTCTCCTCCAAAACTGGTCAATATCTCGATGTTTTGACTAGATGTTCTGGCCTTCATCAGGAATAATGGGAGCTTATTAATTTTATTGCTGATTGATTGATTTCTTTATTTATTGTTTTCTTGCTGTTTGGTTTGTTTATTTATTTTATAATGATATAACAACAGTGACTGCAAACATTCTTGCTTTCCCAGAGACCTGTACTGGACCAGATACCTCCTTGCTCTTGGTTCCTGTGATCTTCACTCTAAAGGCGAAGGTGGTCCTTGAAAAAAATTACGTGATATATATAATCTCCCTCAGTTGACATAACAACATTACAATAACCTTCTCAATAATCAATTTTAAATTGTATTCTCTCGACGTAGGAATAATGAGATGCTAATAAGACTCGCGTGAGCCAGCTATATATCGGTAGCTATCTATCCACCACTACATCTCTGAGGACACAACTGAGGAAGGATATTTTACCAGCTAATATGCACTCGTGCATTCACTGCGTCCCTTGTCTGTGGCTTGTGTTTTCCGATATTCCTCCATTATTCCGTTGCTGGCTGTGCGTACTTCCATCAAGTTCTCTGTTTCCTCTTGTAGTCTGGTATCATTGTTTACTGTTGCTGAAGGTGCTCTTGATTAGGCATCAGCTGTGTAGAGGTATTTCCCAAGAACATTCATGATTACATTCTGGAATCTGGCTAAGTCGCAATCAGAATCTCAACACTCGGGTGGAAGCTTGTCTAGGGGTTTCATACTAGAAGAGGTACTAACAGTTTGTCGTCCATCTCGAAGAGAAATTTTATTCCAAGTATGTAGCTCTCAAGCCAAGGTGGTTACCAATGCCTCTTTCTCTATTTGGGCATATCTTAGTTCATTGACCTGGAGGCATATGCAACTGGTTTCCAGTTAGTTGTTTTCTTGTAACAAAACTGCTCCCAGTCCATAATTAGTCATCTGGTAGCAAGGAATCAGAGATGACCCAGATAAGACATCAGCTATCACTAGGGATGAAATTACCAATCACCAATACCTCCAAATTATGATGCTTCTTAGGTATGGTCGACACGAATCAAGATTGTGCATTCATGAAAGTTAACGAAACAAACAATTCTCTCTCTACGACCTTTGAGTACCCACCAATGGTGAGGCATCTGCTGATATCGTTGTAGTGCTTGTGGGTCATATAGGGCCAGTATCGTTGGTTTTGATAACTCTTCTTTGAGGTTGGTGAAGGCCTGCTCTTTAGCATCCCCCCACATCCAAATTGTTTTCTTGCTAAGTAGCAATCGAAGAGGTTGAGTGATCCTCGAGGCTTGAAAATTTCCCTAGCTGATTTTCCATCCCCATGAGGCGTCGTAGCTCTGGAATATTTGTGGGTAGCTTAATTTCACCTGATGTCTTGTCTGGATCTGCCTGGATGCCGGATGCCATTTGAATCGATATGCCCAAGGAATCTCAGTTGAGTGTAGCTCTGGCAAAACTTTCATTTGCTCAGGTTGTGTAGACTGACTGCTTTGATTTGCTCAAGCATTGTTGTTAGGTGAACATCATGCTTCTCCTTGTCCTTTCCAAGCACTAAACACCATACATCAAGCAGAGAGTTCCTTCTAGTCCTGAGTATATTCATTCTGCTCATTCATTTCTGAAAGTATTCTGGTGCACTAGGTATGCCAAATGGCAGGTTGTTGAATCAGTACCATCCAAATGGAGTGATGAAGGTCGATAGGGGTTGTGATGTCTTGGCTAAAGGAATTTGTCAGAATTCACAGTTCTCATCAAGTTTGCTGAAAACTTGGGCTCCTGTAAGCTGAGCGAGAGTCTCATCCACTTTTGGCAGTGGATGTATCTCTCTGAGGACATTCTCGTTTAGAGGCTTGAGATCGACACAAATTCGAATTTCTTCAGCTTTCTTGGGCACTTCAACCATTCCTGCACACCAGGGTGTTGATTCATCCACTTTGTATATGACACTGATAGATTCCATCCTGCTAAGCTCTTCTTTCTCTTTTGGCCTTAGAGGTAATGGGATGTGTCTTGGAGCCAAGAACGAGCATACTCCTCTCCTAGATTGTCAAGGCCTTGGAAAACTGATGGATACTTCTGCATTATGATAGCCTGAATATCAGGTTTTCCCTTGACAGTTGCATCCAATTATACTGCAAGATTCAGTGTAGATATAGCTGGCAGTCAGAGCAAGTTAGCCTTCAGACCGTCAACTACAAATATGGGTTGCCTCATCATTGTTGCCATGAGAGATAGTTGCATCAAACATACCCATAACCAGCTTTTTCCTTGAAGGTCCATGTAAGATTTTGCTAGCGGCAGTCAACTGAGGTTTCTTTAGTTGCTTGTGAGTATTCACTGATATGGCTACTCCAGTGTCCATTTTGAATGAGATGCTCTCTCTGTTCATCTGTATCTGTGTGAGCCAAGCTGAACTCTGATTGGCTGACATGGTATCCAGATAGGCGGTCTCCATGTCATTCTCACCTTCTACTTGAGATACAATTTCGAAAAAAGCATTGTGAACTGTCTTTCCCCCCCCCCCCCCCCCCCCCCCCCCCCCTTTTTCCCCTTTTTTCTTTCCCCCCCCCCTTTTTTTAATAATGCTAAATATACACAGATTGGGTGCATGTAGTGAACATGTGAGTACTTCTAGATATGGTGTACTGAAGGTCATACTAGATAATAATACTAGCAGCTAATGTTAAAAATGAGTCAAGGTGGAAGGCATGAACATTTAGAACAAGACAAAGGAAATGGAAGAGCATGGATTGGAAGAGTCAAAGTTTTTTGTGAAATGATAAAAAAAAAAAATGTTTTAGTTTTTTGTTTTATAGTGGTGGTGAATATTAATTAAGATCAAATGGAAGAAGAGTGTTCCATAGATGAGGAAGTCGATTAAAGAAGAAATGTTGAGAGTTGTTGGATTTTCTGCGAGTGTGCACCATTTTTGAGTTGGTGCCCGATCTGGTGGAGCTTGAGCTGAAAGTAATAAAATTAATAATGTTGAAATGATCTGATGGCGACTTGATGCTGTTATAGCAGAAAATGATGTCATTAAGTTCCAGTTGACACGTAAGAAGAAGCAGATGAAGAGAGTTAGTCTAGACTTGTATTGGATGTGTAGTAATTTTAAATGAATTTAGTAGCTCTTCGTTGTATTTTTTCAATCTTTACAATATCTTTAATCAAGTGGGGATGCCATATTTGCGAGCAGTAAAGTAAATGTGATCGGATGAGGGAATAAAGAACCTACCAGGATAGATTGGATGCAACTATTACACCAAGATCCTTATGGTTGCCCCTAACTGGAATAGGATTGCCGTTGATGTGATATGTTGATTCCATAGGTGGATCAGTCTAGAAAAATCTTAAGTGGATACATTGAATTTCTATTTCCACTTATCACTCCAGTCACATAATGCGTATTCCTCTTAATTAAGATAGATTGTATCCACTGACGAGGTCTGAATAGATTTCTCACATTTGGTATCATCTGCATACATAAGAATGTGGGAGTGTAATGAGCAGTCTGGGAGATCATTAATATAACTAAGAAGAGAAGTGGCCCTAGGATACTCCCTTGGGGAACACCAGAAACCACTAGCAGTAACTCTGAGCGATAATCTCCCAGACTAATGCACTGCATTCTACCTGTTGTGAGGTAAGCTTGTAATCAGAGCCACAAATCACCTAAGATAGCTCTTGACCTGAGTTTGAGCAGCAGCTCAGTGTGAGGTACGCTATCAAAGGCTTTAGCAAAGTCAAGAAAAATCACATCAGACTTGGTCTTGGAACTAAGATGTTGAAATGAAATAATAAAAGTTGCTGCAAAGTCGAGTGTTTCTTGAGAAATCCAAACTGTGCAGGAGAAATGGACATAATGAAATCAACTGACTTGTGATACGTAATGCGCTCAAGAACTTTGGAGGTTGAGCCGAGGAGGGAGATTGGTCTATAATTTAGAACTCGAGCTCTGTCGCCCGATTTATAGATCGGTGAGATACTACTATGAATGCGCTAATCTTATGGTGGGTTAAACTCATGGTAAAGAGATGGTGCAATGGTTGATAAAGAGCAAGGGAACAGGACTGAAGAAGCATAGGTCCAATCCCATCAATTCCCACAGATTTAGATGTATCTAAACATGACAATACATGTACTGCAAAAACATCCGAGTCAGAAATGTTTATGGATGAGAGAGATCGCAAGGGATCGACAACAGGCAGTAGTTGGTCAAGTGAAGGCAATGTGCAAGAGCTACGAGTAAAAACCGAGTAGAAAATAATGTTGCTCTGTCCATATTCGTTGAAACATAATTAGTATGATAGACTGTGGTTGGGATAGCACCATTCTTTTTTAAGTAACTGATATATTTCGTATTTTTTTGAAGTTGTGAAGCTTTGTAACAAATTACATTCAAACAGTGATTTGCTGATTGGATGTCAGTGTGAAAGTTGATCTTTGCTTGTTGTAGATCTTTGAGTTTGGATTGTTTTCTTCCTAAGGGTCCTAATGCATTTACTTTTGTGGCGTAGTTCAGCTGTCCACTTTGGATACTGATGACGTTTGAGCCTGACCTTTGGTATAAATAAATTAATGGCATGAGATATAATGAATTTGAGAGTTGCCCAGATTAGTTCAACATCTTCCAGCTCAAATCACAAGCTAAAATCAGTGTCCAAAAGATGATCACATAGGCCCTCTTTAGGATAGTCAAACACTACAGGGTTACTGTTACTAGAACACTTTTCAAAAACACAAATTTTGAAGGACACTAAGAAGTGATCTGTAGGAAGAAAGAGGTCGTGTTGACTGTGTACTAGGACGTCATAAACTAGGTTGTCTTGATTAGTAAGGACCAGATCCAGAATACTGCCCTTTTGATATGAGTGGGGGGGGGGGGGGGGGGGGGCAAGCAGAGAATCTGCTTTGTTAGCACTACCCAGTTCCTCTGGAACAACTCTTTGACTCGAGTTTGATGAATGCCGAAATCTATTTGATGAGTATGCCTAATGTTATTCACAAAAATTGAATCATAATGAATCCTAATAAACTTGCGTTCAACTCCCAATTGTATGAGAGACCGTCTCTCTTTAATTAAGAAGAGCTGATTCTCTCAGTTGTTGTTCGTGTCCATTTTGAATGAGATGCTCTCTCTGTTCATCTGTATCTGTGAGAGCTAAGCTGAACTCTGGTTGGCTGACAGGTATCCAGATAGGTGGCATTCATGTCATTCTCTCTTTCTACTTGAGATACGTTTTTTGGAAAAGTATAGTGGCCTTTCCTTTTGCACCGATGACATGCTGCCTCTTTGGCAGGGCATTTGTCTCAGGGAGGGGGCGGGGGGTTGACCTCTTCACAGTGTTGACATGACGTAACTTGTGTGTGAGAGATTGATGTCTTGACAGAGTTAGTACTCCTTTTGGGTTGAGATACCTTCTACTGTTTGTGGCAATGCGGCGTTGGTTGAAGCTCGTCGAGTCTATTTCCTTCATTCTTCCTTTGAGCAGTTGTTGATGTTCACCCACAACTGCTCACTGACAGACTATCCTCTTGGCTTTGTCAAGAGTTAGTGCTGCGTCCAATTGGAGTCCCTGCGATAGTGCGCAGTCACTAGTTCCTATAACAGGATCATTTCGCAGGTTCCAGCCAACTTATAGAGTTCCATTATGTACTCTTCCATCATCTCTCCTCTGAATTGATTTCTCTGGTTGAATCTCACTCTCTCGAAAATCACATTTCGTCGCACTTGGAAGAAGGCATCAAATTTCTCTATGACTGTGTCATAGACTGTGCGTTCTCCTCTGTGATATTCAGTATATATATACCACTTCTGCTTCATCGCCCAAGCAGTATAGACGTGTATTGCTGTCATGTCCGCAGTTAGAGAGGATGCCTCACAAAATTGTGTGAATCGGCGTTTCCATCTGGGCCAGTCATCAGGGTTTTGGAACTTAAAGCACTCTGGAGGTTGGAGACATAATTATTTGTGCCATAGTTTACCACAAACTGTTCTCAAAATAATAAACATGCCTGTTTTATATACAAAATCAACCATTCTATATATGCATGATATTTATAGAGTAGACTACATGTCTGCATGATCTTAATGGTAAATATCAGTAACCAGGTTATTACTAGTAAAGATGTGGTAATGTGCCAAGTCTCACATTCCACAATTACATGGTATGTTTTCATTACTACCCCCAATGTATACACAGTGTCCCACTTCAGTATTTTCAGCAGTGCTTTATTGAAGGGGCGATACACACCCATCAGTTTTGCTTTGTCCAAGGGAGACAACCTCTGTGTAGTAGGAACATTATACTGGTCCTTATTGTTAATGGTAGATGTTATCCTTCAGAATCCAGTCTTCTCAGATCCAGGAACTGGAAAACAAGGTCTAAAATTTGACTTGAATTTTGATAAAACTCCTCACAAAACTCCTCACTATTAATGATTAATATGTTTTCTGCAGGAAAATTGCATAACCAGTTCAAGAGGTGTACATAGTAGACACCCTCATAGACCATGTTAACTGCAGGATGAAAGAGACCAACCAACTTGCTCCAGTCCATGACTATACGTTTAATGTTTGTTGTTCTCTGGAGTGAATCGTGAAAGTATTCGTTCAGCTGCATTTGCAGGTATAGGGAGATGGAAGAATTGCTAGAAACTCCTCCTCTCTGTAACCTTGAGCGCATCAGGAAATTGGACTGGAAGCGAGCGATGGGATCTCTGAAGAGCATGACCACTTTGGACTGCTTCCAGCAAGACTCGTGAAGTCTCTTTGGAACCAAATAGTGGACCAAGTTAGCCACACTTGCATCTCCTGTCATCACTCCACCTTGGGGAAACAAAGAGAGATATTGCTGTAACTTTTTTTCTCAGATAAGTTAGAGGAGTAGAATGTTTCTCCCACTTGTGGACCTCCATCCATATTGGCTCCTTGAAATCCAGGATGTTTGGAGATGTAACTGATTAATGAAGATGTTCCAGCTTTACTAGCAAGTACAAAGTTGGACAGTCAAAGTGTTTTGGGACGAAATCTTTCTTTGTGTGAAGCATCAATGAGTTATTTGGACACCAGCTGAGGTCAAAATCCAAATCACTCCCCAGGCGCAGAGTGTTTGCGATAGGAAGGATCCAGACTGGGAACATTCAGTAGCTCATCGTAATTGACATGCATTCTTCCCCATTCCAGTATCCCTGTCTCTCCAGACTAGATTGAGGTCCACGATAAAGACGAGTAGGTCCTGGTGTAGTATTGTACTGCTGAAAAGAGGAGGAACTCACACCTGGCATAGTTCGCGTGGGCGGCAACCCTGACTATATACGCACGCCCGAAACGTACAAGACCAGTTAACCTTTGCCCCCACCTTAGAAAAGCAAAACTGCAGCAGTTCGTCATGAGTCTTCTTACTCTTAGTTCCGACGAAGACTCCGCTGACGACGTAAATGTTATTCTCCTTCCTGAACAAGGAAAGCCACTTCTAGTGGGCACCTCGAAAGGTCTTAATGTGAATGGACAACCTAGGGCTACTACTTCTAGGAAGGAGGTCGTAGAGAGAAGAGCTGAGGATGTTCTCGATGGCGGAGGGACGGCAGATCATGGTGTGTTGTGTGCTACTGTAAGCTAGGAGTCTCATTGTAAAACTCCAGGTTCTGCAATAATCGCTCAGTTTTAATGGATGGGATTGTGCCTTGCCTGAAAGCTGGACTAGCATAAATGAATTGCTCACCCTTTGTTTCCCACCTCTCCCCCTTCTGAAAGATGAGGTTTTAGTTGCTAAACTAAATGCATAGCTCACCCATGTGCTGTGTATTTGCAACTGATAGCTTCTGCTCCAACCTGGATATTATCAATCTATTGCTAGTCTTAAGCAAAATTAGGAACCGTAAATAATTGTACCATCAAGATATTGCCATATTCTTTACAGGTATTCCCCCCCCCCCCCCCCGTACCGACATAATTGCTGCATTTATATTATTATTGGCATCAGTTGCTAACTAATTATTTTTTTAGTAGCGTAAGAATTTGCTAAACACTTATTTTTCACTGACATAAGTTTCTAACCTCTTGTTGCTAATCTCTTATTTTTTTACTAACTGAAGTTGCTGACCAGTTGTTTGTTACTGGCAGTGCAAGTCCAGTTGAGCTGAAAGAGTGTGGCTCTCTATATAAGCGCTAAGTATGCAGGAAGTGTTCCTTCTCCTGATATTGTCTGTCTCTCAGTATATCACTGGATGTATTAGACAAGGTTGGCACACATGATCTTGTATACACCACCGTTCTGATACGTGTGGATGTGTCCGATCTCCCTGACCTTATTATCAATATTACACAATTATGCAGAATTAATGCATAATGATCTGGCATGCGTTCTAAAATCAACATTAGAATAATACACAGGTCTGTGCTATAGTTAGAAAAATTGACCAAGTTGGCCTGATCATTGAATTAAGACTACTATGCTCTCGAGTCCTGTCTACTTCAGAGGAGGTTCTGCGCATGTTATTAGACTGTGATTTGCTACTCAATTTCATTTTAATTAGATAATAATACACGAAGAGTCATCACAGTGGATTGAAGTGAAGTAGGTGGGCAATAGCTCTATGGGGACACACACTGGATCAACATCACTCTGGGTTGAGGCAGGCGGACAATAGCTCTATGGGGACACACACTGGATCAACATCACTCTGGGTTGCTCTATGGGGACACACACTGGATCAACATCACTCTGGGTTGTAGTAGGTTGACAATAGCTCTATGGGAAACATACTGGACCAACACCACACTAGGTTGAGGCAGGTTGAAGTATATTAACGATAGCTGTATGGATACAGCTTCACACTGGGTTGAGGCAGGTTGAAGCAAGTTGAATATAGACAGCTCTCGGGATATACGTGGACATTGGAATTACAAGTGTAATAGCATCCTCTTTGCCCATTCCCTTGCAGCAAGTCAATTGCCTCAACAGGTCTTATCGTACTACACCACCAAATACAGGGGACCATTAAATTAGTGATCAACTGAAGACATGCACAGTACAAGGAATGCTTGTTATCCTAACACGCACACATAGAGCTACAGCAGGGCCGGCTAGCATGCTACAGCAGCGCCGGCTAGTATGCTACAGCAGGCCCGGCTAGCATGCTACAGCAGGCCCGGCTAGCATGCTACAGGAGGTGCAGTCATGTGGTCATGAAGTAACAACCTCAGTGGAGCTTGGTGTAGAGATGGGAGCTTATTGTGACCAAACAGCTGCAAGTAGCCGATTTTTGTTGTTGTTGCTACAAGTCTAGGGAGGAGCCGAGCAACCTTACCCATGGCAACGTCAGACAGAGGTCGCTTGATTCTTGAGCAACTGCTTTTCAAGTTTCGACCCAAGCATATGGACAGCGTGTAGTAACTCCTGTGAGACTTGTATTGGTTCTAGAGCTGCTGGACAGGCATCAGTATTGGGAGGCCGACTCCAGGCAGTTGACTTTTAGACTTTCAATGTCTGAAGAAATGTAGTGGATGGTTGGCGTGTGTCATCAAGATTAACTACGCAACTAATCATGGGAACAATCTAATTTGCATTTAATTTGAATACGCGGCAAGTTTCATTATGATGGGTTCGAAGTGCTTGCCAAGGGAGCAGATGTAGTGAGTGAGCGTTCCCGATTCCCCCAAAGTATGGATTTCGGATATTATAGAGGCCTGTGGTCTTTGAGGGGTCCGAACTTATTGAAATGTCAGTTAATTAAGTGGAGTGTGAGTGTGGGGGTATGGAACATTCAAGCCAACCTTCTGTTGCTTCTTGGTGACAATAGTAAGAGGATGTGTGTTGCACATAAATACTTAGCTCAAGTGGGTTAGTAGAACAAGAGTTCACTGCCTTCTTTGGGTTGGCACATTTTTTTTTCAGGACTGAGTGATGAGGAGCTGCTAGATGTGGGAGTGAAAAGCAAGCCGTCATTCTCTGTGCCGGGCATCCAGGCTGCCGACCAAGCTGCACGGTCCCAGTCTATCATCCACATAGACTCTAGAGCAGGCGGACTACAAAGGAGAAGACAGCGCCTTCCATCGCACGACTATGATGTTGATAAGGAGAGGAAACGTTCCAAGAGGTGAGCGGGTTTTGGCAATGTGTGTGTGGAGCGGATGAGATAAGGAGGGAGGGGGATTTGTGGTGGAACGATGACGTGGAGGTTCTTTTTGAATGAAAGGCGTGGACGGATCAAGGGATGAAAAGAAAGTTGAGCGACAATACCTGGCAAATTGTGGGGGATGTGTACAAGTTGCAGGCTGCATGTGACAGTTTTGGTTGTTGTTTTTGTGTGTGTGCATAAACTAGACATATTTTTTTGTTAGGTTTTGCAGGTCACTAAAACTGCATGTGCCAGGAGCTCTATGTTGCTGGTTTTTTAATTTTTTTAAATTGCTTTATTTTTTAAATTACTTTATTTGTTAAATTAATTTTTAATCTCTCTCGCTAGCTACTATGATGACTTTGTGACAATTGACTGGGTGAGGGACAGGAGTAGAGATCGCGTGCGACACAAGAGGCTGGAAGTGAACAGACGGCTAAACTGGAAAGGATGGGCAAACAAATTCTGGGACGCTCTGTCAGGATGGCTCATTGTTTTCTTGGTGGGAGTCAGTTCTGGCTTGCTGGCTGGTGAGTGGGGGAGAGCGGGAGGGGAGGGATGAGACGGGAAGAGATGGAGGGAAGCAGAGAGTTGGAACAGAGGGAGTCATGTGAGAGAAAGTGAGAGGGGGGAGGAGGAGAGGGAAGCAGGGAGTTGTAAGAGAGGGAGTCGGTAATATGTGAGAGAAGATGAGAGAGAGGGGTGGGGGGGGGGGGGGGGGGGGGGAGGAGGAATTGATTGTAAGTTTATCATCTTTGTATCCTCACTCTCTCTTCCTCATCTCTCCCCACTTCTCCAGGTGTGATTGACATCGCTGCGGAGTGGATGTCTGATGTGAAGGAAGGATTTTGCCCCTCCGTTGGCTACTACAACAAAGAAGCCTGTTGCTGGTACAACAATGAAGTGAGGACCATTACCACTATTTAACGTGACATCCTCCACAGAGCTAAAGATACAAATTATGTCTGAAGATGAATGAGCTGGACATAACTTATCACTTGTGTATGGGCATTGATATTCTTTAGCGGGTGTGGGAAATCGCTTAGCAGGCAGTAACTGAAAGAGCCACACTTCACATCGTTTAGTAATGTTGTTGGACAGAAACAAGTCGAGTGTGAGACAGTAAAGGTGTTCCTGCCAGTGATGGCCGTGATAGTCCATACAAAAGGGAGCCATTAAATCTACCATACCAAGCGATATATTCCCATGTAGTGGAGAGTTGTCTTCCACCCTTGCTATGTGTGTAGGTGCTATTGTAATAATGCTGCACTTGTTGCTCTGGTACCGCATCTCTGAGGTGTCAACCTAGCAATCTGTAGCACACTCTGTTTAAAACACCGTGTGACATTATTCCTTGAATCCATGTAGGTTTGCATGAGACAAGAGTGGGAGAGGAGAGGGGGGGGGGGGGTTGAGGAGTGATACTCGAATGTGTGTCAGTAGCTAGCTCTCCTTAGCAGCTTTAGTATAAAAGTCTTGCATCCTCTTAGAACTCCCAAGTATCTGTCCTGTAAATTTTAATTACAGGGTTCACTGTTGGCCACATCACATAACCATTGTGGTCTTACACTTGGGAGCTCCTTAGCTTGGCCTGTCAGATTGTAGCTTTCTCTCTCTGTGCCCTCAAATTATGGCTCTCCCTGTGCTCTGGATTATGCTGAGTGCAGTAAAATTATAATTTGATGGAGAGTACAGATAAGAACTATAATATAGATATAATTTTACCTCAAATTATATCTCTCTGCACTCATTATGTGCTCTCTTTTTGAATTAAAAGTTCTTATAACCATGATAATGTTAGTTGCAGGCGAAAGTCATAGGCCTCAGTTTGTGGAAATGACCAGCTTTGCTCTTGGTTTGGGATGACCTTTGTTGTGAAGGTGCTTGACACATATTGTCAGAGTGCTTCTTGGGAAGCTATCCAAGGGGGGGGGAAACTCTTTTAAATAAACACTGCGTTGTAAGAGGAAGAGACCGTAGTATCAGGACACCACACACCGTAGTATCAGGACACCACACACCGTAGTATCAGGACACCACACACCGTAGTATCAGGACACCACACACCGTAGTATCAGGACACCACATACCGTAGTATCAGGACACCACACACCCTTTACAATTTTGTTTTCATGTCTGCATGTCTGTAGCTGACATGGCCTGCTGTGGGGCTCGTGGTGTTAGGGGACTCCCACGTTGTTCAGAAAGAAGTAGTGATGTGTGTGTGTGTTCATTCAGAGCAGGAATAGTCGAGCCACCTTCAGTATAATACCTGGCAGAATTGTAATCTCCAAGAATAAGTGCATTGTTGTCTGGCAGTAGCAGCTACAACTTTCCTCTCCATGTAACTCGTTAGGGCCGGTAGCGGAAGTGGATTTCACGTTAATAGTGGACAGATCTGCCCAAAGATTGCAACTTGGAAGCCTTTACCAAAATGATCCGCTAGAGCTCGCAAGCTATTGGCTAGCAAGACTGCGTCTAACCCTACAGCAGTCAGAAGAGCTTCCAGAAACAACAGCAGCAACAGCCTGGAAGGGACAATCAGTAATGGCAGTTGTTGCTGTCAACCATGACCACGACCACCCAAAATAGCTTAGGATTCAGCAGTCTACTGTGTGTGTCTGGTGTTGACATGATGGGAGAGGGTCCAATTGTCTGGTGTTGACATGATGGGAGAGGGTCCAATTGTTGTTGTGTTGTGTGTGAACCAGATATCCCAAGTTTGCATAATGCACAAGTTTAGGATTGTCACTCTACAGTGCATCTTGACTCCCCCCCCCCCCCCCCCTGCCCCCCCTGCCCTTCCTAAAACTACAATTAAATGGAGGCTGAATTTTCCTTACAACTTTGCATGCCAAAATCAATTACTGGAGTTCCCCAAATCAATTGATTGTGTTCTACTGGTGGCTGGTAACTGACTATGTTCTTACATTGTAGAGCTAGTCTGCTAGTATAGATGAACCTTCACCTCTTTCACTTGTGTGCTGGGGAGGGTGTGGGCTGACATGGAGTGGGCTGACAGGGAGTGGGCTGACAGGGAGTGGGCTGACAGGGAGTAGGCTGACAGGGAGTGGGCTGACAGGGAGTGGGCTGACATGGAGTGTTTTGTTCCAAGCACACCATAGTCTTGGTGCGTTTGTGATGTCATACTCGAGATTCTGTACTGCAAGCGCGAAGTAGTGATGTCACAAACACACGACGATTGGGGTGCGCTTGGAACAAAAAAAAACCACATCGGTATGCTAGACCAACCCCAATGGAAAAAAGAGGTAAAGGGTCAACTACAAGGGACTGTACAGGCAAGGTTTTGAGATGTAGCGAACTACCACTGCTGTTAATTACAAAGGTACAGGCAATTTTGGATTTACAGGTTACCCTCTCTCCCTGGTCCCACCCGGATAAGGGGGAGATAAGGGGGAGTGTCTGGTAAGTCATCGAGAAGATTTGGTCTACCACTTCCACCACTTCTTTATTTCCTGGGCAAGCCTGACTTTGGCTCAGCCATGCAGTGTGTGTCAAGGTTCTATATAGCCCATGCCTGCAATTTAGCACCCAAAGAAAGTGGTTTTGTCAATGCAGACCACAAACAGTCAATACTAAGAGCTCATAATTTAGTAGGTAGTGGTAGTATTACACTACTACATTTATAATAGATTATTTATTGGTAACTGGTAGTACTACTACTACCACCAGTGATAAATGTGTCCACATTCCATCTTGTGTTAGAGCAACGTGAACACGGGGCTTGAGTACTGCAGCCGCTGGAAGGACTGGTCAAGCATCGCTGGCATCCCAGCCAGTCACAAGGCCGGCACTTACATCTTGAACTACCTCGTTTACGTGGTGCTAGCCGTCCTCATGTCTGGCTTTGCAGGACTCTACGTCATCGCTCTGGCTCCGTATGCCGCCGGCTCTGGCATCCCTGAGGTGAGGGAGAGAGAGAGGGGAGAGGAGGGTGGAGGGAATAGGTAGAGCAGACCTCTGTGTGCTTGGGCCATAGTTCACCATCATCATCATCACATCACCATACCGTCATCATCACTACCATCACCATCATCATCACATCACCACACCATCATCATCACTACCATCACCATCACCACCATCATCATCACTACCATCATCATCATCACTACCATCACCATCATCACTACCATCACCATCATCACTACCATCACCATCATTATCACATCACCAACCATCATCATCACTACCATCACCATCATTACATCACCACACCATCATCATCACTACCATCATCATCACTACCATCATCAATCATCACTATCATCACCATCATCACTACCATCACCATCATCACTACCATCACCATCATTATCACATCACCAACCATTATCATCACTACCATCACCATCATCACTACCATCACCATCATTATCACATCACCACACCATCATCACCATCACCAACACTACCATCATCACCATCATCATCTCAATGAGGTCTTTATTGCATTTCATTAAAAAGGTGCATGTTTGACATGGGTGCATGTGAGTGCATGTGTGACATGGGGTACATGTGTGATATGGGTACATGTGTTGCATGGGAGTTCATGTGTTGCATAGGTACATGTGTGACAGGTGCATGTGTGATATGGGTGCATGTGTGACACAGGTACATGTGTGACACAGGTACATGTGTGACATAGGTGCATGTGACATGTGTTGCATGGGTACATGTGTTGCATGTGTGGCATGCAGTGCATGGGTTCTATCATATCATGCCAATAGCCGCATCTTCAAACTGGATAAACGCCTTTGCATATCATATAGTGGTACTCACATTTGGAGGGCTGTGTGTGTCGGCAGTGAATCTATCACATGACTAATTCAAGAGACATGAGTGCATTTCCTGGTATATCTGGCTGGTATGTTTGATATCTAATCCACGGAATTCAGCCAAGCACCAAGTTGATTAAATCAGCTGACATCAAACACTTTTAAGTATTAACTTTAAATCACAAAAATCCAGAATCCTTAAAGTATTTGATGTCGGCTGAAAGTAATCGTACAAGTTTGAATAATCAAATTCAAGATCGGCACGGAAGGGACATGCAATGACTAGAAGGATCTTCGAGAGAAGACGCCACAATAGTGCAAGATGGAGGAACCTCATCTTCCGTATGAGATGCAGAGTGAAGGTGTAATACCAGCCGGCCTTAAGATCAAGAACAACGAGTGGGGGGAGACCCGAATGAAGGAGCATAAAGATGCTTGCAGAAAGGGAGAGCTTGAGAGGTCTGCTATTGCAGAGCATGCGTGGAACAACACCGCCCAACCTTGTGGGAAAATATCTCTTGTGATTGATAGAGCCAGAAAATGGGGAGAGTTGCTCGTGAAGAATGGGCTACACAGCATCTAGCGATCACCGCTTCAATCGAGATGAAGGTGTGGAGCTGTCCAGTTGCTTGGTCTCAACTATCAAGACTATGCACATGAAACCACGCCCATCTTGGTCTGTCTGTCTGATGTGTTGCTGTGCATATGTAGTGTGCCATTATTCAGACGATTCATGAGTCACGTGCATATGTTGTGTGGAACGCATTGCCAGTGAGTGTGGATGTGCTGCGTGCCAGTGAGTGTGGATGTGCTGCGTGCCAGTGAGTGTGGATGTGCTGCGTGCCAGTGAGTGTGGATGTGCTGCGTGCCAGTGAGTGTGGATGCGCTGCGTGCCAGTGAGTGTGGATGTGCTGCGTGCCAGTGAGTGTGGATGTGCTGCGTGCCAGTGAGTGTGGATGCGCTGCGTGCCAGTGAGTGTGGATGTGCTGCGTGCCAGTGAGTGTGGATGTGCTGCATGCCAGTGAGTGTGGATGTGCTGCATTTTTTTCTTCTTTTCTCTCCATTTGTTCTGATGAAGACAGAAGTAATTTGGTTGAAATGTTAGCACTAAAAACAACAAAAAACTGACTTGAAGAGAACCATTTTAAAAGTGTATGGATTTAGTCGAAGAAGTTGATGAGAAGGATCCCAATGAAAATCCATTTGCAGACCTGGGTGGAGCTGAACTAAAGTTGGGAGTTTTAGAGAACCTGAGGATCAAGAACAAGACTAGCTGAAGCAGACACTGCAGCTGGACATTAGAACAACCAGAAGATCCTCACAGAGAGCTGTAGCAACTGGCCAACTTCATGGCAAATATTTACGCAAACACAAATGAAGCCGGTGCACACCACTGATCAGTGCCAGTTTCATGAAAGCAAGCAAGCAAGCACCCACCCATCTAATTTTTTAGGTGAAAGGTTAAGTGCCTGTGGGTGTTGACTGTTTACTTTATTGGCGAGCGAAGCAACCCCCCCCCCCCCCCCAGAGGGAAGGTGGTTGGAAAACTTGGTATTGCTGTGCACAGCGCATCTATCTATGTATGCAAGTATGCGTGTACATATTCACTTGACATTTCAAGTGTAAATCAATATATGAACAGGTCCCCTGCCGTTAATAAAATGGACTTATGTCAACCAGGAATGGTCCTCATGGTAAGAGAAAGATTGAGAAAAAAGCAGCAGATTCGAACTATAGGAAAGAAAACTGGCTGCACAGGTAAGTGAGGACTGGCTGCAGGTTAGTAGCTGGCAGGAAAGGATGCTGGAGTTTCACTCTGACATAGTTGCTCAATTAATTAGCATCTATCGAGGGGTACTGCCTTAAATACAACGCTTCGCTGAAATGATCGTCACAGTCGATCTAGAGAGTATCTGAGCAGGCTCTCGCCTCAACCTTGCACCAGTTATATAATATATACGTTCCCCTAGCTACTTCCCATATCTCCACCAAGCAACAGAATATGATGACCTCAATAATGTACAGGTCAGTGGTCTGTACTAAGGGCTTCAGCTATGCTAGGGTTAGGACTGTCTGGAGCAAATCGATGATAGGATTTCAAGTTTTGTCGAAGAGGGCATCATCAGGCTATGTTTCCCCCCGTCCCTCTTCTCTTTCTCCATTGCACCTTTGCTTGCCACTCAGTGCCTTGCATTTGTTACTACTAGTGGGGCATATACAACACTCTTCGTAGGTTCTCCAAGTACCCACGTGCAAAGATTGGTGGAAAAAGTTCATTATTATCTGTCTGCAATGGAGCACAAAGACTCGCTGTGCACATGGCGATGACGTGCTGTCCGGGTTCTGGCTGAGAAGAAGTCAGCTCAGCTCAAGTACCAAGAGAAAATGTGAAAATAGATTAATGAGGGAGACATACAGTACATATGCATGATTGAGCCTGGACCTGTGGGAGCAGAGACTGATGATAACTAGAGAACAGCACCGGCTAGATTTGCATGACAGAGCCCAGACCTGTGGCAGCAGAGACTGATGATAACTAGAGAACAGCACCGGCTAGATTTGCTTAGAATAAATGGAAAGTAGGAAATCCCTGAGCCGTGACTGTAGGTGACAGAAAGATACGAATGCCACGCTGCAAAGCGAACAGCAAATGTATAGACAGAGGAGAGAGTGAGCAAGAAAGACCTGAGTTGTGACAAGGTGAGATATATACAATATGAAAGCTGTCATGAGGAGCGAACATCAGATGTATAGACAGTGAGGGTGCCAGGAGAGCGAGCAAGAAAGCCCTGAGCTGTGACACTGGCTGGCACAAAGTGAATGTGTCAGGAGAGCACAGCCACTCTTGTGCACCTGTCAGCCACCCATGTGCACCTGTCAGCCACCCATTTGCACCCTGTCAGCCACCCATGTACACCCTGTCAGCCACCCATGTGCACCTGTCAGCCACCCATGTGCACCTGTCAGCCACCCATGTGCACTCTGTCAGCCACCCATGTGCACCTGTCAGCCACCCATGTGCACCCTGTCAGCCACCCATGTGCACCCTGTCAGCCACCCATGTGCACCTGTCAGCCACCCATGTGCACCCTGTCAGCCACCCATGTGCATCCATCAGCCACCCATGTGCACCTGTCAGCCACCCATGTGCACCCGTCAGCCACCCATGTGCACCCTGTCAGCCACCCATGTGCACCTGTCAGCCACCCATGTGCATCCATCAGCCACCCATGTGCACCTGTCAGCCACCCATGTGCACCCGTCAGCCACCCATGTGCACCCTGTCAGCCACCCATGTGCACCTGTCAGCCACCCATGTGCACCTGTCAGCCACCCATGTGCACCCTGTCAGCCACCCATGTGCACCTATCAGCCACCCATGTCCACCTGTCAGCCACCCATGTGCACCCTGTCAGCCACCCATGTGCACCTGTCAGCCACCCATGTGCACCTGTCAGCCACCCATGTGCACCCTGTCAGCCACCCATGTGCACCTATCAGCCACCCATGTCCACCTGTCAGTCACCCATGTGCACCCTGTCAGCCACCCATGTGCACCTGTCAGCCACCCATGTGCACCCTGTCAGCCACCCATGTGCACCTGTCAGCCACCCATGTGCACCTGTCAGCCACCCATGTGCACCCTGTCAGCCACACAGCCACCCATGTGCACCTGTCAGCCACCCATGTGCACCCTGTCAGCCACCCATGTGCACCCTGTCAGCCACCCATGTGCACCCTGTCAGCCACCCATGTGCACCCTGTCAGCCACCCATGTGCACCCTGTCAGCCACCCATGTGCACCTGTCAGCCACCCATGTGCACCCGTCAGCCACCCATGTGCACCCTGTCAGCCACCCATGTGCACCCATGTGCACCTGTCAGCCACTCATGTGCACCTGTCAGCCACTCATGTGCACCTGTCAGCCACCCATGTGCACCCATGTGCACCTGTCAGCCACTCATGTGCACCTGTCAGCCACCCATGTGCACCCTGTCAGCCACCCATGTGCACCTGTCAGCCACCCATGTGCACCTGTCAGCCACCCATGTGCACCTGTCAGCCACCCATGTGCACCTGTCAGCCACCCATGTGCACCCTGTCAGCCACCCATGTGCACCTGTCAGCCACCCATGTGCACCCTGTCAGCCACCCATGTGCACCGTCAGCCACCCATGTGCACCCTGTCAGCCACCCATGTGCACCTGTCAGCCACCCATGTGCACCTGTCAGCCACCCATGTGCACCCTGTCAGCCACCCATGTGCACCTGTCAGCCACCCGTGTGCACCTGTCAGCCACCCATGTGCACCTGTCAGCCACCCATGTGCACCTGTCAGCCACCCATGTGCACCTGTCAGCCACCCATGTGCACCCTGTCAGCCACCCATGTGCACCTGTCAGCCACCCATGTGCATCCTGTCAGCCACCCATGTGCATCCTGTCAGCCACCCATGTGCACCTGTCAGCCACCCATGTGCACCTGTCAGCCACCCATGTGCACCCTGTCAGCCACCCATGTGCACCTGTCAGCCACCCATGTGCACCCTGTCAGCCACCCATGTGCACCTGTCAGCCACCCATGTGCACCTGTCAGCCACCCATGTGCACCCTGTCAGCCACCCATGTGCACCTGTCAGCCACCCGTGTGCACCTGTCAGCCACCCATGTGCACCTGTCCGACACCCATGTGCACTCTGTCAGCCACCCATGTGCACCCTGTCAGCCAGCCATGTGCACCCTGTCAGCCACCCATGTGCACCCTGTCAGTGTGCACCTGTCAGCCACCCATGTGCATCCATCAGCCACCCATGTGCACCCTGTCAGCCACCCATGTGCACCCTGTCAGTCACCCATGTGCACCTGTCAGCCACCCATGTGCACCTGTCAGCCACCCATGTGCACCTGTCAGCCACCCATGTGCACCCTGTCAGCCACCCATGTGCACCCTGTCAGTCACCCATGTGCACCCTGTCAGCCACCCATGTGCACCTGTCAGCCTGCATCCATCAGCCACTCATGTGCACCTGTCAGTCACCCATGTGCACCCTGTCAGCCACCCATGTGCACCCTGTCAGCCACCCATGTGCACCCTGTCAGCCACCCATGTGCACCCGTCAGCCACCCATGTGCACCCTGTCAGCCACCCATGTGCACCCTGTCAGCCACCCATGTGCACCCTGTCAGCCACCCATGTGCACCTGTCAGCCACCCATGTGCACCCTGTCAGCCACCCATGTGCACCCTGTCAGCCACCCATGTGCACCTGTCAGCCACCCATGTGCACCCTGTCAGCCACCCATGTGCACCCTGTCAGCCACCCATGTGCACCCTGTCAGCCACCCATGTGCACCTGTCAGCCACCCATGTGCACACCCATGTGCACCCGTCAGCCACCCATGGGCACCTGTCAGCCACCCATGTGCACCTGTCAGCCACCCATGTGCACCTGTCAGCCACCCATGGGCACCTGTCAGCCACCCATGTGCACCTGTCAGCCACCCATGTGCACCTGTCAGCCACCCATGTGCACCTGTCAGCCACTCATGTGCACCTGTCAGCCACCCATGTGCACCCTGTCAGCCACCCATGTGCATCCATCAGCCACCCATGTGCACCTGTCAGCCACCCATGTGCACCTGTCAGCCACCCATGTGCACCTGTCAGCCACCCATGTGCACCCTGTCAGCCACCCATGTGCACCTGTCAGCCACCCATGTGCACCTGTCAGTCACCCATGTGCACCCTGTCAGCCACCCATGTGCACCTGTCAGCCACCCATGTGCACCTGTCAGCCACCCATGTGCACCCTGTCAGCCACCCATGTGCACCTGTCAGCCACCCATGTGCACCTGTCAGCCACCCATGTGCACCTGTCAGCCACCCATGTGCACCTGTCAGCCACCCATGTGCACCCTGTCAGCCACCCATGTGCACCCTGTCAGCCACCCATGTGCACCTGTCAGCCACACATGTGCACCTGTCAGCCACCCATCTGCACCTGTCAGCCACCCATGTGCACCCTGTCAGCCACCCATGTGCACCTGTCAGCCACCCATGTGCACCTGTCAGCCACCCATGTGCACCCGTCAGCCACCCATGTGCACCCGTCAGCCACCCATGTGCACCCGTCAGCCACCCATGTGCACCTGTCAGCCACCCATGTGCACCCTGTCAGCCACCCATGTGCACCTGTCAGCCACACATGTGCACCTGTCAGCCACCCATCTGCACCTGTCAGCCACCCATGTGCACCCTGTCAGCCACCCATGTGCACCTGTCAGCCACCATGTGCACCCCCTGTCAGCCACCCATGTGCACCCGTCAGCCACCCATGTGCACCCGTCAGCCACCCATGGGCACCCGTCAGCCACCCATGTGCACCTGTCAGCCACCCATGTGCACCTGTCAGCCACCCATGTGCACCTGTCAGCCACCCATGTGCACCTGTCAGCCACCCATGTGCACCTGTCAGCCACCCATGTGCACCTGTCAGCCAGCCATGTGCACCTGTCAGCCACTCATGTGCACCTGTCAGCCACCCATGTGCACCTGTCAGCCACCCATGTGCACCCTGTCAGCCACCCATGTGCACCTGTCAGCCACTCTTGTGCACCTGTCAGCCACCCATGTGCACCCTGTCAGCCACCCATGTGCACCTGTCAGCCACCCATGTGCACCTGTCAGCCACCCATGTGCACCTGTCAGCCACTCATGTGCACCTGTCAGCCACCCATGTGCACCTGTCAGCCACCCATCAGCCACCCATGTGCACCTGTCAGCCACCCATGTGCACCTGTCAGCCACCCATGTGCACCCATCAGCCACCCATGTGCACCTGTCAAAATCACACAAGGCCACTGCTTATTATACATTATTTATTTAACAAAGTGCATGCCAGCCCACACATGTATGCTCTATTAACTTAAGAAAACAAAAGCTGCGTCTACAACACCACAACTGCAAAGTTAAGGCCTGTCCACACTGCACAATAACTGGATGCGCATTGAGACACACTAGCTACCAAGAGAGTCTCAATGCGCGTCCAGTCACGACGTCGCGTCCACACTGACATGACAATAAACCAAACGCGCATAAAAACCACTCCCCCTCCAAGAAAACTGCACCCACGCACAATGGATACGGTGTGTTGTTCTGTTATGGACGAGATACCTACAGACGCGAAGGAAGCATATGCTGCAGAGGAGAAGAAGGATTTATAAATAGAAAAAGGCAATACAGTAGACGGATGGCGCTCCATGAACTCCATAAAAGAAGGCTGCGGCGGTAAAATTTTCGAAGTCTATTTTAGCTATAATAGTATTTAGCTTGATCTTTGCGTGCTATAGGTCCTTTGATTGTGGCAATGATGGCTGACTACCAGCATCCATCTGTGCGCCAGGTTTGGTGCAAGCCACGCAGTAAGCACTGGTGGGAATCAGCTACAACTTCATAAATGATTCTGTTTATCTTTTAACGTGCACCTGCGTAATTAATTTTACGCTTGGATTTGTTGCTCTGGCTCGACTCAAACCACCTATCGAGGTGGACTGGACCTAATGCGCGTTAGGTCCAAGAAATCTAATTCGCATTCAGTGTGGACGCAACGAACGCGCATTCGTTGAGATCTAACGCGCATTCAGTGTGCAGTGTGGACAGGCCTTTATCCACCATCCGGGGTTGTTGTTTTTCTCAAGGTAAAGGGATTGATTCAGCGTGGTTCCCAGGCATGCCGCTTTCCTCAGTGGAATCCTCTGTAAGCGGCAGGTAAATGTGGAAGAGTTGGTTCAAGGCCACAGTTGCGTTGCGTAAATTCATTTTCTAACCACTCGCTTGACCACGTACTTAAGTGTTAGCGCCTAATGGAAAAAGTCGTTGCATGCAGTAGGGCTTCCTTTAGCTAATTTCAGCTCTCTAGCACTTGGCAATCTGGAGATATTTATGCAGAGAAATCAGGCACTTGGGTTTTGAGGGGTACCTCCACTTTAGCTCCCTTGGGTATAGTTATACCTATGAAAAATGTTTAGTGTCAAAGGAGAGCACACAGAGATGACTCACATTTTCTATTGCTATGCATGTTGGGCAACTAAAGTATTATACGTAGTGTCGTAGTCCAGACTTTGTATGTAACTCGGACGTGATTTAACTGATATTATGCATCATAACTTAGAAACGGCGTAACATGGAATGTTGTAACTCGAGGACTTCCTGTAGCCTCATACATACATAGGACCATGGGAATGGTGATGATCGTAGTCAATTTGTATGCATGCACTGCCTCTTCTGCTCATGCATACGTGTGCTCGTACCTCCCTGCACAGGTGAAGACCATCCTGAGTGGGTTCATCATCCGAGGTTACTTGGGTGCTTGGACACTCCTGGTGAAGGTGGTGGGGATGGTGCTGGCTGTAGGGGCGGGGCTCTCCCTAGGCAAGGAGGGACCTCTGGTGCACGTGGCATGTTGTGCCGGCAACCTCTTCACAAGGTGTGTGGAGTGCTGTGTGTGTATGTGGTGTGTGCCTGGTGTGTGTGTGTGTGTGATGTACATTCAGAGCTTCCTTTATAATGTGTGCCCTCACGGAATCTCCTCTAGTTTTGTTCTTGTACTTTTAGCTGATACCAAATACTTTAAGGTTTAAGTATTTCGGTGGAAATGTTGGCTTCAAAAAACCAAAATGAGAAACCTTGAAGGTAAGTAAATCCGACATAAATACATAAATACAGTTGTCTGTGCAGGAGACTCCCGCATATGAGCGAGCAGATTTTTTAATAAAAAAAAAAAAGTTTGCACCCATGCGGGGAGTGAAGGGGCGGACACATGAGCATATTCATTGACTTTGTGGGATTATGTTCTTATGCCAACCTGTAATGCTTGAAATCTGCCGCCCCCCCTCCCCCCCCCAAAAAAATCGCTCAATATTGAAATAGAAGTAGGGATCAATCCACAGTCCCTCTACCAACTTCTGCTTTAGCGGGGGGAAACAGAACACAATATATACTGAATACCACATGCACTGCAATGTAAAGACGGATGGCAATCCTTGAGTTTAATTTGCTCTTCAAGTGCTTGCCAACAATAAAGAATTCTAAAGACAAGGGGGAAGAGAAACTATATCGGCCAAGAAGCCCGTAGAGGTGTGTGTAAGTGTGCTGTATATGGTGTGTGTGAGTGAGTGTAAGTATGTGATGTATACTGTATATATGGTATGTGTGTGTGTGTGTGTAATGTATGTGGTGTGTGTTTATTGTGATGTGTGTAATATATATGGTGTGTGTGTGTATGTGTGTTTATTGTGATGTACATGTATTTTGTGTATGTGTGTGTGTGATGTATATGGTGTGTGTGTAGTGTAAAGTCACGTGATGGGACACTCCCTCTTCCCAAACCTAATTTAGTTGCCTTCTGGTGCACAATGATATCCTTGTGATCATATTGACAGGGTTTTCCCCAAGTACTACAAGAACGAGGCCAAGAAGAGGGAGGTCCTATCAGCCGCTGCGGCTGCAGGCGTGTCTGTAGCATTTGGGGCTCCAGTGGGCGGAGTCCTGTTCAGCCTGGAGGAGATATCGTACTACTTCCCGCACAAAGTCATGTGGAGATCCTTCTTTGCAGCGCTGACAGCAGCCTTCACCCTTCAGCTCATGAACCCGTACTTCTCCGGGCACCTGGTCCTCTTCTACGCTAACTACAGCCACCAGTGGCACCTCTTTGAGTTCATACCCTTTGTCTTCATCGGAATCTTTG
>JAQNBH010000017.1:12334480-12564206 GCA_028752905.1 Cladorhizidae sp. MBARI D1340-BT2
TGTACTCATCAGATTATAGCTGTCTGCTGTGCTCTCAGATTATAGCTGTCTCTGCTAAGTGCTCTCAGATTATAGCTGTCTCTGTGCTCTCAGATTATAGCTGTCTCTGTGCTCTCAGATTATAGCTGTCTCTGTGCTCTCAGATTATAGCTGTCTCTGTGCTCTCAGATTATAGCTGTCTCTGTGCTCTCAGATTATAGCTGTCTCTGTGCTCTCAGATTATAGCTGTCTCTGTGCTCTCAGATTATAGCTGTCTCTGTGCTCTCAGATTATAGCTGTCTCTGTGCTCTCAGATTATAGCTGTCTCTGTGCTCTCAGATTATAGCTGTCTCTGTGCTCTCAGATTATAGCTGTCTCTGTGCTCTCAGATTATAGCTGTCTCTGTGCTCTCAGATTATAGCTGTCTCTGTGCTCTCAGATTAATAGCTGTCTCTGTGCTCTCAGATTATAGCTGTCTGTACTCTCAGATTATAGCTGTCTCTGTGCTCTCAGATTATAGCTGTCTCTGTGCTCTCAGATTATAGCTGTCTCTGTGCTCTCAGATTATAGCTGTCTCTGTGCTCTCAGATTATAGCTGTCTCTATGCTCTCAGATTATAGCTGTCTCTGTGCTCTCAGATTATAGCTGTCTCTATGCTCTCAGATTATAGCTGTCTCTGTACTCTCAGATTATAGCTGTCTCTATGCTCTCAGATTATAGCTGTCTCTGTGCTCTCAGATTATAGCTGTCTCTATGCTCTCAGATTATAGCTGTCTCTGTGCTCTCGGATTATAGCTGTCTCTGTGCTCTCAGATTATAGCTGTCTCTATGCTCTCAGATTATAGCTGTCTCTGTACTCTCAGATTATAGCTGTCTCTATGCTCTCAGATTATAGCTGTCTCTGTGCTCTCAGATTATAGCTGTCTCTATGCTCTCAGATTATAGCTGTCTCTGTGCTTCTCAGATTATAGCTGTCTCTCTGCTCTCAGATTATAGCTGTCTCTGTGCTCTCAGATTATAGCTGTCTCTGTGCTCTCAGATTATAGCTGTCTCTATGCTCTCAGATTATAGCTGTCTCTGTGCTCTCAGATTATAGCTGTCTCTCTGCTCTCAGATTATAGCTGTCTCTCTGCTCTCAGATTATAGCTGTCTCTATGCTCTCAGATTATAGCTGTCTCTATGCTCTCAGATTATAGCTGTCTCTGTGCTCTCAGATTATAGCTGTCTCTATGCTCTCAGATTATAGCTGTCTCTGTGCTCTCAGATTATAGCTGTCTCTGTGCTCTCAGATTATAGCTGTCTCTGTGCTCTCAGATTATAGCTGTCTCTGTGCCTCTCAGATTATAGATGTCTCTGTACTCTCAGATTATAGCTGTCTGTGTGCTCTCAGATTATAGCTGTCTCTATGCTCTCAGATTATAGCTGTCTCTATGCTCTCAGATTATAGCTGTCTCTGTGCTCTCAGATTATAGCTGTCTCTGTGCTCTCAGATTATAGCTGTCTCTGTGCTCTCAGATTATAGCTGTCTCTGTGCTCTCAGATTATAGCTGTCTCTGTGCTCTCAGATTATAGCTGTCTCTGTGCTCTCAGATTATAGCTGTCTCTGTGCTCTCAGATTATAGCTGTCTCTGTGCTCTCAGATTATAGCTGTCTCTATGCTCTCAGATTATAGCTGTCTCTATGCTCTCAGATTATAGCTGTCTCTGTGCTCTCAGATTATAGCTGTCTCTATGCTCTCAGATTATAGCTGTCTCTCTGCTCTCAGATTATAGCTGTCTCTGTGCTCTCAGATTATAGCTGTCTCTGTGCTCTCAGATTATAGCTGTCTCTGTGTTCTCAGATTATAGCTGTCTCTGTGCTCTCAGATTATAGCTGTCTCTATGCTCTCAGATTATAGCTGTCTCTATGCTCTCAGATTATAGCTGTCTCTGTGCTCTCAGATTATAGCTGTCTCTGTGCTCTCAGATTATAGCTGTCTCTGTGCTCTCAGTATGCTCTCAGATTATAGCTGTCTCTGTGCTCTCAGATTATAGCTGTCTCTGTGCTCTCAGATTATAGCTGTCTCTGTGCTCTCAGATTATAGCTGTCCTCTGTGCTCTCAGATTATAGCTGTCTCTGTGCTCTCAGATTATAGCTGTCTCTCTGCTCTCAGATTATAGCTGTCTCTGTGCTCTCAGATTATAGCTGTCTCTGTGCTCTCAGATTATAGCTGTCTCTATGCTCTCAGATTATAGCCGTCTCTGTGCTCTCAGATTATAGCCGTCTCTATGCTCTCAGATTATAGCTGTCTCTGTGCTCTCAGATTATAGCTGTCTCTGTGCTCTCAGATTATAGCTGTCTCTATGCTCTCAGATTATAGCTGTCTCTATGCTCTCAGATTATAGTTGTCTCTGTGCTCTCACATTATAGCTGTCTCTGTGCCTCTCAGATTATAGCTGTCTCTATGCTCTCAGATTATAGCTGTCTCTGTGCTCTCAGATTATAGCTGTCTCTGTGCTCTCAGATTATAACTGTCTCTGTGCTCTCAGATTATAGCTGTCTCTAAGGTCTCAGATTATAGCTGTCTCTGTGCTCTCAGATTATAGCTGTCTCTATGCTCTCAGATTATAGCTGTCTCTGTGCTCTCAGATTATAGCTGTCTCTGTGCTCTCAGATTATAGCTGTCTCTATGCTCTCAGATTATAGCTGTCTCTATGCTCTCAGATTATAGCTGTCTATGCTCTCAGATTATAGCTGTCTCTGTGCTCTCAGATTATAGCTGTCTCTGTGCTCTCAGATTATAGCTGTCTCTATGCTCTCAGATTATAGCTGTCTCTGTGCTCTCAGATTATAGCTGTCTCTGTGCTCTCAGATTATAGCTGTCTCTGTGCTCTCAGATTATAGCTGTCTCTGTGCTCTCAGATTATAGCTGTCTCTGTGCTCTCAGATTATAGCTGTCTCTGTGCTCTCAGATTATAGCTGTCTCTATGCTCTCAGATTATAGCTGTCTCTGTGCTCTCAGATTATATCTGTCTCTATGCTCTCAGATTATAGCTGTCTCTCTGCTCTCAGATTATAGCTGTCTCTGTGCTCTCAGATTATAGCTGTCTCTGTGCTCTCAGATTATAGCTGTCTCTGTGCTCTCAGATTATAGCTGTCTCTATGCTCTCAGATTATAGCTGTCTCTGTGCTCTCAGATTATAGCTGTCTCTGTGCTCTCAGATTATAGCTGTCTCTGTGCTCTCAGATTATAGCTGTCTCAGTGCCTCTCAGATTATAGCTGTCTCTGTGCTCTCAGATTATAGCTGTCTCTGTGCTCTCAGATTATAGCTGTCTCTGTGCTCTCAGATTATAGCTGTCTCTGTGCTCTCAGATTATAGCTGTCTCTGTGCTCTCAGATTATAGCTGTCTCTGTGCTCTCAGATTATAGCTGTCTCTGTGCTCTCAGATTATAGCTGTCTCTGTGCTCTCAGATTATAGCTGTCTCTGTGCTCTCAGATTATAGCTGTCTCTCTGCTCTCAGATTATAGCTGTCTCTGTGCTCTCAGATTATAGCTGTCTCTGTGCTCTCAGATTATAGCTGTCTCTCTGCTCTCAGATTATAGCTGTCTCTGTGCTCTCAGATTATAGCTGTCTCTGTGCTCTCTGATTATAGCTGTCTCTGTGCCTCTCTGATTATAGCTGTCTCTGTGCTCTCAGATTATAGCTGTCTCTGTGCTCTCAGATTATAGCTGTCTCTGTGCTCTCATATTATAGCTGTCTCTGTGCTCTCAGATTATAGCTGTCTCTGTGCTCTCAGATTATAGCTGTCTCTGTGCTCTCAGATTATAGCTGTCTCTGTGCTCTCAGATTATAGCTGTCTCTATGCTCTCAGATTATAGCTGTCTCTGTGCTCTCAGATTATAGCTGTCTCTGTGCTCTCAGATTATAGCTGTCTCTCTGCTCTCAGATTATAGCTGTCTCTGTGCTCTCAGATTATAGCTGTCTCTGTGCTCTCAGATTATAGCTGTCTCTATGCTCTCAGATTATAGCTGTCTCTGTGCTCTCAGATTATAGCTGTCTCTGTGCTCTCAGATTATAGCTGTCTCTATGCTCTCAGATTATAGCTGTCTCTGTGCTCTCAGATTATAGCTGTCTCTATGCTCTCAGATTATAGCTGTCTCTGTGCTCTCAGATTATAGCCGTCTCTGTGCTCTCAGATTATAGCTGTCTCTATGCTCTCAGATTATAGCTGTCTCTGTGCTCTCAGATTATAGCTGTCTCTATGCTCTCAGATTATAGCTGTCTCTATGCTCTCAGATTATAGCTGTCTCTATGCTCTCAGATTATAGCTGTCTGTGTGTTCTCAGATTATAGCTGTCTCTGTGCTCTCAGATTATAGCTGTCTCTGTGCTCTCAGATTATAGCTGTCTCTGTGCTCTCAGATTATAGCTGTCTCTGTGCTCTCAGATTATAGCTGTCTCTGTGCTCTCAGATTATAGCTGTCTCTGTGCTCTCAGATTATAGCTGTCTCTGTACTCTCAGATTATAGCTGTCTCTGTGCTCTCAGATTATAGCTGTCTCTGTGCTCTCAGATTATAGCTGTCTCTATGCTCTCAGATTATAGCTGTCTCTGTGCTCTCAGATTATAGCTGTCTCTCTGCTCTCAGATTATAGCTGTCTCTGTGCTCTCAGATTATATCTGTCTCTGTGCTCTCAGATTATAGCTGTCTCTATGCTCTCAGATTATAGCTGTCTCTGTGCTCTCAGATTATAGCTGTCTCTGTGCTCTCAGATTATAGCTGTCTCTATGCTCTCAGATTATAGCTGTCTCTGTGCTCTCAGATTATAGCCGTCTCTGTGCTCTCAGATTATAGCTGTCTCTGTGCTCTCAGATTATAGCTGTCTCTGTGCTCTCAGATTATAGCTGTCTCTATACTCTCCGATTATAGCTGTCTCTATGCTCTCAGATTATAGCTGTCTCTGTGCTCTCAGATTATAGCTGTCTCTATGCTCTCAGATTATAGCTGTCTCTTTGCTCTCAGATTATAGCTGTCTCTATGCTCTCAGATTATAGCTGTCTCTAAGATCTCAGATTATAGCTGTCTCTGTGCTCTCAGATTATAGCTGTCTCTCTGCTCTCAGATTATAGCTGTCTCTGTGCTCTCAGATTATAGCTGTCTCTGTGCTCTCAGATTATAGCTGTCTCTGTGCTCTCAGATTATAGCTGTCTCTGTGCTCTCAGATTATAGCTGTCTCTCTGCTCTCAGATTATAGCTGTCTCTCTGCTCTCAGATTATAGCTGTCTCTCTGCTCTCAGATTATAGCTGTCTCTGTGCTCTCAGATTATAGCTGTCTCTGTGCTCTCAGATTATAGCTGTCTCTGTGCCCTCAGATTATAGCTGTCTCTATGCTCTCAGATTATAGCTGTCTCTATGCTCTCAGATTATAGCTGTCTCTGTGCTCTCAGATTATAGCTGTCTCTGTGCTCTCAGATTATAGCTGTCTCTGTACCCTCAGATTATAGCTGTCTCTGTGCCTCTCAGATTATAGCTGTCTCTGTGCTCTCAGATTATAGCTGTCTCTGTGCTCTCAGATTATAGCTGTCTCTGTGCTCTCAGATTATAGCTGTCTCTGTGCTCTCAGATTATAGCTGTCTCTGTGCTCTCAGATTATAGCTGTCTCTATGCTCTCAGATTATAGCTGTCTCTGTGCCTCTCAGATTATAGCTGTCTCTGTGCTCTCAGATTATAGCTGTCTCTGTGCTCTCAGATTATAGCTGTCTCTGTGCTCTCAGATTATAGCTGTCTCTGTCAGATTATAGCTGTCTCTCTGCTCTCAGATTATAGCTGTCTCTGTGCTCTCAGATTATAGCTGTCTCTGTCAGATTATAGCTGTCTCTGTGCCCTCAGATTATAGCTGTCTCTGTCAGATTATAGCTGTCTCTCTGCTCTCAGATTATAGCTGTCTCTGTGCTCTCAGATTATAGCTGTCTCTATGCTCTCAGATTATAGCTGTCTCTATGCTCTCAGATTATAGCTGTCTCTATGCTCTCAGATTATAGCTGTCTCTGTACTCTCAGATTATAGCTGTCTCTATGCTCTCAGATTATAGCTGTCTCTGTGCTCTCAGATTATAGCTGTCTCTATGCTCTCAGATTATAGCTGTCTCTGTGCTCTCGGATTATAGCTGTCTCTGTGCTCTCAGATTATAGCTGTCTCTATGCTCTCAGATTATAGCTGTCTCTGTACTCTCAGATTATAGCTGTCTCTATGCTCTCAGATTATAGCTGTCTCTGTGCTCTCAGATTATAGCTGTCTCTATGCTCTCAGATTATAGCTGTCTCTGTGTTCTCAGATTATAGCTGTCTCTCTGCTCTCAGATTATAGCTGTCTCTGTGCTCTCAGATTATAGCTGTCTCTGTGCTCTCAGATTATAGCTGTCTCTATGCTCTCAGATTATAGCTGTCTCTGTGCTCTCAGATTATAGCTGTCTCTCTGCTCTCAGATTATAGCTGTCTCTCTGCTCTCAGATTATAGCTGTCTCTATGCTCTCAGATTATAGCTGTCTCTATGCTCTCAGATTATAGCTGTCTCTGTGCTCTCAGATTATAGCTGTCTCTATGCTCTCAGATTATAGCTGTCTCTGTGCTCTCAGATTATAGATGTCTCTGTGCTCTCAGATTATAGCTGTCTCTGTGCTCTCAGATTATAGCTGTCTCTGTGCCTCTCAGATTATAGATGTCTCTGTACTCTCAGATTATAGCTGTCTGTGTGCTCTCAGATTATAGCTGTCTCTATGCTCTCAGATTATAGCTGTCTCTATGCTCTCAGATTATAGCTGTCTCTGTGCTCTCAGATTATAGCTGTCTCTGTGCTCTCAGATTATAGCTGTCTCTGTGCTCTCAGATTATAGCTGTCTCTGTGCTCTCAGATTATAGCTGTCTCTGTGCTCTCAGATTATAGCTGTCTCTGTGCTCTCAGATTATAGCTGTCTCTGTGCTCTCAGATTATAGCTGTCTCTGTGCTCTCAGATTATAGCTGTCTCTATGCTCTCAGATTATAGCTGTCTCTATG
Source organism: Cladorhizidae sp. MBARI D1340-BT2 (assembly GCA_028752905.1). NCBI lineage: Eukaryota > Metazoa > Porifera > Demospongiae > Poecilosclerida > Cladorhizidae > Cladorhizidae sp. MBARI D1340-BT2. The sequence continues at coordinate 12,341,494 of JAQNBH010000017.1, forward strand.
CTCTCAGATTATAGCTGTCTCTGTGCTCTCAGATTATAGCTGTCTCTATGCTCTCAGATTATAGCTGTCTCTCTGCTCTCAGATTATAGCTGTCTCTGTGCTCTCAGATTATAGCTGTCTCTGTGCTCTCAGATTATAGCTGTCTCTGTGTTCTCAGATTATAGCTGTCTCTGTGCTCTCAGATTATAGCTGTCTCTATGCTCTCAGATTATAGCTGTCTCTATGCTCTCAGATTATAGCTGTCTCTGTGCTCTCAGATTATAGCTGTCTCTGTGCTCTCAGATTATAGCTGTCTCTGTGCTCTCAGTATGCTCTCAGATTATAGCTGTCTCTGTGCTCTCAGATTATAGCTGTCTCTGTGCTCTCAGATTATAGCTGTCTCTGTGCTCTCAGATTATAGCTGTCTCTGTGCTCTCAGATTATAGCTGTCTCTGTGCTCTCAGATTATAGCTGTCTCTCTGCTCTCAGATTATAGCTGTCTCTGTGCTCTCAGATTATAGCTGTCTCTGTGCTCTCAGATTATAGCTGTCTCTATGCTCTCAGATTATAGCCGTCTCTGTGCTCTCAGATTATAGCCGTCTCTATGCTCTCAGATTATAGCTGTCTCTGTGCTCTCAGATTATAGCTGTCTCTGTGCTCTCAGATTATAGCTGTCTCTATGCTCTCAGATTATAGCTGTCTCTATGCTCTCAGATTATAGTTGTCTCTGTGCTCTCACATTATAGCTGTCTCTGTGCCTCTCAGATTATAGCTGTCTCTATGCTCTCAGATTATAGCTGTCTCTGTGCTCTCAGATTATAGCTGTCTCTGTGCTCTCAGATTATAACTGTCTCTGTGCTCTCAGATTATAGCTGTCTCTAAGGTCTCAGATTATAGCTGTCTCTGTGCTCTCAGATTATAGCTGTCTCTATGCTCTCAGATTATAGCTGTCTCTGTGCTCTCAGATTATAGCTGTCTCTGTGCTCTCAGATTATAGCTGTCTCTATGCTCTCAGATTATAGCTGTCTCTATGCTCTCAGATTATAGCTGTCTATGCTCTCAGATTATAGCTGTCTCTGTGCTCTCAGATTATAGCTGTCTCTGTGCTCTCAGATTATAGCTGTCTCTATGCTCTCAGATTATAGCTGTCTCTGTGCTCTCAGATTATAGCTGTCTCTGTGCTCTCAGATTATAGCTGTCTCTGTGCTCTCAGATTATAGCTGTCTCTGTGCTCTCAGATTATAGCTGTCTCTGTGCTCTCAGATTATAGCTGTCTCTGTGCTCTCAGATTATAGCTGTCTCTATGCTCTCAGATTATAGCTGTCTCTGTGCTCTCAGATTATATCTGTCTCTATGCTCTCAGATTATAGCTGTCTCTCTGCTCTCAGATTATAGCTGTCTCTGTGCTCTCAGATTATAGCTGTCTCTGTGCTCTCAGATTATAGCTGTCTCTGTGCTCTCAGATTATAGCTGTCTCTATGCTCTCAGATTATAGCTGTCTCTGTGCTCTCAGATTATAGCTGTCTCTGTGCTCTCAGATTATAGCTGTCTCTGTGCTCTCAGATTATAGCTGTCTCAGTGCCTCTCAGATTATAGCTGTCTCTGTGCTCTCAGATTATAGCTGTCTCTGTGCTCTCAGATTATAGCTGTCTCTGTTCTCTCAGATTATAGCTGTCTCTGTGCTCTCAGATTATAGCTGTCTCTGTGCTCTCAGATTATAGCTGTCTCTGTGCTCTCAGATTATAGCTGTCTCTGTGCTCTCAGATTATAGCTGTCTCTGTGCTCTCAGATTATAGCTGTCTCTGTGCTCTCAGATTATAGCTGTCTCTCTGCTCTCAGATTATAGCTGTCTCTGTGCTCTCAGATTATAGCTGTCTCTGTGCTCTCAGATTATAGCTGTCTCTCTGCTCTCAGATTATAGCTGTCTCTGTGCTCTCAGATTATAGCTGTCTCTGTGCTCTCTGATTATAGCTGTCTCTGTGCCTCTCAGATTATAGCTGTCTCTGTGCTCTCAGATTATAGCTGTCTCTGTGCTCTCAGATTATAGCTGTCTCTGTGCTCTCATATTATAGCTGTCTCTGTGCTCTCAGATTATAGCTGTCTCTGTGCTCTCAGATTATAGCTGTCTCTGTGCTCTCAGATTATAGCTGTCTCTGTGCTCTCAGATTATAGCTGTCTCTATGCTCTCAGATTATAGCTGTCTCTGTGCTCTCAGATTATAGCTGTCTCTGTGCTCTCAGATTATAGCTGTCTCTCTGCTCTCAGATTATAGCTGTCTCTGTGCTCTCAGATTATAGCTGTCTCTGTGCTCTCAGATTATAGCTGTCTCTATGCTCTCAGATTATAGCTGTCTCTGTGCTCTCAGATTATAGCTGTCTCTGTGCTCTCAGATTATAGCTGTCTCTATGCTCTCAGATTATAGCTGTCTCTGTGCTCTCAGATTATAGCTGTCTCTATGCTCTCAGATTATAGCTGTCTCTGTGCTCTCAGATTATAGCCGTCTCTGTGCTCTCAGATTATAGCTGTCTCTATGCTCTCAGATTATAGCTGTCTCTGTGCTCTCAGATTATAGCTGTCTCTATGCTCTCAGATTATAGCTGTCTCTATGCTCTCAGATTATAGCTGTCTCTATGCTCTCAGATTATAGCTGTCTGTGTGTTCTCAGATTATAGCTGTCTCTGTGCTCTCAGATTATAGCTGTCTCTGTGCTCTCAGATTATAGCTGTCTCTGTGCTCTCAGATTATAGCTGTCTCTGTGCTCTCAGATTATAGCTGTCTCTGTGCTCTCAGATTATAGCTGTCTCTGTGCTCTCAGATTATAGCTGTCTCTGTACTCTCAGATTATAGCTGTCTCTGTGCTCTCAGATTATAGCTGTCTCTGTGCTCTCAGATTATAGCTGTCTCTATGCTCTCAGATTATAGCTGTCTCTGTGCTCTCAGATTATAGCTGTCTCTCTGCTCTCAGATTATAGCTGTCTCTGTGCTCTCAGATTATATCTGTCTCTGTGCTCTCAGATTATAGCTGTCTCTATGCTCTCAGATTATAGCTGTCTCTGTGCTCTCAGATTATAGCTGTCTCTGTGCTCTCAGATTATAGCTGTCTCTATGCTCTCAGATTATAGCTGTCTCTGTGCTCTCAGATTATAGCCGTCTCTGTGCTCTCAGATTATAGCTGTCTCTGTGCTCTCAGATTATAGCTGTCTCTGTGCTCTCAGATTATAGCTGTCTCTATACTCTCCGATTATAGCTGTCTCTATGCTCTCAGATTATAGCTGTCTCTGTGCTCTCAGATTATAGCTGTCTCTATGCTCTCAGATTATAGCTGTCTCTTTGCTCTCAGATTATAGCTGTCTCTATGCTCTCAGATTATAGCTGTCTCTAAGATCTCAGATTATAGCTGTCTCTGTGCTCTCAGATTATAGCTGTCTCTCTGCTCTCAGATTATAGCTGTCTCTGTGCTCTCAGATTATAGCTGTCTCTGTGCTCTCAGATTATAGCTGTCTCTGTGCTCTCAGATTATAGCTGTCTCTGTGCTCTCAGATTATAGCTGTCTCTCTGCTCTCAGATTATAGCTGTCTCTCTGCTCTCAGATTATAGCTGTCTCTCTGCTCTCAGATTATAGCTGTCTCTGTGCTCTCAGATTATAGCTGTCTCTGTGCTCTCAGATTATAGCTGTCTCTGTGCCCTCAGATTATAGCTGTCTCTATGCTCTCAGATTATAGCTGTCTCTATGCTCTCAGATTATAGCTGTCTCTGTGCTCTCAGATTATAGCTGTCTCTGTGCTCTCAGATTATAGCTGTCTCTGTACCCTCAGATTATAGCTGTCTCTGTGCCTCTCAGATTATAGCTGTCTCTGTGCTCTCAGATTATAGCTGTCTCTGTGCTCTCAGATTATAGCTGTCTCTGTGCTCTCAGATTATAGCTGTCTCTGTGCTCTCAGATTATAGCTGTCTCTGTGCTCTCAGATTATAGCTGTCTCTATGCTCTCAGATTATAGCTGTCTCTGTGCCTCTCAGATTATAGCTGTCTCTGTGCTCTCAGATTATAGCTGTCTCTGTGCTCTCAGATTATAGCTGTCTCTGTGCTCTCAGATTATAGCTGTCTCTGTGCTCTCAGATTATAGCTGTCTCTGTCAGATTATAGCTGTCTCTCTGCTCTCAGATTATAGCTGTCTCTGTGCTCTCAGATTATAGCTGTCTCTGTCAGATTATAGCTGTCTCTGTGCCCTCAGATTATAGCTGTCTCTGTCAGATTATAGCTGTCTCTCTGCTCTCAGATTATAGCTGTCTCTGTGCTCTCAGATTATAGCTGTCTCTGTCAGATTATAGCTGTCTCTGTGCCCTCAGATTATAGCTGTCTCTGTGCTCTCAGATTATAGCTGTCTCTGTGCTCTCAGATTATAGCTGTCTCTGTGCTCTCAGATTATAGCTGTCTCTGTGCTCTCAGATTATAGCTGTCTCTGTGCTCTCAGATTATAGCTGTCTCTGTGCTCTCATATTATAGCTGTCTCTGTGCTCTCAGATTATAGCTGTCTCTGTGCTCTCAGATTATAGCTGTCTCTATGCTCTCAGATTATAGCTGTCTCTATGCTCTCAGATTATAGCTGTCTCTGTGCTCTCAGATTATAGCTGTCTCTGTGCTCTCAGATTATAGCTGTCTCTGTGCTCTCAGATTATAGCTGTCTCTGTCAGATTATAGCTGTCTCTATGCTCTCAGATTACAGCTGTCTCTGTGCTCTCAGATTATAGCTGTCTCTGTGCTCTCAGATTATAGCTGTCTCTATGCTCTCAGATTATAGCTGTCTCTGTGCTCTCAGATTATAGCTGTCTCTGTGCTCTCAGATTATAGCGTACTCTATGCTCTCAGATTATAGCTGTCTCTGTGCTCTCAGATTATAGCTGTCTCTATGCTCTCAGATTATAGCTGTCTCTGTGCTCTCAGATTATAGCTGTCTCTGTGCTCTCAGATTATAGCTGTCTCTGTGCTCTCAGATTATAGCTGTCTCTATGCTCTCAGATTATAGCTGTCTCTCTGCTCTCAGATTATAGCTGTCTCTGTGCTCTCAGATTATAGCTGTCTCTGTGCTCTCAGATTATAGCTGTCTCTGTGCTCTCAGATTATAGCTGTCTCTATGCTCTCAGATTATAGCTGTCTCTGTGCTCTCAGATTATAGCTGTCTCTGTGCTCTCAGATTATAGCTGTCTCTGTGCTCTCAGATTATAGCTGTCTCTGTGCTCTCAGATTATAGCTGTCTCTGTGCTCTCAGATTATAGCTGTCTCTGTGCTCTCAGATTATAGCTGTCTCTGTGCTCTCAGATTATAGCTGTCTCTGTACTCTCAGATTATAGCTGTCTCTGTGCTCTCAGATTATAGCTGTCTCTATGCTCTCAGATTATAGCTGTCTCTGTGCTCTCAGATTATAGCTGTCTCTGTGTTCTCAGATTATAGCTGTCTCTGTGCTCTCAGATTATAGCTGTCCCTGTGCTCTCAGATTATAGCTGTCTCTGTGCTCTCAGATTATAGCTGTCTCTGTGCTCTCAGATTATAGCTGTCTCTGTTCTCTCAGATTATAGCTGTCTCTGTCAGATTATAGCTGTCTCTCTGCTCTCAGATTATAGCTGTCTCTCTGCTCTCAGATTATAGCTGTCTCTCTGCTCTCAGATTATAGCTGTCTCTGTGCTCTCAGATTATAGCTGTCTCTGTGCTCTCAGATTATAGCTGTCTCTATGCTCTCAGATTATAGCTGTCTCTGTGCTCTCAGATTATAGCTGTCTCTGTGCTCTCAGATTATAGCTGTCTCTATGCTCTCAGATTATAGCTGTCTCTGTGCCTCTCAGATTATAGCTGTCTCTGTGCTCTCAGATTATAGCTGTCTCTGTGCTCTCAGATTATAGCTGTCTCTGTGCTCTCAGATTATAGCTGTCTCTGTGCTCTCAGATTATAGCTGTCTCTGTGCTCTCAGATTATAGCTGTCTCTATGCTCTCAGATTATAGCTGTCTCTATGCTCTCAGATTATAGCTGAATCTGTGCTCTCAGATTATAGCTGACTCTATGCTCTCAGATTATAGCTGTCTCTGTGCTCTCAGATTATAGCTGTCTCTGTGCTCTCAGATTATAGCTGACTCTATGCTCTCAGATTATAGCTGTCTCTGTGCTCTCAGATTATAGCTGTCTCTGTGCTCTCAGATTATAGCTGTCTCTGTGCTCTTAGATTATAGCTGTCTCTGTGCTCTCAGATTATAGCTGTCTCTGTGCTCTCAGATTATAGCTGTCTCTGTGCTCTCAGATTATAGCTGTCTCTGTGCTCTCAGATTATAGCTGTCTCTGTGCTCTCAGATTATAGCTGTCTCTGTGCTCTCAGATTATAGCTGTCTCTATGCTCTCAGATTATAGCTGTCTCTATGCTCTCAGATTATAGCTGTCTCTGTGCTCTGCTCTCAGATTATAGCTGTCTCTGTGCTCTCAGATTATAGCTGTCTCTGTGCCTCTCAGATTATAGCTGTCTCTGTGCCTCTCAGATTATAGCTGTCTCTGTGCTCTCAGATTATAGCTGTCTCTGTGCCTCTCAGATTATAGCTGTCTCTGTGCTCTCAGATTATAGCTGTCTCTGTGCTCTCAGATTATAGCTGTCTCTCTGCTCTCAGATTATAGCTGTCTCTGTGCTCTGCTCTCAGATTATAGCTGTCTCTGTGCTCTCAGATTATAGCTGTCTCTATGCTCTCAGATTATAGCTGTCTCTGTGCTCTCAGATTATAGCTGTCTCTGTGCCCTCAGATTATAGCTGTCTCTGTGCTCTCAGATTATAGCTGTCTCTGTGCTCTCAGATTATAGCTGTCTCTGTGCTCTCAGATTATAGCTGTCTCTGTGCTCTCAGATTATAGCTGTCTCTGTGCCTCTCAGATTATAGCTGTCTCTATGCTCTCAGATTATAGCTGTCTCTGTGCTCTCAGATTATAGCTGTCTCTGTGCTCTCAGATTATAGCTGTCTCTATGCTCTCAGATTATAGCTGTCTCTATGCTCTCAGATTATAGCTGTCTCTGTGCTCTCAGATTATAGCTGTCTCTGTGCCTCTCAGATTATAGCTGTCTCTATGCTCTCAGATTATAGCTGTCTCTGTGCTCTCAGATTATAGCTGTCTCTGTGCCCTCAGATTATAGCTATCTCTATGCTCTCAGATTATAGCTTTCTCTGTGCTCTCAGATTATAGCTGTCTCTGTGCTCTCAGATTATAGCTGTCTCTGTGCTCTCAGATTATAGCTGTCTCTGTGCTCTCAGATTATAGCTGTCTCTATGCTCTCAGATTATAGCTGTCTCTGTGCTCTCAGATTATAGCTGTCTCTGTGCTCTCAGATTATAGCTGTCTCTGTGCTCTCAGATTATAGCTGTCTCTATGCTCTCAGATTATAGCTGTCTCTGTGCTCTCAGATTATAGCTGTCTCTGTCAGATTATAGCTGTCTCTATGCTCTCAGATTACAGCTGTCTCTGTGCTCTCAGATTATAGCTGTCTCTGTGCTCTCAGATTATAGCTGTCTCTATGCTCTCAGATTATAGCTGTCTCTGTGCTCTCAGATTATAGCTGTCTCTGTGCTCTCAGATTATAGCTGTCTCTATGCTCTCAGATTATAGCTGTCTCTGTGCTCTCAGATTATAGCTGTCTCTGTGCTCTCAGATTATAGCTGTCTCTGTGCTCTCAGATTATAGCTGTCTCTGTGCTCTCAGATTATAGCTGTCTCTGTGCTCTCAGATTATAGCTGTCTCTATGCTGTCAGATTATAGCTGTCTCTCTGCTCTCAGATTATAGCTGTCTCTGTGCTCTCAGATTATAGCTGTCTCTGTGCTCTCAGATTATAGCTGTCTCTGTGCTCTCAGATTATAGCTGTCTCTATGCTCTCAGATTATAGCTGTCTCTGTGCTCTCAGATTATAGCTGTCTCTGTGCTCTCAGATTATAGCTGTCTCTGTTCTCTCAGATTATAGCTGTCTCTGTCAGATTATAGCTGTCTCTCTGCTCTCAGATTATAGCTGTCTCTCTGCTCTCAGATTATAGCTGTCTCTCTGCTCTCAGATTATAGCTGTCTCTGTGCTCTCAGATTATAGCTGTCTCTGTGCTCTCAGATTATAGCTGTCTCTATGCTCTCAGATTATAGCTGTCTCTGTGCTCTCAGATTATAGCTGTCTCTGTGCTCTCAGATTATAGCTGTCTCTATGCTCTCAGATTATAGCTGTCTCTGTGCCTCTCAGATTATAGCTGTCTCTGTGCTCTCAGATTATAGCTGTCTCTGTGCTCTCAGATTATAGCTGTCTCTGTGCTCTCAGATTATAGCTGTCTCTGTGCTCTCAGATTATAGCTGTCTCTGTGCTCTCAGATTATAGCTGTCTCTATGCTCTCAGATTATAGCTGTCTCTGTGCTCTCAGATTATAGCTGTCTCTGTGCTCTCAGATTATAGCTGACTCTATGCTCTCAGATTATAGCTGTCTCTATGCTCTCAGATTATAGCTGTCTCTGTGCTCTCAGATTATAGCTGACTCTATGCTCTCAGATTATAGCTGTCTCTGTGCTCTCAGATTATAGCTGTCTCTGTGCTCTCAGATTATAGCTGTCTCTGTGCTCTCAGATTATAGCTGTCTCTGTGCTCTCAGATTATAGCTGTCTCTGTGCTCTCAGATTATAGCTGTCTCTGTGCTCTCAGATTATAGCTGTCTCTGTGCTCTCAGATTATAGCTGTCTCTGTGCTCTCAGATTATAGCTGTCTCTGTGCTCTCAGATTATAGCTGTCTCTATGCTCTCAGATTATAGCTGTCTCTATGCTCTCAGATTATAGCTGTCTCTGTGCTCTGCTCTCAGATTATAGCTGTCTCTGTGCTCTCAGATTATAGCTGTCTCTGTGCCTCTCAGATTATAGCTGTCTCTGTGCCTCTCAGATTATAGCTGTCTCTGTGCTCTCAGATTATAGCTGTCTCTGTGCCTCTCAGATTATAGCTGTCTCTGTGCTCTCAGATTATAGCTGTCTCTGTGCTCTCAGATTATAGCTGTCTCTCTGCTCTCAGATTATAGCTGTCTCTGTGCTCTGCTCTCAGATTATAGCTGTCTCTGTGCTCTCAGATTATAGCTGTCTCTGTGCTCTCAGATTATAGCTGTCTCTGTGCTCTCAGATTATAGCTGTCTCTGTGCTCTCAGATTATAGCTGTCTCTGTGCTCTCAGATTATAGCTGTCTCTGTGCTCTCAGATTATAGCTGTCTCTGTCAGATTATAGCTGTCTCTCTGCTCTCAGATTATAGCTGTCTCTGTGCTCTCAGATTATAGCTGTCTCTGTCAGATTATAGCTGTCTCTGTGCCCTCAGATTATAGCTGTCTCTGTCAGATTATAGCTGTCTCTCTGCTCTCAGATTATAGCTGTCTCTATGCTCTCAGATTATAGCTGTCTCTGTCAGATTATAGCTGTCTCTGTGCCCTCAGATTATAGCTGTCTCTGTGCTCTCAGATTATAGCTGTCTCTGTGCTCTCAGATTATAGCTGTCTCTATGCTCTCAGATTATAGCTGTCTCTGTGCTCTCAGATTATAGCTGTCTCTGTGCTCTCAGATTATAGCTGTCTCTGTGCTCTCATATTATAGCTGTCTCTGTGCTCTCAGATTATAGCTGTCTCTGTGCTCTCAGATTATAGCTGTCTCTATGCTCTCAGATTATAGCTGTCTCTATGCTCTCAGATTATAGCTGTCTCTGTGCTCTCAGATTATAGCTGTCTCTGTGCTCTCAGATTATAGCTGTCTCTGTGCTCTCAGATTATAGCTGTCTCTGTCAGATTATAGCTGTCTCTATGCTCTCAGATTACAGCTGTCTCTGTGCTCTCAGATTATAGCTGTCTCTGTGCTCTCAGATTATAGCTGTCTCTATGCTCTCAGATTATAGCTGTCTCTGTGCTCTCAGATTATAGCTGTCTCTGTGCTCTCAGATTATAGCTGTCTCTGTGCTCTCAGATTATAGCTGTCTCTATGCTCTCAGATTATAGCTGTCTCTGTGCTCTCAGATTATAGCTGTCTCTGTGCTCTCAGATTATAGCTGTCTCTGTGCTCTCAGATTATAGCTGTCTCTATGCTCTCAGATTATAGCTGTCTCTCTGCTCTCAGATTATAGCTGTCTCTGTGCTCTCAGATTATAGCTGTCTCTGTGCTCTCTGATTATAGCTGTCTCTGTGCTTTCAGATTATAGCTGTCTCTATGCTCTCAGATTATAGCTGTCTCTGTGCTCTCAGATTATAGCTGTCTCTGTGCTCTCAGATTATAGCTGTCTCTGTGCTCTCAGATTATAGCTGTCTCTGTGCTCTCAGATTATAGCTGTCTCTGTGCTCTCAGATTATAGCTGTCTCTGTGCTCTCAGATTATAGCTGTCTCTGTGCTCTCAGATTATAGCTGTCTCTGTACTCTCAGATTATAGCTGTCTCTGTGCTCTCAGATTATAGCTGTCTCTATGCTCTCAGATTATAGCTGTCTCTGTGCTCTCAGATTATAGCTGTCTCTGTGTTCTCAGATTATAGCTGTCTCTGTGCTCTCAGATTATAGCTGTCCCTGTGCTCTCAGATTATAGCTGTCTCTGTGCTCTCAGATTATAGCTGTCTCTGTGCTCTCAGATTATAGCTGTCTCTGTTCTCTCAGATTATAGCTGTCTCTGTCAGATTATAGCTGTCTCTCTGCTCTCAGATTATAGCTGTCTCTCTGCTCTCAGATTATAGCTGTCTCTCTGCTCTCAGATTATAGCTGTCTCTGTGCTCTCAGATTATAGCTGTCTCTGTGCTCTCAGATTATAGCTGTCTCTATGCTCTCAGATTATAGCTGTCTCTGTGCTCTCAGATTATAGCTGTCTCTATGCTCTCAGATTATAGCTGTCTCTGTGCCTCTCAGATTATAGCTGTCTCTGTGCTCTCAGATTATAGCTGTCTCTGTGCTCTCAGATTATAGCTGTCTCTGTGCTCTCAGATTATAGCTGTCTCTGTGCTCTCAGATTATAGCTGTCTCTGTGCTCTCAGATTATAGCTGTCTCTATGCTCTCAGATTATAGCTGTCTCTATGCTCTCAGATTATAGCTGAATCTGTGCTCTCAGATTATAGCTGACTCTATGCTCTCAGATTATAGCTGTCTCTGTGCTCTCAGATTATAGCTCTGTCTCTGTGCTCTCAGATTATAGCTGACTCTATGCTCTCAGATTATAGCTGTCTCTGTGCTCTCAGATTATAGCTGTCTCTGTGCTCTCAGATTATAGCTGTCTCTGTGCTCTCAGATTATAGCTGTCTCTGTGCTCTCAGATTATAGCTGTCTCTGTGCTCTCAGATTATAGCTGTCTCTGTGCTCTCAGATTATAGCTGTCTCTATGCTCTCAGATTATAGCTGTCTCTATGCTCTCAGATTATAGCTGTCTCTGTGCTCTGCTCTCAGATTATAGCTGTCTCTGTGCTCTCAGATTATAGCTGTCTCTGTGCCTCTCAGATTATAGCTGTCTCTGTGCCTCTCAGATTATAGCTGTCTCTGTGCTCTCAGATTATAGCTGTCTCTGTGCCTCTCAGATTATAGCTGTCTCTGTGCTCTCAGATTATAGCTGTCTCTGTGCTCTCAGATTATAGCTGTCTCTCTGCTCTCAGATTATAGCTGTCTCTGTGCTCTGCTCTCAGATTATAGCTGTCTCTGTGCTCTCAGATTATAGCTGTCTCTATGCTCTCAGATTATAGCTGTCTCTGTGCTCTCAGATTATAGCTGTCTCTGTGCCCTCAGATTATAGCTGTCTCTGTGCTCTCAGATTATAGCTGTCTCTGTGCTCTCAGATTATAGCTGTCTCTGTGCTCTCAGATTATAGCTGTCTCTGTGCTCTCAGATTATAGCTGTCTCTGTGCCTCTCAGATTATAGCTGTCTCTATGCTCTCAGATTATAGCTGTCTCTGTGCTCTCAGATTATAGCTGTCTCTGTGCTCTCAGATTATAGCTGTCTCTGTGCTCTCAGATTATAGCTGTCTCTGTGCTCTCAGATTATAGCTGTCTCTGTGCTCTCAGATTATAGCTGTCTCTGTGCTCTCAGATTATAGCTGTCTCTATGCTCTCAGATTATAGCTGTCTCTGTGCTCTCAGATTATAGCTGTCTCTGTGCTCTCAGATTATAGCTGTCTCTGTGCTCTCAGATTATAGCTGTCTCTATGCTCTCAGATTATAGCTGTCTCTATGCTCTCAGATTATAGCTGTCTCTGTGCTCTCAGATTATAGCTGTCTCTGTGCTCTCAGATTATAGCTGTCTCTGTGCTCTCAGATTATAGCTGTCTCTGTCAGATTATAGCTGTCTCTATGCTCTCAGATTACAGCTGTCTCTGTGCTCTCAGATTATAGCTGTCTCTGTGCTCTCAGATTATAGCTGTCTCTATGCTCTCAGATTATAGCTGTCTCTGTGCTCTCAGATTATAGCTGTCTCTGTGCTCTCAGATTATAGCTGTCTCTATGCTCTCAGATTATAGCTGTCTCTGTGCTCTCAGATTATAGCTGTCTCTATGCTCTCAGATTATAGCTGTCTCTGTGCTCTCAGATTATAGCTGTCTCTGTGCTCTCAGATTATAGCTGTCTCTGTGCTCTCAGATTATAGCTGTCTCTATGCTCTCAGATTATAGCTGTCTCTCTGCTCTCAGATTATAGCTGTCTCTGTGCTCTCAGATTATAGCTGTCTCTGTGCTCTCAGATTATAGCTGTCTCTGTGCTCTCAGATTATAGCTGTCTCTATGCTCTCAGATTATAGCTGTCTCTGTGCTCTCAGATTATAGCTGTCTCTGTGCTCTCAGATTATAGCTGTCTCTGTGCTCTCAGATTATAGCTGTCTCTGTGCTCTCAGATTATAGCTGTCTCTGTGCTCTCAGATTATAGCTGTCTCTGTGCTCTCAGATTATAGCTGTCTCTGTGCTCTCAGATTATAGTTATAGCTGTCTCTGTACTCTCAGATTATAGCTGTCTCTGTGCTCTCAGATTATAGCTGTCTCTGTGCTCTCAGATTATAGCTGTCTCTGTGCTCTCAGATTATAGCTGTCTCTGTGCTCTCAGATTATAGCTGTCTCTGTGCTCTCAGATTATAGCTGTCTCTGTGCTCTCAGATTATAGCTGTCTCTGTGCTCTCAGATTATAGCTGTCTCTGTGCTCTCAGATTATAGCTGTCTCTGTTCTCTCAGATTATAGCTGTCTCTGTCAGATTATAGCTGTCTCTCTGCTCTCAGATTATAGCTGTCTCTCTGCTCTCAGATTATAGCTGTCTCTCTGCTCTCAGATTATAGCTGTCTCTGTGCTCTCAGATTATAGCTGTCTCTGTGCTCTCAGATTATAGCTGTCTCTATGCTCTCAGATTATAGCTGTCTCTGTGCTCTCAGATTATAGCTGTCTCTGTGCTCTCAGATTATAGCTGTCTCTATGCTCTCAGATTATAGCTGTCTCTGTGCCTCTCAGATTATAGCTGTCTCTGTGCTCTCAGATTATAGCTGTCTCTGTGCTCTCAGATTATAGCTGTCTCTGTGCTCTCAGATTATAGCTGTCTCTGTGCTCTCAGATTATAGCTGTCTCTGTGCTCTCAGATTATAGCTGTCTCTATGCTCTCAGATTATAGCTGTCTCTGTGCTCTCAGATTATAGCTGACTCTATGCTCTCAGATTATAGCTGTCTCTATGCTCTCAGATTATAGCTGTCTCTGTGCTCTCAGATTATAGCTGACTCTATGCTCTCAGATTATAGCTATCTCTGTGCTCTCAGATTATAGCTGTCTCTGTGCTCTCAGATTATAGCTGTCTCTGTGCTCTCAGATTATAGCTGTCTCTGTGCTCTCAGATTATAGCTGTCTCTGTGCTCTCAGATTATAGCTGTCTCTGTGCTCTCAGATTATAGCTGTCTCTGTGCTCTCAGATTATAGCTGTCTCTGTGCTCTCAGATTATAGCTGTCTCTATGCTCTCAGATTATAGCTGTCTCTATGCTCTCAGATTATAGCTGTCTCTGTGCCTCTCAGATTATAGCTGTCTCTGTGCCTCTCAGATTATAGCTGTCTCTGTGCTCTCAGATTATAGCTGTCTCTGTGCCTCTCAGATTATAGCTGTCTCTGTGCTCTCAGATTATAGCTGTCTCTGTGCTCTCAGATTATAGCTGTCTCTCTGCTCTCAGATTATAGCTGTCTCTGTGCTCTGCTCTCAGATTATAGCTGTCTCTGTGCTCTCAGATTATAGCTGTCTCTATGCTCTCAGATTATAGCTGTCTCTGTGCTCTCAGATTATAGCTGTCTCTGTGCCCTCAGATTATAGCTGTCTCTGTGCTCTCAGATTATAGCTGTCTCTGTGCTCTCAGATTATAGCTGTCTCTGTGCTCTCAGATTATAGCTGTCTCTGTGCTCTCAGATTATAGCTGTCTCTGTGCCTCTCAGATTATAGCTGTCTCTATGCTCTCAGATTATAGCTGTCTCTGTGCTCTCAGATTATAGCTGTCTCTGTGCTCTCAGATTATAGCTGTCTCTATGCTCTCAGATTATAGCTGTCTCTGTGCTCTCAGATTATAGCTGTCTCTGTGCCTCTCAGATTATAGCTGTCTCTCTGCTCTCAGATTATAGCTGTCTCTGTGCTCTCAGATTATAGCTGTCTCTGTGCCCTCAGATTATAGCTGTCTCTATGCTCTCAGATTATAGTTTTCTCTGTGCTCTCAGATTATAGCTGTCTCTGTGCTCTCAGATTATAGCTGTCTCTGTGCTCTCAGATTATAGCTGTCTCTGTGCTCTCAGATTATAGCTGTCTCTATGCTCTCAGATTATAGCTGTCTCTGTGCTCTCAGATTATAGCTGTCTCTATGCTCTCAGATTATAGCTGTCTCTGTGCTCTCAGATTATATCTGTCTCTGTGCTCTCAGATTATAGTTCTCTCTGTGCTCTCAGATTATACTATACTCTCTGTGCTCTCAGATTATACTATACTCTCTGTGCTCTCAGATTATAGCTGTCTCTGGCTCTCAGATTATATTCTCTCTGTGCTCTCGGATTTAGTTCTCTGTGCTATCAGATTAGCTCTCTCTCTCTGTGCTCTCAGATTATAGTTCTCTGTGTGATCTCGGATTGTTTTCTCGCATTCCAACTAGAAGGGTGATTTTCAGTTGGCAGCATAAAATGCTTAAGTAGATTTTTCTTTCTACCAGCATACCAGAAATATACTTTGGTCCTCCTCAAGGTGAACGATAAGATGCACACAATGCAAAAAATATATGTATATTTGAGAAGTCTCTGTACTGTTTGCACTCTCTAGAGTTCGAGTTCTGGCAGTGCTACAAGATTATGTCTCTATTTTGAAGTGCTAGTTTGTTGTTGTTGTTGTTGATTTTCGTGGGTGTTGCCGAGTCCTTTCTAAAAAAGAAATACTTCTGCCTCAGGGCCTCATGATGTGGGTTCGAGGTCTAGACGCTGCAGTGAACTTTTGCATGATTTTAATGTAAAAGACAGCACTTGCAGTAGATGTATATATGCAGTGTGCATGCTACAGCACGTGCAGTAGATGTATATATGCAGTGTGCATGCTACAGCACGTGCAGTAGATGTATATATGCAGTGTGCATGCTACAGCATGTGTAGTAGATGTATATATTGTGCATGCTACAGCACGTGCAGTAGATGTATGTATGTAAGTGCCTAATGCACTGCCAAAACACTGTGCCTATGTGCCTCAAATTCCCATGGAGATCAGCTCCACCCTAAGGAGGGCTATAGGCTAGATGACATTGGCCTGCAGGCTCCAAGACCACCATCACAAAATGGGCAGTTGCGATTGGTGGCCATTGTTACCTGCTTTTTATCTTTAATAAAGATATTTTAAGCATGCTTTTTTTCACTTTCCCAACAATAGAATAATATTGCCCATTGCCAAAAAAAACAGCCAGTTTCAGTAGAGCCTGCATGATGGAATCTAACTCGAGCCATTTTCTGAGGCCACACCTTACCCTATTCTATTATTAAAAGCAAAATAACCAACAAAAGGCACTGCAGTTCCTGAAATGGTGAGGTCTGCAGTCACTGTCAACAGCTTCCAGAAAAATAAACAGAACACGAGGAGTGAGTAGCTTTATGTTAAAACTGAAGGCAGCAAATTATAAGTGAGGAACTCTTACGCAGACTTCACTGTCTGCCACTCCAGAGCTTAGTCAATCAAGGCGACGAAGTGACCGTTCTGGTCTTCGGCCCAATTGCTAGCGAGCTAGAGAAACAAACACACAAACAAACAAAACCTCCAAGTGCTTATGATGACTTTTAGTGTTGCTAGGCAAGCCTCAGGTTGGCGATCTTGCAAGGAGGCGCACCTTTCTTCCTTGCAGAGAATTACTGTGACATTCTTGCAGCATCAGATTTGAGTTTTTGGAGAGGTAATCTTCAACTTTTAGATAAATCTTAAAAAGTGTAGCCACCAGGGCTTACTGTACCTGACAGAGCTGTGAATGGATAAAGAAGACAAACAGGACTCTTCCTGGTACTTTCCACATGCCTTTTAAAATCTTTGAAATACAGGAGGAGGTCATTTATAGGAACTTCAGTTATCCGAATATGTCAGTCAACCGAACTCTACAAAAGCCCTGCTCACCTCGATGGTTGCCACACCAGTAGCAATGCAGGCTACGTTCAGATTCAGTGAACTCCAGTTTTTCATTTTGCAAGAAAAATCCTATTGTGAATACATTCCCACGATTGTGGAACTTCTGCCCAGCAGTTTCTTTCAATTCTTCTTGCTCCGTGTCAACACAGAGAGCAGCATGGCTAGACCTACTCGTAAGAGGAAGAGTATTGTCCTTGATATCGAGGTAAACTCATGACCTGGTATATTGGGAAGAATGTGAGAAATTTAGCTCTCGAGTAGTGACCGAAGACAGTGTTGCAAAAAATGGAGTGTCCATGATTTTGTTAGGAGCAAAGACTATAACTGAATGCCTTCCACACTGAAGTTCAGATCTGAACATTTCAGTTATCAGAAAACCTTCTGGTCCCAACGTTCCCTACTGTAAACCCTCTGGTCCCAATGTTCCCTACTGTAAGCCCTCCGGTCCCAACGTTCCCTACTGTAAACCCTCCGGTCCCAATGTTCCCTAGTCCCAATGTTCCCTACTGTAAACCTTCTGGTCCCAATGTTCCCTACTGTAAACCTTCTGGTCCCAATGTTCCCTACTGTAAACCCTCCGGTCCCAATGTTCCCTACTGTAAACCCTCCGGTGCCAATGTTCCCTGCTGTAAACCCTCCGGTCCCAATGTTCCCTACTGTAAACCTTCTGGTCCCAATGTTCCCTACTGTAAACCCTCTGGTCCCAATGTTCCCTGCTGTAAACCCTCTGGTCCCAATGTTCCCTACTGTAAACCTTCTGGTCCCAATGTTCCCTACTGTAAACCCTCCGGTCCCAATGTTCCTACTGTAAACCCTCCCGTGCCAATGTTCCCTACTGTAAACCTTCTGGTCCCAATGTTCCCTACTGCAAACCCTCCGGTCCCAATGTTCCCTACTGTAAACCTTCTGGTCTCAATGTTCCCTACTGTAAACCCTCCAGTCCCAATGTTCCCTACTGAAAACCCTCCGGTCCCAATGTTCCCTACTGTAAACCCTCCGGTCCCAACGTTCCCTGCTGTAAACCCTCTGGTCCCAATGTTCCCTAGTCCCAATGTTCCCTACTGTAAACCTTCTGGTCCCAATGTTCCCTACTGTAAACCTTCTGGTCCCAATGTTCCCTACTGTAAACCCTCCGGTCCCAATGTTCCCTACTGTAAACCCTCCGGTGCCAATGTTCCCTGCTGTAAACCCTCCGGTCCCAATGTTCCCTACTGTAAACCTTCTGGTCCCAATGTTCCCTACTGTAAACCCTCTGGTCCCAACGTTCCCTACTGTAAACCTTCTGGTCCCAATGTTCCCTACTGTAAATCTTCTGGTCCCAATGTTCCCTACTGTAAACCCTCCCGTGCCAATGTTCCCTACTGTAAACCCTCTGGTCCCAATGTTCCCTACTGTAAACCCTCCGGTGCCAATGTTCCCTGCTGTAAACCCTCCGGTCCCAATGTTCCCTACTGTAAACCTTCTGGTCCCAATGTTCCCTACTGTAAACCCTCTGGTCCCAATGTTCCCTGCTGTAAACCCTCTGGTCCCAATGTTCCCTACTGTAAACCTTCTGGTCCCAATGTTCCCTACTGTAAACCCTCCGGTCCCAATGTTCCCTAAGTACTGTAAACCCTCCGGTCCCAATGTTCCCTACTGTAAACCCTCTGGTCCCAATGTTCCCTACGGTAAACCCTCCGGTCCCAATGTTCCCTACTGTAAACCTTCTGGTCTCAATGTTCCCTACTGTAAACCCTCCAGTCCCAATGTTCCCTACTGAAAACCCTCCGGTCCCAACGTTCCCTGCTGTAAACCCTCTGGTCCCAATGTTCCCTACTGTAAACCTTCTGGTCCCAACGTTCCCTACTGTAAACCCTCCGGTCCCAATGTTCTCTGCTGTAAACCCTCTGGTCCCAATGTTCCCTACTGTAAATGCTCCTGTCCCAATGTTCCCTGCTGTAAACCCTCTGGTCCCAATGTTCCCTACTGTAAATGCTCCTGTCCCAATGTTCCCTGCTGTAAACCCTCTGGTCCCAATGTTGCCTACTGTAAACCCTCCGGTCCCAATGTTCCCTACTGTAAACCTTCTGGTCCCAATGTTCCCTACTGTAAACCCTCTAGTCCCAATGTTCCCTACTGTAAACCCTCCGGTCCCAATGTTCCCTACTGTAAACCCTCCGGTTCCAATGTTCCCTACTGTAAACCCTCCGGTCCCAATGTTCCCTACTGTAAACCCTCCGGTCCCAATGTTCCCTACTGTAAACCCTCCGGTCCCAATGTTCCCTACTGTAAACCCTCTGGTCCCAATGTTCCCTACTGTAAACCCTCCAGTCCCAATGTTCCCTGCTGTAAACCCTCTGGTCCCAATGTTCCCTACTGTAAGCCCTCCGGTCCCAATGTTCCCTACTGTAAACCCTCCGGTCCCAATGTTCCCTACTGTAAACCCTCCGGTCTCAACGTTCCCTACTGTAATGGCGTCTGTAATGGCGTATAAGCAGAAAATAACGCCAGCCGACCTTATAGGAGGACATAATTAATTTCTGTATTCCCGGGCAATGCCTGGCACATGCATTTCTCTCTTTTAGAACCCAAAAATGGTACATGTTAATTTATTCTGCTTCTGTTACCATGACAATTTTCCATCCAAAATTGTATCAACCTCATACATGTATATATATATATATATATATATTTCCTTGGAGTGAGTGAATTGGTGCTTGATAGAAGTATAGCTCCATCCCCTTCCCTGAACTACTGTATGTGAACCCCTTTCTCTTTCTTTTCTCTCTTGTACCACTCTCGATCTTGAGATGTAAAACATATCACATCTTCCTCTGTGTGCACAGTACAATGAATCTTCCTCTGTCAGTACAATGAACCTTCCTCTGTAAACAAGATATCAATCTTCCTATTATACACATCACCTTCCTCTGTGTATACCCAGTACATTGAATCTTCCTCTATAAACAAGATATCAATCTTTCTATCTATACTCATCACCTTCCTATGTATACACAAATCTTTCTCTGTTGCAGTATCTCTGGTGGTGATCATGTTTGAGTTGACGGGTGGATTGACGTACATCGTTCCCATCATGGTGTCGGTCATGATCAGCAAGTGGGTGGGGGATGCCTTGGTCAAGGACGGAATGTATCCTTCTCACATTTGGTTGGCACTGTCTTGAGCACATCCATGCTCCTGCAGAGAGCTAATGGTTGGACCCAGGGTGAAGCACTACTGCTATGGCTGTGTGTGGTTCTGCTGTTGCTAATCTAAATCATGCCACACAAGAACACAACATGTTAAGGACATTTGAGGACATTTGTGACCGGATTTGCAACCATATAGTGAGATTTCCTACTATTATTCTTACACGGATTCAAACTCGAACGCATAAATTTAAAAAAATCCCCATCTCCCCCCTCCCCCATAGCCACCATCAGAAGAGCTCTTCCTCTCAACCACTGGGGTAGCTGACTAAGTGGGAAAATAAGCCCAAAGAGTGAGACCAGTCACTTTAAACTTATCGACTGTTGCCAGGAGATGCTTCACCGTGCAAAGTGCCTAGAATTATATATTTTTACCAGCTATTCCTCTGTAGATGTCGTAGCTGTTGTTTTCTTCTTTGTCTACGAATAGCAACTACTAGTGCTCACACTAAGGCACAAAGAAATACAAACAACTCATTACATAATGTGTAATATGGCACCTTGGTAATTTACAGACTCTGAAGAATTATTCATTAGCAATTAGAATTCTCGGTATTCCGCGTGGTAAAGTGGTCAAGCAGTGTGTGAAGCAAACGCTGGTATCTTGAAGGTTGCAAGTCTGGTCAGTCTAGAACTTGCAGGGTTTACACTACCCGAGTTATTCAAAATTTGCTATTTGGTCGGTGTTCGTAGATCAGGTCATGACTTTCTCAGTGATAAGCTTAAAATTAAAATTTGTTTTTCTCGATGTTTAGGCTAGGTGCTCCAGCCTTCACCTGGAATATATTCCTGGTGAAGAATATACCTGGTGAAGGCTAATATTCCTGGTGAAGGCTAACATTCCAGGTGAAGGCTAACATTCCTGGTGAAGGCTAATATTCCAGGTGAAGGCTAATATTCCAGGTGAAGGCTAATATTCCTGGTGAAGGCTAATATTACTGGTGAAGGCTAATATTCCTGGTGAAGGCTAATATTCCTGGTGAAGGCTAATATTCCTGGTGAAGGCTAATATTCCTGGTGAAGGCTAATATTCCAGGTGAAGGCTAATATTCCTGGTGAAGGCTAACATTCCAGGTGAAGGCTAACATTCCAGGTGAAGGCTAATGTTCCTGGTGAAGGCTAATATTCCTGGTGAAGGCTAATTTTCCTGGTGAAGGATAGAGCACCTGTTAGCTGAAACATCGAGAAACAAATTTTAATTTAGCTGATCATTGAGAAAGTCAACTATGTCAACTGACATTCATTGAGGTGTTAAGGATGTGTGTGTGTGTGTGTGTGTTTGAGTTGGTGGTCAGCTAGAGTCTTGGGAGGGAGAGGAGGAGGGAGTTTCCCTTGCCTCCATGAGCTATCTCCATGATTTTGCATCCCTAGCATCCCCTAGCACTATCCTAGCCTTAGCCACTAGCCAAGCCCTACTCACTGTAGTCCCAGTACTCACTATAGTCCCAGGATGAGCCCAGGATTGTCCGTGGTATATACCACTGGACATTACATCCCCTCCCTACACACACACACATGCACACACTGCACACTCACATATGCACACACATACACATGCACATAATACACACACGCACACATTAGATGAACCTCAATTGATTCATTGAGGGGGATGACATCATACAGTGAAGCAAGAGCAATAACACTTCCAAATACATCAACATGCCGACTGGTCTGCAGTCCTGTTTGGGGATGCTATTTTTCTTGACACTACCTTCCCCCGCCAGCTACGATGGCCACATCCACCTTCTGGGCTATCCCTTCCTGGACAGTAAGGCGGAGTTTGTTCACGACAGCGAGGCATGTCAGGTCATGCACCCCAGGAATAATGACCCTCCCCTCAGCGTGGTGGACCTCTCCACATGCACCATTGGCTCTCTCCAGCAACTCTTACGGGAAACGGATTTCTTTGGGTTTCCATGCGTCCTCACCGCAAGCTCCCAGCTGCTCGACGGCTACATCACTAGGAAGGACATACAATATGTCATAGGTGAGGAGGAGGTGGAGCCGTCTCCCCTCTCTTTGTCGCTTGACTCTTGTTCGTGTCCTTTCCCCATTTTCTCTTTCGGTGGACCCTCCTTTCTCTCTCTCTCTCCTTTATATCCTTACATTTCTAGTCTGCCATCTTGTGCTCTCTTTCCTTCCAACTCTCTTCTATTACCGTTCTGTACTTCTCTTCCCTGCTTGTTTGTAACACGCACAGACAGCGTGAATGAGATTGGCGATGAGGATCTTGGTTTGTGCACCCGTGTCTTCTTCATCAGCTCCACTCGCAGGATCAACCAGAATAGCAACACTCCCTCGGTCAACTTCAGAGGCCTCATGGACCCTGTAAGACGAGTTGTGTGGCAATTAGCTAGTTGTTGCGGTGTCTCTGTAGATGAACTAAATATGCTGTAGTTGTGCACACTGGGAGACCCAGTGCGTGTTTAACAAGACCACGTGCACGCACGATATGTATATGCACACATGGCAGCCATTATTGTCGGTGGTCGGTCATTGCCTATCTGAAATAAGTTTTAGCTGAAATGTTGAATTTGTGTAGTTGCATTTGGGAATTGGTTTGTGTTTTTATTTTTCTGTGAATGCAGTCGCCGTTCCAGATCTCTGACCAGACTCCCATGGAGACTGTAGTGGAGCTCTTTAGGAAGATGGGACTCAGACAATGCTTGGTCTCGCACAAAGGGTGAGAGAATTTAGCGGAGATACTCCTGTATAAAAATTTTATGGTAGGGAGGTTCACCCTGACACTCCTCTGATGTGATGATCTTTTTAATTAAGGAAGAGCTTTTGAGTTAGACCATCTTAGCAAATAGCAACCATACACTCTCAATTAACTCTCATTTGACATAGTAGATACAATGAATTTCTGGATCACAACTTCCCTCTACATTTTGGCTAAATGCTCTAACCTTCATCAGGAATGATAAGATGAAGACTAGAACTAGCCGAAAAGGGAAGGCAAGTTGATGATGGAGAAATTCATTGTGCATACACTTCTAATTGTAGAACCATCCCAAGTTTGAGGAGCTGAACGCTTATGTTATGTATAGAGCCAAGACTATTCCTAGGCAGTTCTTATATTTAGAATGGTCGTTCAGGAGCTGCCGCCTCACTCTCTATCCCATCACCAGGCTGGAATCCACCACAACTTGAGGCCTCTTCATACGATGCCAAAACGGAAGTGCATCCTGTCCTAACGGAAGTGCATCCTGTCCTAAAGGACGTGCATCCCGTCCTAAAGGACGTGCATCCTGTCCTGGCTTTCATTCCAACAACCTGAATTTGAATCAACACGTGTTGGTCATATTCACACTAGCATTTCAATACACAACATGCATAGCAGCAGCTAATAGTTCCTCTTCTTGTGGATGAGCTATATGTACCTACAGACCTGCTGCAAAACAGAAAGAGGATAGAGCTAAGGGAAAGGTAGTATCATCCAAGGACGATGCTGGCCTATGAGAGTAGTTGTGGCTGGTCTAGATCTACAAGTGTCTACAAGCAATTTCTATCAAGCAGTACCTGATTAGCACTCTGATCTCCAATGCTCTGACCTGCAGCCATAGCAGGGGGGGAAAGTTGTATTTAAAGCACAGTTGTATGACTTTATTATTCCTAATTGATCCGATGAGGTGCATTGGAGCTGATTCCTGTTAGAACATAATTTCCTCATTCGAATTCAGTGAGGATGCAAGCAGTGAACATTTTAACATGCATGTGATTGGCATGCATGTGAGAACAGGCCCAGTGCCTCTGGGACTCCAGCTTAATTAACAGCGGTGATGATGACAATTGTTGCATCCACGACCTTCTTGGCTTCATCTACAGTTGTATTATGAAGGCAGTATTATGAAGGCAGTTGTTGTTGTTATGATTGCAGGCAGTTGCTTGGAGTTATCACCAAGAAAGATGTACTAAGACACATCGCTGAGCTTGGGAAGAAGGACCCTTCAGATATCAGATTTCATTGAACAATTATCATTTAGTTCTCACATGTTCATCACAAGTATTTATTTATTTCTGGATGCAGAGAGTGTTACATCTCTTGTGCAGTGTGTTCCATGTACAGCTGATGTATAGCAGTGTAGGAAAGTAATGTGTATAATTATACATGTCCTTGATAACATAGCAAAAAAAATCAAAATGGAAGTTACTGAGAAGCTTATCCTTCCACGGAATTTAATAACAAGAATGTACAAGTAGCCTTGTTGGAGTGCTGTTCAATTAATAAGGGTGCCACATCAAGGCAGCATAGATTCTGATGCAATAGTTTGTATTAGAGACTACTATAGACCAGAGGTGTGTGTGTGTGTGTGGTAATTAAGAAGCTATATTAAATGATCCCCATCTCTTTCCCTGATGTAATTCTAACAATAATGCCAGCACTATTCACACCAGCTGGTTTAATAGCCACATCATTTATTGCAGTCCCCTATTAATAAACCCATGAAATCATGAAATCACAATGATAGTGTATTGCATTACATTCATGTGCATTATTTTGGGTATTGTAGCATATCCAACATAGCCTAAAGGTCCACCCCTGAATCTGCCACCAGTACAACAATGTCATCTGCATTATTGTCAACAATTTTTTTTTAATTAAAAAAATAATAATTTAAGGAAAGTGAGCAGTCATAGACTGCGAACCTCCATCACTCCCTACACATTTATTTATATTTTAAAAAGTGCGTAATTTGTGTGCAAACATTCATAGGTTCAAATGTATGCCCACAAGGAACATGAGTAGACAACAAAAGTGGTATATATATATAAAATAAACAAGAGATGAAGAAGGATAATATCAGTTCCCTCTAGTTCGTTTGGCAACAGTGAGGTATCTTCACTTCTAATACTCGGCTCTCTTTGGTGGTCACTCATGACACATTGTGGCTCAGCATCTGAAGTAGTTGTTTAATTAAGTGATTTGTCCCAAAAAATAATTGTGGTATGTAGCCACTACATTCTCCCAAATTGTCCTGAGTCCTACTTTAAAGATACTCTTAATAACCTCACATCACTTGACTACAACTGTGATATTATTATTATTGTAAGGGACTTTCATTCACCAGGTATAAAATGGTCAACCTTAACTGCTTCATCTACTTCCTCATTATCACTTTTCAAATACCATTGCAGAACCATGTGGCAATCTACTCGATAACAAATTGTACGGATAGAATCTCATCTACGGCAGCAGTCATCTAGATACTCAACTGCTTTAGGACACTAGTCATAGCAAGTGTTGCTTCAAACTGTCAACCTTTACTCGAGCCTAAACCTCGAGCTACTTAGCATACGCAAAAGCTAACCTCACCACTATTAATTGTCATAAATTATAATAACTCGGGACTTTTATTCATCAGGTGATATTGCATCAGTATGGTTAAATCAGTGTCGTTAAATTTGTATAAAAACTACATGGCATTTTACCAAAGAGTAAATTCATTTTACCGCCAATTGAAAGTCTTTCTCCACCAAGTGAACAACTTAGTCACACATGTGTTTAGAGCTCTTACCTGCTGAATCCTGTAGGATGTGATGAAATTAGTCCTCATTTTCTTAAATACTGAGGCACATCCCTAACTGATCCTGTCACCAAATTGTCACTATGATATTAGAGAGCAGATAAATGGAATCATTTTCTGAAAAGCACATTCCAAAACCTTAAGACAGGCAGTGTTATGGAATAAAAATTACCTTGATTGGTCTTGTCACCCTTCTTGGGTTGTGCATCTCGGGACGAGTATATAGGAAGATAGAGAATAGAAAAAAGTTTCCAATCATGTCTGACTCAGTTGCTGGACCCTAGAGAATAGATCAACATGTAATGTCATCAACTTCAAATGCTCAGATGGCTGAGCTAAATGGAGGGAAGTTTGAGCAGTGTAGTAGTGCATCAGGATTGGCCGATAGAGAAGACAGGTCAGCACACCCTATATAGGTGAGGAGGCTAAGGATGTGCTCAACTACACCAGCATCCGAAGAAGAAAAGAAAAAGGATAAATCTTGAGCTATTAACACCAAAAATCTAATGGATTTTTTCGGGTGAGTTTATTTTTTAACGTGCATGCTTCAATAAATGCGACGAGAAGGAGGGAGAGTCAGCAGAAAGCTACATCACAGCCCTCTACAGCCTTATTCAAGACAGCAAATATGGAGTGATCCCAGAAGAAATGCTCAGAGGTAGGATTGTCGTAGGCATCAGGGATCGAGAGAAATTCCAGATGAACCCAGATCTAACTTTAGAAAGAATGAAGAAAGAAATCCACCAGGAAGAGAATGTGAGAGAACAGACTCATCAGAGCTGAAGGTCGACTTATATGGGTGTTCATCAGAAGGATGAGCTGTGTTCTATGTGTGGTATATAGAAGGAAACATCAGAAGGCATATATCTAGCTAAATGACCAGTTGCTAATGCAGTCTGTCATAAGTATAATAAATGTGGCCATTTCAGTACACAATGCTGTACCAAAAGAGCTGTGACACTAACCAAAGATGCCATATCTCTGGGCATAGTTGACACAGTCTTCTTTAACCAAACATCCTTCTGGAGTATTCTAGACAATACATAACTAATGTTCAAGGTAGACACTGGGGCAGAGGTGACAGGTGAATGCCAAAACATTCGAGCACAGTAAGAACCTGCGTAGATCTTAAACCTCTTAATGAGTGGTCTTAGAGAAGTGCATCCTGTTTCAAAAGTGGATGACATACTAGCATAATTATCTGAGCCTCTGTGTTTAGAAAACTAGATGCCAACACTGATTTCTGGCAAATCCCTTCAGCCAAAGAGTCGTGGCTACTAACAACTTTTGTCACATCCTAAAAGGAGTGAAAGATGATGAGGGAAGGAGGAAGACGAGGTGTTGGAGGTGATGGCAAAACACTGGGAAGAGCTGAGGAGAAAAAAAGAGAATGCCATAGTACCAGAATTAGAGATAGGAGATGTGAGTGGGAAGCAGAGTTGGGTATGTGTGAGGAAGTAAATTGGGATGAAGTAATTATAGGGGGATTGCATTGGGTTGTTAATGTGGAGGTTGGGAGGGTTTGCTGAGGATAGGATTTTGACGGAAGCACAAGGAGGATTTAGGAGTCAGAGGAGATGTTCAGACAGAGGAGTTTGTAAAGTGAGGAAGAGCGAGAAGAAAAGTTTATATCTGGCTTTCCTGGATATAAGTAAAGCATAATTATGACAGTGTGTGAGGGAGGGACTGTGGCACAAGTTGAGGCAGTATGGAGTAGAGGAGAACTTGTGAGGATATGTGTATAGTGGGTTGGAGACGATGGTGATATTGAAAGGAAGGAGGTCAAAGTGGTTTGCTGTGGAGAATGGACTAAGGCAGCGATGTCCTTTGTCTCCACTTCTTTTCAATATTTATTTGATGGAAATGGCAGAGGAGTTGGAGAGAAATGAGCTAGGAGTCAAGGTGGAAGGTTGTATAGGATACTTATGTATGCAGATAATGTCGTTCTTCTGGTGGTCTCAGGGGTGGAACTGCAAGGTATTTTGGATGTGGTACAGGCCTACGTGTTAAGTTGGAAGTTAGTAAGAAGTGCAAGATCATGGTAGTAGGGAAGAGGATTGCTAAGGATATATTTGAAGACGTCAAATAATTTAAATACTTAGGGGTGTGGTTTGATGGGAAGCTAAGGAGTGATGTTCAGTTAGAGAAGTTGGGAAAGAAAGCAGAAGAGTTGGTTGGGAAGGTGACATGCATGAGTAGAGTGAATGGGCAGGTGGAAGACAGAGGTATATAAGAGATTACAGGTATTGGAACAGAGCAGATTTGGTAAAAATAGTTGTAAATAAACTAAGAGAGGAAGGAGAAATCAGATGGTGGGAACAATATGAGATGTTGAGGAGAAAATATGAGCTAAACAACGAGGTTGGATCAGTATGTAAGTGGAAGGGGAAAATGAAGGTGAGAATTGAGAAGGATTGGGAGGAGGAAATAAACGGCAAGAGTACGCTAAAGTTTTATAAATTGGCAAGCAATGGTGCAGGAGAGGAGAGGTATGTGAGGTCCATGCGTGGTCCGGAAGGTGTGCAGTTGCAATTTAGACTGAGGACTGCATCAGCTAGAATAAGAAGCAATGTGGGACAATTGGGGATGAGAGGTGTATCATGTGTGATAGTGGAGCGGGGGAAGATGTGGGACATTTCTGGGTGAATTTGAGAGTCGCCCGGAACTGGTGGATGAGGTGCACAGAATTGTAAGGGCTGGACAGTGGCTGGATGAATATAGTAGAGTGGGTATGGATGGAAAGGTGGCATTGCTGTTGGGAAAAGGTGTGGAGTGAGTGAGTGATGCAGTGATGGAGGAGGTGGGCGAGTGTGTTATGTATTGTGGTGGCAGAGGAGAAAGGAACTATTGTATGGTGAGCTGATCTTTGGTCCCCTCCCCTCCCCCCTCCTTGAGCAGTGGGACACTCGTACTGTTAATAATATAGGTGTTAGTTACTGTTAGATAGTCTCACGTTGTGCTGTAGTATATGTGCTTAACAGGCTCAGCAGTATCGAGATTAAATCATAAACTTCCATTCAGTATTCCCGAGTTATTTGAATGCCAAATGAACCAGATCTTAAAAGGCCTCACTGGTGTTCTGTGTTTAATGGATGCTGTTGGAGGTGATCAAGAAGAGCATGATCTACGTCTGAAAAGAGTTGTGGAGAAACTGGAATCTGGGTATCACTCTGAATGGCATCAATGTTAGTTTGTGCAAGACACTCAGACATTTTTAGGCCACCTGATCAACAAAGATGGCATCAGAACAGACCCAGAGAAAGCAGAAGCCATTAGCAAGAAGGAAACTCCACTAACAATTACAGATTTATGTGGATTCCTTGGAATGGCTAATCAAGTTGGCAAGTTTTCTTGTCAGCTGTCAGAGTTGAGCCCCAGCCGCTGAGAGAACTCCAGAAAAAGAAGAACTCATGGGTGTGGTGACTGGACCAAGATAAATCATTCATGGCTATCAAAGAGGAACTAACTCTCCCAACTGCATTGGTGCCTCAAGATTTCTGTTTTGATCATCCTTTGGAATTGGAGTGATCCTTCTCCAAGAGTAGGACAAAGCATGGAGACGAGTGGCATATGCATCACAAGCACTGTCCGAGAGAGAAAGATGTTTTGCTCAAATTGAGAAAGAAGCTGAAACATGGGCATGTGAGAAGTTTACCGGATATGTAGCTACTTGGGAGAAATTTTTCTTTTATTGAAACTGACCACAAACCTTTGATTCCCTTGTTCAATACCAAACATCTTGATTCTCTGCCCCCTCGTATTCTTTGTTTTCGATTGAGATTCACAAAGTTCTCTTACACAATGTGGAACATGTTTCAGGTAATCTGCTGTACACTGCTGATGCTTTTCCCCGCTCCTGTCTCCAACTCACAGGAAGATATAGCTCATCAAGAAGGAGTTGAGGACATTATTCATGCTGTGGACTTAGCAGGATTACCAGTAAGTGTTCCTTGCCGAAGTGCACTCCTGTAGGATAGTGTGTGTATGCAGGTTATCACATGCTGCAAGACCGGTTGACCACAGAAATCTTCAGTTTCTATGGACCGTATGCCATATTGGAAGGGAGTTCTCTTACAGTCTGTAAAGAGCTACTAATGTTGAATGACTGTATTGTTATACTAAAGTCATTGCAACAAGATACCATGGGCAAGATATACAGCAGGGTCATCAGGGCATTCAGAGGTACAGGATGAGGACGAGACACTTGGTAGGGTCATCAGGACATTGAGAGGCACAGGATGAGGATGAGACACTCAGTAGGGTCATCAGGACATTGAGAGGTACAGGATGAGGATGAGACACTTGGTAGAGTCATCAGGACATTGAGACGTACAGGATGAGGAAGAGACACTTGGTAGGATCATCAGGACATTGAGTACAGGATGAGGATGAGACACTTGGTAGGGTTATCAGGACATTGAGAGGTACAGGATGAGGATGAGACACTTGGTAGGGTTAGCAGGACATTGAGAGGCACAGGATGAGGATGAGACACTCGGTAGGGTCATCAGGACATTGAGAGGTACAGGATGAGGATGAGACACTTGGTAGGGTCATCAGGACATTGAGAGGTACAGGATGAGGATGAGACACTTGGTAGGGTCATCAGGACATTGAGAGGTACAGGATGAGGATGAGACACTTGGTAGGGTCATCAGGACATTGAGAGGTACAGGATGAGGATGTGACACTTAGTAGGGTCATCAGGACATTGAGAGGCACAGGATGAGGATGAGACATTTAGTAGGGTCATCAGGACATTGAGAGTTACAGGATGAGGATGAGACACTTGGTAGGGTCATCAGGACATTGAGAGGCACAGGATGAGGATGAGACACTTGGTAGGGTCATCAGGACATTGAGAGGTACAGGATGAGGATGAGACACTTGGTAGGGTCATCAGGACATTGAGAGGCACAGGATGAGGATGAGACACTTGGTAGGGTCATCAGGACATTGAGAGGCACAGGATGAGGATGAGACACTTGGTAGGGTCATCAGGACATTGAGAGGTACAGGATGAGGATGAGACACTTGGTAGGGTCATGAGAGGTACAGGATGAGGATGAGACACTTGGTAGGGTCATTAGGACATTGAGAGGCACAGGATGAGGATGAGACACTTGGTAGGGTCATCAGGACATTGAGAGGTACAGGATGAGGATGAGACACTTGGTAGGGTCATCAGGACATTGAGAGGTACAGGATGAGGATGAGACACTTGGTAGGGTCATCAGGACATTGAGAGGTACAGGATGAGGATGAGACACTTGGTAGGGTCATCAGGACATTGAGAGGCACAGGATAAGGATGTGACACTTGGTAGGGTCATCAGGACATTGAGAGGAGGATGAGACACTTGGTAGGGTCATCAGGACATTGAGAGGTACAGGATGAGGATGAGACACTTGGTAGAGTCATCAGGACATTGAGAGGCAGAGGATGAGGATGAGACACTTGGTAGGGTCATCAGGACATTGAGAGGCACAGGATGAGGAAGAGACACTTGGTAGGGTCATCAGGACATTGAGAGGCACAGGATGAGGATGAGACACTTGGTAGGGTCATCAGGACATTGAGAGGTACAGGATGAGGATGAGACAATTGGTAGGGTCATCAGGACATTGAGAGGTACAGGATGAGGATGAGACACTTGGTAGGGTCATCAGGACATTGAGAGGTACAGGATGAGGATGAGACTTGGTAGGGTCATCAGGACATTGATAGGTATAGGATGAGGATGAGACACTTGGTAGGGTCATCAGGACATTGAGAGGTACAGGATGAGGATGAGACACTTGGTAGGGTCATCAGGACATTGAGAAGTACAGGATGAGAATGAAGCACTTGGTAGGTCAGGACATTGAGAGGTGCTGGATGAGAAGACACTAGGTGTGTTGGCTATGAACTAGTGTGTTGGTCAGAAAGTGCTCCAATGACCAGTCTGTGCTAAACAAAGTAAGCACAGGAAAGAACCACTGATCATGACCTCATACCAGAATATCCATGGCAGGTTGTCGGGACAGATCTGGATGGTATGTAGTAGGTTACTACTCCAGGTATCCTGAGGTGACTAAACTTACCTCCACTCTCTGAAATAGTGTCTTCATTGCCCTCAAAGTAGAGCATTCTCGCGTTGTACCTGAAGTTGTGAGAAGTGATAACGGGTCCACAGTTTTCTTTGCTGGAATTTGCAAGGTTTGCTAGTTCCTATGGTTTCAAACTTGTCATTAGTAGCCCTCTGGCTATATATGGAGGAAGCCATGTAGGGGGATGAATTGAAATGGAGAGAAGAGAGGAGGGAGGAGGGGAAACAGGGGAGGAGGGGAGAGAAGTGATGGGGGTAGCTACACCAGTCTTCCAGGAGGGAGATTACAGGTCAAGACCTAGAGGTCTTGCAACCAGGAGCATATGGAGATGAAACATAGGCAGTTAATCTTGCTTAGGTTGCCCTGATTGGGGGGGAGGGGGGGGGGGAGATTTGCGGAGGTACCGGAAGTTAAAGTATTGGTTTGTTAAATTGTAGAAAATGGTGGTTGGTAAAACTGGTCACAATATGGTAGGAGGCAAGCATGCAAATGGCGGAGTAGGGCTGGTGGTTAAGAAGAGCATAGATCTAGGCTGCTACTGAAGATTGAAGGAGCTATGTGGGTGGATTTGAAAGCAGAGGAGGGAGGGTAATAATGTGATTGTGGGCTTGGCTATGCTAACCCAGAAAGGGTGAGGATTCAGGAATCGGAAGAATTGTTTGAGATGATGAAAACTAATGTGGTAGATTATCAGGAAGCAGGTTTTGAGGTGTTATTGAATGCTCACATTGGGTTAGGGGCAGAGCAGTCACCTTACAGGAATGGTAGGAGGTAGTTGAATCCGGTTGGAAAGTGTAATTTATGTGTCGGGAATCAGTTATCACAGTGAAGTGGAAGGTGGACATGGGAGATGAGAGAAAGGAAGTCAGATTATATTTTGCTGTCAAAGGGATTAGTTTGGATGGATAAGATTGTAATTGAAGACAGTGAAGAACTAAATCTGGGATCAGAACAGGAAAAAACCGGGAAAGTTCCATTGTTAAAATAGAAGGTTGATGGTAAGATTGAATTGGAAGAATATCAACTGGCGGTGATCAATTGGGTTTTAGAGGATGGAAGGGACTCATGGCAGTACTATGGGGAAGAGAATGTGTATGGCACAAGAAACCAACAGACAGGTCTAAGGTGACCTTGGCCAATTATGCTGGCATAATTTTGAGCTTAATAGATGCCAACATCATAGAGCATAATGCTGGCATAATTTTGAGCTTAATAGATGCCAACAGTATAGAGCAGGGATTCTCAACCATTCCTCCAACATTTACCCCTTCAGCCTGATGTATTTCGACATTTACCTCCTTACTCGCATACAAAAAAATGCATAGCCAACATAAAGGCACAGAAAAGTAAGAAGATAAGAAAACACATTTATTATCTAGGTTTTGCATAAAATATAGTAATATACTTTGATTAAGAAATAAATTATATAGTCCATTACATAGTAGTAAAACAATGAAAACAATGACAGACCAAAGGCAATAGCGTGAATAATTATAATGTGAAATAGAACCCTCAAGTAAGTTATATATACCAACCTGCTTAGAGGTCGCCTTATATTCCCTCTTCCTTATTCAATTATCAGGTACGGCAATTATTTACCCCATGCTATGTCATTTTTTACCCCCAGGGGATAAATTTACCTCTGGTTGAGAATCCCTGGTATAGCTGGCATAATTTTGAGCTTAATAGATGCCAACAGCATAGAGTATAATGCTGGCACAATGGACTACATTTGGTATTACTTTCAGTCACGAGTCATTGAACTTGCAATTCAATAACATGTTGGCAAATATTTACAGTTATAAACTCAGCAAGATTGTATTGGAGCATAAGTGAGGCTCAACATAGTCCTCAAGACAAGGCTGCTGTTGGTCAGTGAAACATTGCAGCTTTGAAAAGACTCAGAAGACGGTTGAAATCATATACAAGCCATAGAGGCATTTACTTCCCACAATCAGCTGACGCAACAACCTTATCACAGGAAGCTGAGGTTAAAGGTTACTAGACATGGGCATAATTGGATATTACTTTTTAGGCATAATAAAGGTGCTTTTGAAGCATTTCAGAATAACGAAATTTTGAGCATAACTGGCCAAGCCCTAATCTAAGGGTTGATGGTCTCGTGAGAATTGAAATGGCCATCCAAGGATTAAAAGTATCCTTTAGGAAGCTTAGAGAATCTAGGAGTGGCAATGTAGACAAAAGAAAAGATTATTACTGCAATGTGAGGACTATAAGAGTGCAAGAAGACAAGTGAGAACTGGATTTCAAAGTGTATTGAGTTCCAGGAGACTACACTACTGTGAAATGGTTGCAGAGGGGCAAGGCTCCTGCTTCTGATTGCATAATTAATGGTGAAGTATGGTGGGTATTATAGGACGATGAAAGTGTGTGCTTTCTTGTTAATTTGGTGATGGAGTATAAGAAGATTAGAGACTGAGTAATATTGTGCTATGAGGAGATGATTGGTCATTGCAGGGGGATAGCTTTGGGGAGTTACGTGGCAAAAGTGATGCCAAGGGTGTTGGCAGGCAAGCTTAGTAGATGTGCAGAATAGCATACACTAACCTTAGGAGGGAGAGGCGAGTGGAGAGATGGAGGTGGACAGAGGATTTGGGAGCAAGGGAGAATTAAGCTCGAGATTTAGGTTATGGCATCAGCAGGACACTTGATGATAAGGAAAGGCGTGGCATGTGTCAGGGTGGTAGATGAGAGCTATGTGATGAAGGCATTGTGGAAGATTAATTGAATGAAGGGGGTGAAGAGAAGAGGTGTTGGGTATGGTAGGCAATGCTCTGAAGTGGTGGTGGGAGAGGAGGAAATACACACCTGGGTCTCATGGCTGGACCTTTGTTCCCAGTTCATTATATTTTTGCTGAATATTCATTAAAAGCAAAGTTAATTCATCTTTTTTCTTCAGCAGTCATTGTTACTTATTTGTGTGTACTTGGTGATAACCCATCCTAATTAGTTTTTTCACACACACACACATGCGCACACACACACTACATAGCAACCTGCTTACTTGCGAACTTGTCAAAGCTATTTCCATTTGGAAGTATCTTTTCCTTTATGGAATGAGATCATAAATTGCACCCGTTATATTTTAGTTGTTCAAAGCAAAATATTCATAATATCGACTGACACTTGATGACACTGGTATTATCAATTTTTTGCCACTAATTATTATACAACTCGTAATTGTTGATTCCCACCCACTAGAAGTTTACTACATTTGCTAATTGTGCAACACAAGTAGGAGCTAATTGGATTGAGTCTGGAGGAAAATGGATGTAATTGTTTACTGTTTTGTAAATTAGAAGGAGCTTGGCCAGAGCACGTCTATTTGAAGTTTTAAAGGTGGAGAGGTTGGATGCATAGTCAGAAGTCCATTGGCGAGTACAGAGTATGGTGGGTCGCATAATAACTGTACTTTATTTCGTATTAGCCCTCTAATAGTATTCTTCCTCGAGTTGTGTTCGCCTATTACGAGATACAAAATACAAAATCATGTTCACCCTATGCTCACTTATGCGTATTTTAATTCTAAGCTGGAAGTTTTGGACCGTCAGGAGGACGGCAGTGAACATGACGACATTTACCGCAACTGAAGGCGCTAATTTTTAAGCTGGAAAGTGGGATCCTTTCTCGGGCCTGGACGATAACGAAGAAGTTGATGACTAAGGACTAGCAAATAAGGACTAGCAAACTTTGTTTTTCGAGCTTTTTTCCAGCGAATTTTCCCCCGAGTCCTAAGCTCAACAGTGAGCCCTTGTGCAAGCTAAATGAGTTTGCGCATGCCCATAGCCTGGGTTTGTCAGGCGATTTAAACCCGCGGTATCCTTTCGAGGAAATACGTTAGTTGTCATAGCAGACAATTTGCACGACAGTTGCGAAGATGCCCAGCAAAGCATTTTTCTTTCTTTCCTTCTTCCTATACTCAATAGACACTAGCAAGGAACAAAGTTAGAATCAAATTTGCGTTGCAACGTTGCGACATGTTATAGCTGATCTGTAAAACATCGCATTTCTATCCATGTAGGTTGTGCCAAAGATGGAGGAATCAGACTTGTTGGAGGTAGGTACAGCAATGAAGGAAGGCTGGAACTCTGCAGGAATGGGATGTGGGGAACAGTGTGCAATGAAGACTGGGACACCACTGATGCCAGTGTTGCATGTGCAGAGCTGATCCAAGACCCTGAAGTAAATATAAAAGGTACACTCTATTTACATTCCCTGTTCATCCTGAAGACTCTGGTGCAGCAAGCATAGGTAGAATTACCATATTTAATTCCATTTCTGTGGAGAATGCTCTTTACATACTCAGCACAAAGAATGGGACAATTCTCATGTGCTTGTGTGGCATGAACCCACCAGCTCACGATGTCATGTTTTATTGTTGATTGGTCCTTTGGCAATACCGCTTGAAGTAAGCTGTGATCAATACTTTAATATCTATCATGATGCTTTTCAAGAGGCTTTGAGTTTGCTCTGCCGAATTGTTCTTGAAGCTCTATATATATACAAGTGAAATGCAGTCCTTCCATTATTTTGTGTGTATTAGACTGGATAAAAATATTGTTCTTCTTAAGTTCATTGTACTCTTGTTTATAGACAATGGTTATTCAGTTTGCCATGCTAATCTTAAGTTGATGCTTTTCTTAATTAATCATCTGGCAAGCAAAGTAAAATCCCACACTAGTTAGTTGATTGAAAATTTAAAAATGACTCCATTTAGCTAATAGACAGATTTTTAAATGTCTATATAATTATGTATATATCTGACTTTCAACTTTAGTAATGTTCCCAATCTCTTGGGCAAGTCTTTTGAGTAACTTTATGCAAGTGGGAAATGGTCTGGTGAACAACTCACATACAATCATAAAACATCACTTACAAGAACAAAAATGCTTTCATTCAAAAATTGTAACTTCAAATCCAATCCATATAGCTACAAGACAAAAATGTTTTAGTTAAAGCAAAATTGGTCCAAAAAAATCAAACGAGAATTTACCAATCTAGATCACAAACATTTATTCACACTACCTTATACATACTGCTTAAATATATATCTGCATTATTCATTGTATAGGTAAGGTCCTATGAATGTGGTCTACATTGGTAAATTCTTGTTCCATTTCTTGTCAATTTGCTAATTTTTTATTTTTATTTAATTAAAGCACTTTTTATAATACTATAAGTTAGATAGTGGATTGCCACCTTCACAGAGCCAATATGCTTCAAGCTGCAGTAGAGGCTGGCACCTTGTTGTCTGAGAAACAGCAAGCCATTCAAGTCTTTGTTGGAGGGTCCGGTGGTTTTTTTTGCGGGGCTTCTAACTGGATATGGCAAGTTACTTTGCTGTTATATGTTGTCAAGAATATTTGATCATCCTTGAAATATAGTAAATAAGTGAGTAATAATCGTAATGTCTCCTTGTTAGTACAAGTAAGAAATTGAGTTACTCCTTTCAAAGCGAAGGATATATCCGTCATGATGAAAAAGAGTTTAAATAATTGTACACATGTAATTATTAAGAGGATAGAGCATTAGTTACTGTTTGTGAGCCCATTGTTTCAGTTCAGTATGGAGGAGAATAGTTTGTCAGATGTCTACTATGCTAGTGTAATGACATCTGTGAGCAATGAAGCACAATGTAAAAAATCTTTGCACAGTGTAAAAACAGGGTAAAACTTGAAAATTATCTCACCAATTTTAAGATAATTCCCTTTAATATGCATATATGTAATAGACTGCTTCAAAATACACTTGATCGTCAGAATACTTCCTGTAGAATGATTTAGTGTCAGCCATGCCACAGGGTGCAAATGTAGTGAACCCCATGAGCCAGGTGTTTAGACAACTCCACCCACTTCCTAAATGCTTGCAATAAGCCAAAAGCATTTGTTAATACCAGACTGGAAGTGACACATCTGAATGTCTCTTAAGGTCACCATGTGTCCCTAACACTATTGTGATTCTCATTGTTTCACTATAGTACCATTACATCAACATTATGACATGTTTAGCATTAGCAGTTCGGCAGTTGATTGAACCAATTTTAGTGCTCAAAAATTAGAAACTTAATTAAGAGTAGGTGTGGCTCCCAGGAGCATACACACTGTGCCATGAATGGGTTGTCCTTCCAAAGAGCAGCTGCCAGTTATTTAGTATTCTGGCTGGTCATTTGCCACTGAAGAGAATGAGGGAGAACAATGCTGGTCCTGCTTCTGTGAGTCAGGATTTATGCTAGACTAGGTGATGGTAAATAGCTAGCTATGTTTATACTTCTCTCCATTGCTTCTATCTAGATGGAGACAGTAACAATATTGCAGCTAGATAACAAAATGATTATTATGGAAAACCTGATATTTTCAAGGATAAAAATTGTAAATTTATCCATATAGCGATAGTGAATGCTAATGTGTACTAAGTGCAGATGGTGTTGTATATGAAGTCCTTAACAGATTTCACATTGAAGATTATAATAAAAGAAAAAGTAAACTCCTCCCACAGACATCTTGAACATGCACATTCCGTTTCAGAATTTGCCATCCTATTATGTTCCAGAGCACCAGTTTGGAATCTATAACAATACATACATATCCCCTTCCCTATATCCCCTTCACCATATCCCCTTCCCCATATCCCAATCCAAGATTACAACATGCTGACATAAATAGTGTACGGCTCAGTACTGTATTAGGCCCAGTTATGCTAGGGCTAGGACAATATCTAGAGCAATGCAATACTTAAAAACTAAAACTTTCACCCCCTCTCTCTATATATCATACCTTTGCTCGATGCCTTGCATTCATTAGCATGTAACATCTTGAATATTCAACATCTTCACATGTCTCGAAGGTCTTAAGGTCCTTAAATACTTGTGTAAGTACTGTGTGTGTGTGTGTGTGTGTGATATGTGCTAATTACGGTACTCAACCAAGTATTGCATGTCAATCAGATTCATTATTCATACATACTCATGGAAGCATGATTGCACATTTATAGGTACAATGTGAATACATACAGCAGCACTGATGGTACACAGATGTCGAAATGTTAAAGTCATGCTGTATAAATCGTGTATACTAGAGACACCACTTTTCCTGCCCAAAATATAAGGAAGTCTATCGTCAGCTATAAATTAATTATCCAACCGCATGCTTGACCATGTACTCAAGTTTTAGTACCTAATGAAAACACCCGTTGTATGTGGTAGGGCTTCCTCTAACCACTGGTACTAATATCAGCTGTATAGAGTTAGATTTGTTAAATCAGGCTCAGGTTTTGAGGTAGTTACTTGGGTATAGTTATACTTATGGGAAATATTTTAGTATCAAAAGAGAACACACAGAGAGACCTAACTTTTAAGCTAATATCAAGTCCATATAATGAAGTGTACAGAATCTATGCAGCTATAAAGTTGTAACCACAAGTTTTTAAGCGCCTACTATTTTATGGGATCATCCCCTTTTATGACTAAAGCTGAAATGTGCCTTCAACCGACACATCTATGTGCCTACAGTTGGCATGTGTGTATTTTCTCTCTTTGTTATCAAGCTCGAGTGTAAAGATATTTATGGTTTTAATACACTTTAACTGTAAATTGCACTCTCATGCATATCACAAAATTACTATGGACACAAAAATGTTTCTTGTGATGTTCTATAAGGTCACATGACTATCATAGGTACCAAGGTACCACAAGGTCAGGAATCCCTATCATGGTTAAATTGATATTACCCGAATTACCACCAGAACCGCATACAAGTTTCCAAAAAAGGGCTTATGGACAGAAGAAAGTCTGACTGCTGTAGTTTTCAGAGTCAATTTTTTTTACTTGGAACCAAAACAACAACTTATAATGATGATGCTGAAGATGAAGTGTAATGTCACATGTTTTAAAGCATTCAGCTTCACAGGATTAAAACTAGCCAAAATGCATCAACAACCTATTAAGTACTGTAGCTGCTTGTTTTACTATAAACAGGCTCTTACATACAGGTCAGTATATACAGGCTTCACAATTGCAACAAAGGTTTTCATACGCCAGGAGTCCAAAGTACTTGCTGCGACTGTTGAAGTCATTATAACATTGTTAAAAATGACTTCTGATGTCAGTGGGTTGTTCAGTCAAGCTCATAAGTGAAATAAAGAGTGAAATATTCAAGACCATTCTGTCAAGTTGAAGATCCTTTCCTTAGTCAATAAATTTACATAAATGGAGAAACTACCTCAAATATGATAGTAGTGATAAATGATCTTGAATAAGTGAGGATTATTTCTAGCCATGTACCCTCTTCAACCACAAGTGGAGATATAAGCTTTGTTTTTGGTCAGACATTTACCGCACTCCCCAATAATGTGTACTGATCCAGCGCTAAAAGTGACTGTGTATGTCATAAACATTTTCCCCATCAGTACCACCTTAAATTTCAGGCTCCACCCCTGCCACAAGTGCCATGATATGCAAGAGTCCGAAATGGCAGTAAGGGCAGAAGGGTGGAAAGGGGGCCAAGGAAATGGGGGGGAGGAGGGGGGGGGGGGGGGGACGGAGTTTGCAGCTTAACTCTCGCCCCCTTTTGGTTTTATTTTTAGCTCTGAATAATCAATAGTTACTTCCTGATAAAACATGCCATAAAAATATTGTGGCATGACAAGAGACAGTCTTCAGTACTATATGTGGCTTCCTGGTGGTCATTTTGGTCCCACAATCCTCTCCTATCATGATGATGAAGGGGTGAATCCAGAAGGGGTTCCATGGGATCCACAGAACCTCTTTCTGATAGTCATACATTGTCATATCATTTCTGTTTTCAACTATAGACACTGTAAGTTATTTTCTGCGGAGGCAACCATGCATCCATAAGAGCATCTGTGCATAACACTAAACTCATTTTAAACTTCCTGCAAGGCTAGAGCATCAAAAATGTCGAGGAGCAAATTTATGTTGATTATTGGGGAAGTCATAATGTGTCATTTGTCTTTGCCTGGCATTACAAAACAAAAAAATCCGGCAGCTGACCTTGTTTTATGTAACTGATCAATGCCATGCAGCAGCCAGCGTAGATTTTTGGTATGTAACGGATCTATATTTGCAACCCCCCTTTCAAATGCCGCTGCCCTGGGTGTGCCCCTGAGCAACTACAAATTTCCTCTTCAGTTAAATGAGACGTGACTTCACAAGTACATTTAGCTAGTCAGATAGTGGACATAGCCACATGCACGTGAAGAGCATCTATAGCTACAACCAGCAACCATGAGCTACTTTTCTAGCCTGAGCTGTAGGTTATTTATTTTGCTAAAAAGGCATGCAAATTGAAGTGCAGAGCACATTCGGTTGTTCAACTATACCATAACTTTCTCAATAATCAACTTCAAATTGTATTCTCTCGACGTTTCGCCAGATGCTCTAGCCTTCATCAGGAATAATGACTAGAAAAGCTCTAGTCTTCATCAGGAGTAATGACTAGATGCTCTAGCCTTCATCAGGAGTAATGACTAGGTGCTCTAGCCTTCATCAGGAATAATGACTAGATGCTCTAGCCTTCATCAGAAATAATGACCAGATGCTCTAGCCTTCATCAGGAATAATGACTAGATGCTCTAGCCTTCATCAGGAATAATGACTAGATGCTCTAGCCTTCATCAGGAATAATGACTAGAAAAGCTCTAGCCTTCATCAGGAGTAATGACTAGATGCTCTAGCCTTCATCAGGAATAATGACTAGATGCTCTAGCCTTCATCAGGAGTAATGACTAGATGCTCTAGCCTTCATCAGGAGTAATGACTAGATGCTCTAGCCTTCATCAGGAATAATGACTAGATGCTCTAGCCTTCATCAGGAATAATGACTAGATGCTCTAGCCTTCATCAGGAATAATGACTAGATGCTCTAGCTTTCATCAGAATAATGACTAGATGCTCTAGCCTTCATCAGGAGTAATGACTAGATGCTCTAGCCTTCATCAGGAATAATGACCAGATGCTCTAGCCTTCATCAGGAGTAATGACTAGATGCTCTAGCCTTCATCAGGAATAATGACCAGATGCCATGCTCTAGCCTTCATCAGGAATAATGACTAGATGCTCTAGCCTTCATCAGGAATAATGACCAGATGCTCTAGCCTTCATCAGGAATAATGATTAGATGTTCTAGTCTTCATCAGGAATAATGACTAGATGCTCTAGCCTTCATCAGGAATATAATTATATATATACCATAATTTGTTCTAGTGCTGAGATATATACACATCTTAATCTGCCTGTATGTGATGCATCAAGATTATTCTATTATCAATGTGTTTCTGTGAACATAATAATAACAACAATAGCAACAACAACAATGGTGATGCCAGTTTTCAGACTTGTGGTGTTGTATCATCAATGCAGCGGCAATAGCGTACTTCGGTCCTGGCGATGCATCCCAGCCTATTCATGCTAGCAAGGTCAAGTGCTCAGGGCAAGAACCGAGACTGGAGGACTGTGTGATGGAAAGTGCCAACACTGTCTGCAGCCATAGTCAAGACGTGGGACTGATCTGTACCCGGAACGTGACAGGTTCAACCCAGACAGGAGTTTATGTGTGATGTTTGAAACTGTGATGTTTATTAATGAAGATGCTGCAGCTGACTGCAATGATGGCGAAGTTCGTCTGGTGGGAGGACCCTCCACGGACGAGGGTCGTGTGGAATATTGTGTTGGAGGACACTGGGGGACAGTCTGTAATGAGACGTGGGACACTGCAGATGCCGCTGTGGTTTGCAATCAGCTTGGCTTCACTCCTTTTGGTAAGCCAATCAGTAATGATATATGAGGCTTAAACGATGACCTCATTTTGATCACCATTCAGAGGATGACAAACAGGCAGTGGACAGAACTGTTCCTAGCTCTGGTGCTTCCCGCAATCCCATAGTACTGAGTGGTCTGGAATGTATTGGCAATGAGAGTTCACTCTCGGAGTGTACTCATGCTACAACTATCAGTCAGTGCACACACAAAAGGGATGCTGGAGTTCGCTGCAGTAAGTAAACACGCACAGCACATGTGCACCGCATGGTTACAGTCACTAGATGTGTAAAAGTGGTACTGAAGGGGTTGATCAGGAGTTAAGTGGTGCTAAATTGAAATTGAATTTTGTAAAACATGTAGAAAGTTCATTTTAAAATCAGCATTGATTGTGTTTTCTCTAAGAATGTTAAAGCCTGTCCACACTGCACTTAAAGCGATGCACATTAATGCACATTGGGTGAGAGGAAAATGCTGATGTGCATCGATGCACATTTGTCGCATCAGCACAAAAATAAACCCTATGAAGCAAAAATAATCAGTCGACCTATGAGTCAGTCAAAACTATATACTGTAGCTGTAGTTAAGATGGAGTTTGTTTTTGCATCCTTTTCTTGCTGATCAGCTACTTATAGATGCAC
Organism: Cladorhizidae sp. MBARI D1340-BT2; assembly: GCA_028752905.1. NCBI lineage: Eukaryota > Metazoa > Porifera > Demospongiae > Poecilosclerida > Cladorhizidae > Cladorhizidae sp. MBARI D1340-BT2. The sequence continues at coordinate 12,384,339 of JAQNBH010000017.1, forward strand.
AGGAAACATTTTCTGCAGAGAAGAAAGAGGAGAGCGAGCTGAGGGAAAGGTAGAATCAACGAAGGTTGCGACTTTGCATGAACTCCAGAAGTCCAGATGCATGGTGTATAAACACATCAACAGCTATATAGTTGTTCAAGCTAGCTTACTCTAGCTAGCTAGTTTAGCTGCAGGCCACAGATAGTATATGGCTGGCTCTAAAGTTCCCAACTGCAGCATCACAAAGATACGGGTGAATGAAATTCTTTTCAACGCACACTCATGTAGTTATTTGAATGCTTTAATTTGTTGCTCTGATTCACATCAAACCACCTATCAAAGTAGACCAGAATAATGTGCATTATTTCAATTCGAGTTCAGTGTGGACGCAACCAATGCACATTAATTGCTTGTGCAGTGTGGACAGCTTAACTTGGCTGGATCATGTCTGTTATGCTGCTAGATTACTGATATTGATGCTTATTGTTATTCCTTATATCTACCAATCAGTAGGTATAAATCATATTAAAAAATCATGTATAAGAAATTCTGTATCATGATTTGATCTGGAGGCTGCATCTATAATTATATGGAACAATTTAGATGTCCTTAATTAAGAGGTCCATGAATTTAAAAAAAGTATTTATCAGTTGCTTGTTCTGACTGATCAAACTCTTAGTCCAGTATGCCATTTCCAAGGATAAACTGGGCAAGGTAGTATAGGATTGTAAGGTCATTCTGTTCAATTGTCAAAGAGTGAGGTGAGGTGCGTAGGAAAAGTTAGAATGATGGCTTTAGCTTATAAACATGACAAACAGTTAAGATTCTCTTGGCCTTATTCAGGGTGATTGACGAAATGAGGTGAGGTGCTTAAATAAACTAGCTAACACGTGACTAGAAAAAAATTGACATGTAGTGCAGATGATCCATAATGCATTTGATTGCTACAGTATGGAAATACCATACATATTATTATTATTGTTGTTGTTGTTGTTGCTGCTGCTGCTGCTGTTGTTATATTACTATTATTATAAATTATTATATTATTATTAGAAAATAAGGCCTCTAAGACTTTTTCTCCCTCTAGCTCTTGTAGAGGGCTAGTCACTTCACTCAAATTTGTTTGCTAAGCTCGCAGTAGAAACCTAAGAGAACATTTAAATGACAGACTAAATCCAAGCAGCCCCATCAGCAATCTGTTTCTGTTATGTGAGCTCTAACATAGCACAGCTGATCCCTAAACAAAATGCCCAACATGCCAATTACCATGCCATTTCTGGCAATAGTGTCTTCAACTAGTTATGCCTCTGGGAAGTTGAGTTACCCCTACAGCCTTTGATGTTGTAGCAGGTCCAAGAAAAATGGAAACAATTGGAGAGCATTTCATTTGTAGGAATAGCTAGCTATCTTAGTTAACTTGTCAGATGATACATAATTATGAGTTCTGGTTTTCTAAGTAATAGTCATTGGATAACTAAAACAGCTAGCATCAGTTAAAGGAATAATTGTGAGATGAAAGCTCTCTTAAAAATATAGCCCTAGTGTGGCCAGAATTTTAATGACCAAATGTGTCTTCCATAAGCAATTTTCCACAAGTCTATTTCTCTATTTTCTCCCTAGTGTGTCCTAATAACAATGAAGTCCGATTGGCTGATGGAGAAACGGCAAATGAGGGACGAGTGGAGTACTGCCAGGATGGAATATGGAGGATCTTTTGTTCAGCAACATTTAATCAAGAAAATGCTAATGTTCTGTGTCGACAACTAGGATTAGTATCCACCAGTATGTTCACAGGATATATCTATAGAGTGTATACATATATATCTGCAGTATTTAGTAGAGTGAAACATGTATAAACCACCTACTCCTTCTGTGTATGATTTCACTAGATGGAACACTACCCGAGATCATTTTGAATGACAATAACATCAAGTTTGGGTACCTCGAAAGAGGACCCACATCAGTTTTGAAATACAGTGGATCCATCAATTGTGTTGGATCTGAGGAAAAGCTTTGTGACTGCCCAATGGGATCATTGCCTTTCTGCTTCTTATATGGAGTTGGTGTTCGTTGCCCTGAACCAGGTAGAGCTCAAGAAGTGATGAAAATCTTTAGCTTTTATTCTTTCCTGTTCTGTCATTTCTTTTGTAGTTGTGGAAGTTGAATGTGAAAATGGTGCAATCAGAGTTCAGAATGGGTCGATATCTCCGCAGATAGGTCGTGTGGAGGTATGCTTCAACAATAGGTGGGGGATAGTGTGCGATGCCAAATGGGACAATCGTGATGCTGCTGTAGTGTGTAGGCAGTTGGGCTTGGAAGGCAAGTATATCTCTATAGTCAAATATATATATATAAAATAATATACACACATATGTAAATAATATACACATATATGTAAATAATATACATGATTATACTCTGTCATTATATCCTCTCTCCTACATGTGCATAATGGCTATGTCTGAAGGTGGAATAGCTGTTGGTGCTTCAAGGTTTGGGTCGACGAATGATACGGATATATTGCTCAATAATCTTGAATGTCAGGGAACTGAATTAAGCTTGCTTGATTGCAAACACCCTGGAATTGCCCAGATTGGTAATTGCTACAAGACTGAAAATGTTGCAGGACTAATATGTGGACCAGGTACAATTTCATGTGTGTGTGTGTGTGTTTGTGTGTTTGTTTGTGCATGCACATCATGTGTGCATGAGTCATGTGTACATACATATAATGTATCATACATAATACATACATACATACATGTACATATGTTCATACTTACTTACACATATATTAGCTCTGCATCGACAAACTATTGCCGTTGTCTCTTTTCTAAATAGTTGACTCTTCAAAGCCAAACATTTGTGATCCTAAAATGAACTCGACAGCCAACATATCACGACATGGTGAAATATTTAAAGTTGGAGAGTAAGTTGATTCAACCAGAGTCTATAGATTTTTTGGATTGAAGATTTAACTAATAAGATGGGTTCTCTGCACATCAAATACATGGGCATGGGTAGCTTCCCAGTATGTCTGCCAAAAATAACAACCCTAATGTGTACTTTGATAGTAGGCTGAAAAAGGTCACTAAACTCCAACATATTTAGTCAGAAAGATCAAGAATCTGCAGCAGTAGCAGTATTACTATTTGTATTGCATGCAGCCAAGCAATAAAGTATGTATCCAACATTACTAGCTGTGTGTGTGTGTGTATGTGTGTGCATGTGTGCTTGTGTGTGTGTGCACGCACACCTGTAGGTAGTTATGTCCTATATACTTCATGCATTATTATATTAAACTTGCCTGGCCGCACCCATTTGTATACAAACTTCTTGTTAAATAAATAGAAAGTCCATAGTGTGGGATTAGGAAAGGCAGATGTTATAGTATTCATCTTGGAACCAGTATCCTCATATGAGTTACTATCGAGTAACCTGTTATTGTTGATTGTCAGTTTCGGTGTCTGCGAGCCATTCCAAAGTCCATCTCGTATCTGTGGAGGCATTCTAAGTAAAATGGGCTACGTCTTCAACACCAACTCAATGGTGGACCAGCCTGGCATAGTTGCACTGTTGGACAAAACATTCCCTATCATCAACACACCATTAGATGGTCCTCTGTGTAAAGAGTTAGTCTCAAAGATACTCTGCAACTATTTCTTCCCTTCCTGTGGAAATGAAGATGGCGTCCACCTTCCAATATCTATCTGCTCCAGAGAATGCATTTATGTCACAGAAAGGTGTCCTCAAACTTGGAAAGTTGTAGGAGGACTGCTGAACAATGGAAACCTGGGAGCAATCAGGTGTGACAATCTCACAGCCAAATTCCAGGGCTTGTCCCCTTGCTGCAGTGGACTGGACATCAATGTCACTGGTAGGTGGGTTGTACATTACAATTGGATGTGAGCAAACATGTCTTCATACCAGTATTCGTTTAGTAGCATATTGTTAAAGATGCACTATTTAGCGTGTGTGCAAGGAATGTGTAATGTGAACCACAACCATCATCTCTATTCTGAGGACGAGTTTGACAATATGTAGCTAATTCGCTAGCTGGCATATAATATATGGTTTGCTGGATTACCATCCTGATTTAGTTAGCCAGTGATTTGTAGATGGCAATGTCTGCTATTATCCCTCCAAGATTGTCAATTGTGGGATCTAACATCAAAGAGAAACTGTCCATTATTCCAATATACTCTACGAACTCTCGTTGACTTAACAAAACTACAATGACCTTAACTTGAAATTTACTCTCTCGATATTTCGACTAGATGTTCTACTTATCAGGAATATTATTTTTTTATGAATATTCACATACAAAAGTACCCCATCCTCTTAAGCTAACTAAAAAAAATATAGACATCCATAAGGTAATAAAAAAGCTGGCAGATTCTTAAACCCATAGTTGTTTATCAAGTAGTCTTTTTAAATTGTCTTCATGTCATGGAAATTAGCTGCAGTATGTATAGGCGAGCCGCAATAGAGTTATGTGCATTTCAGACTTCAGTTTAGGTATTACTAATATTTCCTCTGTGTCTGTGTGTGTGTGTGTGTGTGTGCATGTGTGGGATGGGAGGGTGGGGGGTATCTTTTTGGTCCATTTAATTGCCCACTGCTGCCTTGCCTTCATGTTAATGCTTGCTTCTCTCTTATGCTTTCAGATATCATGACAGATGTTACACCCCAGGTTACGGAAATGACAGGGTCTTTTGAGAGTAATAAGGGTCTGATTGCCTACCTAGCAGGAGGAATCATGGCAGCCATATTTATGGTAGTCATTGCACTGATAATTATTTTCGTTTTTCTGCATTATATCAACATAAAGAGGAAGCAAGTCATCCGAGATATTCGATTGGATATTATTAAGTAGGTTGTAATTACATAAATCTGAAAGCATGTTAATTAATGAATGTTAATTAATGAATGTACAGTAGAATCCAAATTATCTGGACCCCAGTTATCCAGAACTCAGGATTTATCTGCAAGGCTAATTATATGTGCATGCGCAGGAGAAGGGCTACCTAACAATTACATACTATTTGTGTTCCATGTGGAGACTAGACCTGTAGCAGCTACTAGATAGTCTCAGCAGTTGCTATTGGTATAGTCTTACAGCCACAGAACAAGACCGCAGATGAAAATTTTACATAGCAAATACCTTGGTAAGGACCCTCCTCCAGTGTAAGCTAGGTTTTGTTAACTAAATTCATAGCCTTGCTTATGAATATTATAATGAACCTCAGTTATCTTTAAATTCAGTTATCTGCAAGGTAGTTAGTCCCTAGCCTTCTGCGGTTCTACTGTACTATGTATCGTGTGCATCATCTACACAAGTTTGGCAACATTCTATTGCTATTGCAGGTGCATACAGCAGAAGTCACAAGCATAAGAAACGCGAGTGTGGCAATGTCTAAAAACCAATACAAGGCATTGTGTGGTGAGAGAAAGTGCAGAGGAAATAAATAAACATATCCAGATAAAGGCTAGCATTTGTTGTGAAGGTGCAGAAACTATGTTGGTAGGTAAATAGCCACTCCCTACAGACAGAGAGTACTGGCTACGTAGGACATAGCTACACAGGAAGGATAACTTGTCAATAGAGTAGAGATGTGCCAATGATGAAGAGCTTCCTGAGCACACTAAACAGTGTGAAGAGTGTAAACTATCACTTTAACAAGTTCTTGTCAGCTTCTGCATGGTCTTTTCTTTAGTCCTTTAGAATCCCTGCAGAAAGCACTACTTAATTAGTTCATCTTAATGTAGTATCTTCAAGAGAAGCTGCTTCCAAGTACTCTTAACAAAATTCCCTACTTCTACATGTATATTTCCCTTTCAGAATTTGTCTTTCATCACGTTAGGGCATAAGGTTGTTTGATGTCAACCAATTCAGAATATCTGCAGAGAATATATAGAGAACAATTCTTGGCTTCTTCCCCATATCAGAATCCAAGCATTACAAGATGATGACATCAGTAATATGCACATCGGTATATACTATGCTAGTGTTAAGACAATGTCTGGAGCAATACAATGCTAGGATTTCAAGCTCTGTCCCATAGGGCGTCAGGTTAAAAAACTGCTGTTTTTGCTTGTGTATTTTCCCTCTTTCTCCATCGCACATTCACTCCCAATCAATGCCTTGCATTCATCACTAGTTTAAGGTGGCAAGTCATCTGTTCATATATTTATGGGCAACTGTATGGTGAACTCTTTCAAACATACATGGGTAGGTATGCCATGTGCGGCAATGCAAACATTTCCACCCAACTCCCTAGTGAGGGTGCACTTTGCACCAATTTTGTGGTTGCATTGCATTGCTCTTCTAGTATTAATTGGTTTTTCGTGCATAGACCATCAGGGACAGATATGATTTCCAATACATTGTTGTTGTTGTTGTTGTTTTTACATTGTTTTTTGTTGTCCAGATAAAAAATAAAAAATTCTGCACAAATGCAAGTCTGACATTCTGAGCCAAGAAACACTTCTGATAATATGCTCTGATCATGGGAAGGTGGCTTTGTAATAATATCTGTTTTTATTCCATCATTGCTAATATAGCTCTAACCCCATGTCGCTGATGGAAATCGAACAAGTAGAGAATGGAATGCAGCGACAGGACTCGCAGTTAATGAATTTGATGGGACCAAATTCTTGTGGCAAATGTACGTGACTTATGATACGATCTTAACAAGGTATCATTGTTTTGACTTGTATTGCTCAATAGCTTTTGGTGCACAAGATGAGATAGATTTCAATGCTCCACTCCTTAATCCTGTGCTTGGCACGAATAATAGCCAGAACATGGTAAAATTATCCTATGCAAAGAATATCTCGTGGAGCATGATCATCCCAAACTCCAGATTGAAGCTGCTTGAACTCATTGGACAAGGTCAGTTGCAAATAGCTGGAGTGTTTCTCCCCCCCCCCTCTCAATCACATGTCTTTGTTTGAGCTTACACTGATAGTAACAGTGTTTCTGTCAAGGGGAAATATGTGTAACATACATTGGGAAGTGTAATAGTACTCGCTTACTGCCAAATGACAACTCTGCATAAAAGCTCATGCCTCAGCTAAAACTCACATTGGCAGCTTCTAACATGTGTAAATGATGGTTTTGGCCATTATTATCTCCAAAACACACTCCCAGCATGCCTTGAATCCTTTGCTAAGTAAGTAAAGCAACTAACTATAATGTGAAGAAACTTGAAATGCGTCTTGAAGAATCTATGTACCTGTCTCTTTTCTTCCTCCCGCATAGCTTGCATAGAATAGGTTATTAGTTCTTGAAGACTCCAAATGTTCCAATACTGGGCAGCGATAATCTGTTTCATGATTATGGTAAAAGAGCATCAATTGTCAATGATGCAATCAAACTAGCTCACATGATTCAATTGAGTAAAGACCTCGACCACACATGTTATATTATAAGCAGAACAAATGACTTGTAATCAGTTCTGCTGTTTGGTTTGTGTAGTTCTCACTCTTAGGAACTGTTACCAAGTCCAAAGGAGGCTGTAGATAATTCTTAAAATGTCTGTTGGTTGTTTGGTGGAGTTCTCCAGTGCAACTGTTACCAAGTCGTTAAAGGAGGCTGTGGATGACCTTATATGGGTACAGTCAACAACAGCAACAAAATAAGCAATGAACTCTCAGTTGACAGTGTCTTTAAAGTGACTTTCTTGATAATCAATGCTCTTCGATGTTTTGGCTAGCTGAATTATCAAAGAGAAAATTATTGAGAAAGCCACTGTAATGATGAGGTATGTGCTGATCTGTGTAGTGGACAGCATGGTGTACATTGGCAAGCACAATAGACGATTGTTTAAAAGCTGTGTTTAAAAGCCCTGGAGACCTTGAAGCTCTAATTTATCGTAGTCCTCCACTGCTCAACTATAATATACAAAGACAACAAAATATACAAACAAATATACAAAGACAACAACAAATGTACAAAGGCAACAAAACATACAAACAAATGTACAGAGACAACAAAACATACAAACAAATATACAACAAAACATACAAACAAATATACAAAGACAACAAAAAATACAAACAAATGTACAGAGACAACAAAACATACAAACAAATATAAAGAGACAACAAAACATTAACACTTGAAACAAGAACAAAAAAGAAAGGAAACAAGCCACAAGATGACCCTTTACCATTAAAATGTTTGTACTGACAGGATGTACTAGGTACCCCACAAAAACCAGTAACCACACAAGTGTCTTAGTAAGTAAACCATGATTACGTTAATCCTTATGTTAACTCAGCTCATTGATACTTGGTGATGTGCAGCTTGTGTTGTGCTTTGAAGTATAGGGTGAGTATGAACTCGCAGCTTCTTTTGGCATTACTACGGCTATCTTCTGGTCATGTTGAGTTATGTATCTTCTGTTTGTGTGAGCATATCTTTTCTGCATCTTTTCCAGACTTAGCCCTGCATACCTTCTCAATAGGGTCTTTCTTTAGTTTGGAAATTCTTATGTTCCTATCAAAACTTTAGCTTCTGCTCCTGCTTGCTCCTCCGTGCTCTTCTTGAAGTCTGGTCTTAGATGAATCTTTACTTCTTGGAGGTCTTTTAACAACATAGTACCTGTTCTTCTTGAATTGTAGACTGAGGTATTGACATTTAAGATGAACCGCCTTGGATTGCTGCTCAGCTTTCCTGCTACCTCCTTTCAATGATGCCTTGCCTCAAAACGGTTTCGGTGCTAAACCTCACTACTCAGGTGCAATGTGTATTAGCTTATATTTTATATGCCTTGGCAGATAAGCTTAAATTCTCTACTTATCCCTATTTTTTTTGCAATTATGCTCAATTATGCTATCTGATGAGCAGATAGTTACATGTCAATCATTCTAAAAATCTAAATCATACACTCTATGCTTAAGTCATATCAGTCATGATTTTTGAAGTCTTGATCAGTAGTCATACCATCACAATAATGCAGTATTACGATTTCCTATAGTTGTAACGTGTGATAACAGAAAGTTATAAGTGCTAAATTTGTTTAATCAACGTTAACTAGGAAACTAGTATAAATTGAAGTTGTACCAATTTTTCCTGTTTGTTCAGGAAAGTCTACCTATTTTTCCAGCATAATTCTTGAGAAGCACCTATTTTCCAAATTTGCATTATCCACCAATGCCTATCCTATGCTCTTTCCAGGGTAAGTTCACTTAGTATTAGTCTCTCTAGACACTGATACTCAGCTTTCTTGGTTTTTCCTGACATGTTCACTTTGTAAGCATTATGGATATTTGCATAAGTATTTGAGGATATGTGGAATTTATTGGGATCAAAAGGTCTGTGGATTGCTGCACCTACATTCATTTGCTACTAAAGAGAGCACATGGAAATGACTACATGTTTAACAATGAGATCTGTACCAGATTTCCCAAGTATGACAATCTTTTTCTTTCTGTAGTCCTCCCTATTGTTACCAATTATTTCATGCATGCATGGGAACTCAGGAGAATTTGGTGTGGTCTACAAGGCAAATTACACTCAGCCTAGTCAAGTGGATGGCTGTGAAGATTCAACATACACTGTAGCAGTCAAGACATTGAAAGGTAACAAGATTACTTGTTTATGGTATGCAATTATGGCTGAATAAACATACAATCTAACAAATAGAAATGGTCTTAAAAAGATATTTGCTCTTTCCACAGGATCGTTTAATATTAATAATGCAAACCAAATCATGATTGAAAGCATGAAAATGAAGGACTTTCACCACCCAAATGTGCTGAGCTTGATTGGAGTATGTTTGGATGCTGGTCCAGCTCCCTACATGGTCATACCTTTCATGGCCAATGGAAGTTTACTGCATTACCTGAAGAAGGAAAGGAAAAACGTGGTACTCCCTTCAGAAATTGATGATGATGTGGTGAGCTTGTCATTCTCTGATAGTTGTTCATTTTGTTGGGGGGTTTATCTTCATATTTGTGGACCAAATATTGCAGAGTATACCTGTCAACATTCTCTCACTGTATGCACTCCAGGTTCCTTTATAAAGGGGAACAAGATAATTGAGCATGTCAATGATGTCACCGTTTTGCCTATAAATTGTTTTTTATGGTAAGAGTAACAAAGGAGATAAAGATGTAAATAGTCTCCACTTTTATATATACAGGCATGAGAGAGCCTTGCAACCATTCATGCAAAATCTCCTTTTTTTGGTACACAGTACAATTAATTACCTTTGTAGATTTCTCCTTCAAAAAGCTGACTGAAAAGAGAAATCTACGAAGTTATTTGAAGTCACTGTACAAGTTTAAACAATCAATACCTGTTTGATGGTATACAGGTGATACTTAAGATGAAGAAGGAAAATCCATAGCATAAACATAGTTAATTTCTCTAGTGACAGTAAAACTAATCCATTATAGAAGGAGGATTTGAAGAAGAGACTGACAATCATGTGCTTCCAAATTTCCAGTGGAATGGAGTATCTTTCAGCGGAAAAATTCTTACACAGAGACCTCGCAGCAAGGAACTGCATGTGAGTTGATTACTATAGCTGTATGCATACTGTAGTAATAGCATTTTAGGTTGCTAAAAATAAGTCTGTTGTTAGTGGTTTCCCTGAAAAAAATAGTTTCAGAATTAACATTATTGAATATGACCAATTTACCTCTTTTTCTGGCTATTTTAGGATTGATATTCATTTCACCATCAAGATTGCAGACTTTGGACTCTCTGAAGATGTATATGTTAAGAATTACTTCCGCCAGGGTGAGAGTGATAACTGTATCAAACTCCCCATCAAGTGGATGGCTCCAGAGAGTATAAATGATGGAATATTTTCTGAGAAGACAGATGTGGTAAGGATTATCATGTTTCATTCATGTATATAGCACATTTGGCACTTGGGAAGGATATGATGGCCATGGAGATCCAGAAGACCCTCATGGAGTAATCATACTATTAGGCATATGTGCAGAAATATTGTTCAAACCCTCATATTAGATTCCCCTTTTCACAATAAAAATGACAAGGCGCCATTTGCAAATGTTTATTAGAGTTCTTCTCTTCTTAACATTTATTCAGTTGTTTCTTTCTTCCTTTCTCTTTCTTTCTTTCTCTCTCCACAATTACGGGGTTTTTTTCCCCCTTCCTTCCTTTCTTCATTAGTTTGTTTATTTTAAATTTTTTAATTCGCTTTTCTTTGTTATTATTTGGTTGGTTGTTAATTATTATACTACACAGAAATTTTGCAGTTTCGAATTATACATATATATATGCTTTTAAGTATTTTTACTTGCTGCAGTGGTCATTTGGAGTGACGTGTTGGGAGATATTCAATGGAGGAAAAAACCCTTACCCAGGGATTGACCCCCTCAAGTTGGTAGAAATGCTTGATGCACACCAAATACTTGGAAAGCCAGTGAATGCAGCCTGCTCTAATACACTGTAAGATTGAGAGTTTGATCTGCTCTATAAGAGATGTAAAATTCTATGGCCATTTTTTATGTACATAATGTTTAGATCTTGTGACTCAAAAAAATGATCAACTTCCATGAACACTTTTTACAGTTCTAGAAAATGTTAGACTAAAATATTGTGACATATACCAAAGCAAAGGGGCTAAAAGGCACTAAATAATAACAGTTCATAGATATCTAAGGGAGGTTATATTCCATAAATGAACTTCATAAACCAGAAAGCACCTAAAGTGAAAATATATATTTTTAATCCCTTAGAAAATATAACTAGATTGTTGTAAGTACTATAATAATATCATCTCAGTATACCAGCGTCCACTTATGAATCCAATTTTCACAGCACAAGAGATTTTTAAATTTTTGTTCAATTTGGTCTAGCAATAAAACTATATAGTATGTTGTATCATGACATGTAGCATGTCCATATCCCAAAAACTATTGAACTTTCCCCATGTATACCTATTCACATATTATAATAACACAGTTTCATTCATTATATTTCAGCTATTCACTCATGGTGTCTTGTTGGGCTCACGATCCTAATGAGCGTCCCTCCTTCCGAGAACTAGTCAAACTACTTTCCAACTACACCAAAACTCTGGCTGGCTACATGGACATGACCAGTAACCCTTTTGTCTCCTTCAACCAGAGAGAGAATCAACTCGACAGCTGTGGTAGAAGAAGTCCTCCTAGGGCTCAGTCCCAAAAGTCCTCCCCCCATAACTCTCCTCAACCGGAATTTGTGTGCAGTGTCGATAATGAATATGTCACACAACCCATGGATAAGCATAATAAGAATAAATATTGACAGTCCAGAGCTATGAAGGGTCATAACCTTTGTTTGAACCAACTTGGGGAAAGGATGACATTTTTAGTGTTTACAATAAATTGTTTATACATTTAGTTTTGTACTAATTCATAGTCCAAAATTTATACTTTTTTCTATTATATTTTATAGTAATGCTTGACAGAATATTCATATATATACTGTATATAATATATATAGCTAAAGCGCATCAATTATCACCCAGTCAAACGAAAATGCGCGGAGGAAAGTGGGAGTGATGGTGTAAGAAGCGCGAGAGTTTGTTTGTAGGCTCTTTGCATTGAGGTAAGTCTTTTCAGTGATTTATGGAGCTATATTCTAGCTCTTATACCCTTTCATTTCATAGCTATGCCTCGGAAGGGTGAGAAAACGCTTGTCTAGGTGAAAATCTCAACCATCGCTGTCATCATCTAGCAACCCAGATCCTAGGCCATTAGTAAAGTGAAAACAATGGACTGACCATCAAATGGAAGCAGCAATGAAGGCAGTTGAAGGAGGCAAGGGATACATAAAGCAGCTGGCGATCATGGGGTACCTGTATCCGCTTTGCAGAATGGAGTAAGTGGCAGAGTAAAACATGGTGACAAACCGGGGCCTAGGCCATACCTATGTTGCCAGGAGGAACATGAACTGGGCTCCTTTTTGAAGCAGTGTACAACTGTAGGCTATGGTAAAACAAGAAAGGAAGTCATGCATATAGCAGAGTATGTTGCCAGAGAGAAGGGTTTGCTGAATTTTTTTTTGCATTACTCATGGGTGGTGGAATAGATTTATTGAGCATCAAGGTGATTTGTCACTCAGACGAAGTGATATCACTGCTCATGTTTGAATGAATGCCATTAACAAGGAAACGATGGAGCAATACTTCTCCCTGCTCAAAGATGTTCTTGATAAACATAATCTGCATTCAAAACCGGCTCTGATATATAACGTTGATGAGAATGGTGTGCCGTTCGATTACAAAGTCCCTAATATTGTTGCTAAGACTGGGTCCAAGAAAATTCGATACAGGCAGTCTGGCAAGAAGGGGCAAGTTATACAGTGGTAGCTTGTGCTAGTGCAGTTGGTCAAGCAATTCCGCCAATGATAATTTTTGATGCTCGAAATCTCAACAATACATGGACGAAAGATGAGATTCCGGGAACTCCATATGGGTTAAGTGACAATGGCTGGATCAATACGAACTTATTCGAAGGATGGCTGGTTGAACGCTTCCTTCAATTTACAGTTCCTGGGTGCCCCCTTTTGTTGCTTCTCGATGAGCACAGCACACATTATCAGCCTGATGTAGTTATATTTGCAAGGGAACGTGATATTATCATGCTATGTTTACCTCCCCATACCACACACGAATCTCAGCCACTGGATTGTGGTGTTTTCAAGCCCCTCAAGAGCAAGTGGACTGAAGTGTGTCATCAATATTTCCATAAGTACCCTGGGAAAGTGATAACAAGATTCAATTTCAATATGTTGTTCTCCCAAGCATGGCTTATTCCTTCAAACATCATTGCCGGTTTTAAGACTTGTGGAGTGTACCCATACAATCCATCTGCCATTTCAGTTCCAGACGATGATAATACTAGCAGTGAGAAAAATCGTGATCAATCTGATGAGGGGGGGAGCGGAGACGAGGGAACAAGTGGAGATGGGAGAAGTAGTGGAGATGAGGCAGGAAGTGGAGATAGGGGAGGTGGTGGAGATAGTAGACAACTATCCATTGAGGGAGGGCATGAACTGCCATCTGGTACGGGAGGGCATGGACAACATTGTGGTGAGGGAGGTGAACTTCAGCCTGGTGAGGAATGGAGTGGACAGCATCCTGGTGAGGAATGGGATTGTGGGGGGGGGGGGGGGTTCTGCTGAGGGAGGAGGTGCTAGAGCTGGACGTGGTGGAGCATGTGGGTTAGCAGTTCCTTTTGGAAGTAGTGGGCAGTCGGGTGCTGTGGGAAGTGGGGGGACATCAATGTTTGGATCCTTCACAGACGAGCAGTTAGATCTCTTTCAGCGTCGGTACAAGGAGGGATACAATCTCTCTATTGATCCATGTTACGTCCATTGGCTTGACATACATCATCCTGAAGCACTACCTGTCGATCGCCATGATCTAACCCCTGCTAGAGATCCAGTCTCGAGTCGTCACAACCTAACCCCTTCTGTAACCCCAGATGAAGATGTCTTATCCGTGGCAAGTTCCTTTACAAAACATCTCTCCAAATTATGTCCTGTTGTTGCTAGTACTCCACACAGGGCTTACTCCAAAACCTAGTTCAGCTGCAAAAGAGTTGACCAGTGCAGGCAAGATGTCCAGTGTAAGGGACTCTTCAAGAGAAGTGAGTGTAGTGTCAAAATACTTGGCTATTCCTGTAGAATCTACTCCAAAACGTGCCGCAAGCAGTTTTCCACATGCCAAACTCTTAACTAGTGAAGATTCACTGCGGACACTTGAAGAAGAAGAAAAGAAGAAGCAAGATGAATTAGAAATGAAGGCAAAATGGAAGAAAGAAAGGGAAGAGAGAAAGAAACTAAGGTATGAGGAGTTGAAGAAGAAAGCAGAGAAAGAATCCTAAGAGAACAAGAACGAGTAAAAGAAAGCAGAACTGGAGGAAGAAGCAAAGAAGAAAAGAGAAGTGAAGAGGAAGTGTGAGGAAGAAACAGGTAGGAGAAAAGAAGTGAAGAGAAAGCGACAGTGCATCAAAGTGCACCCCATGCCAGCCACAGAGAGTAAAGCAGGTCAGCAAAGGGAAATTGACACCAATAGATGTCATTGAGGGGAATGGTGCAGATTGGCTGGCGTGTGCATGTGGGAACTGGCTCCATGAAGCTTGTGTGGATGATTGCATAAGAGATGAAGATGGAAAGGATTGCATTTGCCCATTCTGTTTGGATGATCTAGCTACAAAGTTTGCATGACAGTTTCAACATTTCCTGCACAAACACATGTTCTGATACTTAGACAACATATAATTACTGCAATGCAAGATGCAAATCTGGTAAAGGTTGAACTTCTACAAAATTGCTTGGGGAGGGGGGAAATCTCTCAGTGAGTGATAATTGATGTACATAATATTGATGAATGGTTGACCAATGCTATATCTTACTTGCAGATTGTGCTGAAAGACTTCATTCCAGACCAGGAGCTCCATCAACCATTTAACGGTGAACTGGTGTAGTCTCATTCCAATTATCATATTCCAAAATGGAACCACAATACTGACTATTGCTGCTCAATGAAAACCAGTTATCAATCATGTGCATCAGTTATGGACAAAACTTGGGTTGCTTACGCTATATATATATATATATATATATAATACATATATATATATATATATAATACATATATATATATATATACATCATGCTTATTATGAGGTAGGGTCCAACTTGATTGGGGAAAAAATACACTTGAAGCCGACTATAATATATATAGTCCTGGAGCTTGTTTTTAAGGTTGGTAACTTATCCACACCTAAATTACATGCAGTGAAACGAGGCAATTTAAAGCCTCTGATTTGTGTCCAAGATCACTATATCTTCACAGATGAAGTTTCCTACCACATACTAAATCTAGTAGCCCTGGCCTTGAATACTGACCTATAATAATGATAAACTTTACCCTTTATATTGTTACACAAATGATGTTATTATAATAAATGGGTCCTATACATAAATGGGTCCTATAGAGATAATTTTATAAGCACAACCATTCGTAGAACATACTCAAAGATCCACTAAAACAATTCATGGAGAACTGTCTTACTTTTCTACAACTGTCACTACCCAATTATTCACTATCTAACAATAGAACTGTTCATAAGGTTAAGGACACATACGAGTGTTAGTAGTGCAATGCTTTGCATTGTCAATAGAGGTGCAGTGCTGAAAGTCTTGAAAAGTTGAGTTTGGGCTCTGTTTTGCTATTGGAATGTTATTGTATATAGCAGTCTTGTGTACAATAGGTAAGTTCTTAATTTGCCATGGCTGAGGGAAAATTGCATCAGCTGTACATCAGCAGGACATCTGTATATAGTAAACTTGTAATACATAAAACTGCCGTACAAAAATAGGGAATTTAAATGCAAAGATGTTGGTTGAGCAAGATTCATCATTCCAATTTCACTGGAAAGATTTCATGTTTTATGGCCATAGAGAAGCACAGGTACATGCACTGACAACACATGACAAACCTCCAGAGTGGTGAGACAGGAGATGGGACTTGTGGCATATATATATATCAACCACATGATTTAAACCATGATGGGTATCTAGTCAATTCATAACTTCCCAACCATGACAATTCATGTGTGAGCCCAAAGACATGGTTTATCTCAACCCAAGTCATGTTAGGCTTATAACTGACCTGTTCTGAAAAGCTAACAAACCAAAAAAATGCACACATTGAGAAGCATTTTTAGGAATTTGTGGTTGCACCATTGCCTGCCTCAATCAACATTTGCAATATCTTCGTAGGATCTGGATATGTTTCTGAATCTTATTCTCATTTTTAGGTTTTGGATTTTCTGCAGTTGTTCCTTTACATTCCATTTCATTTCTTGTCCGAGTATATACGTAGCTAACATTTTTAATGATGTTCTTTGCCATTTAAAGATAAAACTCTTTGCAAAGATATCACAAAGGTTGCTTCAATCAAACACTGCCCAATAGTTAGGCTCTTGATAGAGTATCACATTATGGCCTGTTCAATGATCGTGATGTGCCACTCTCCATACAAGCATGGTTTCACCTCCTTTCCTGTTTACCTTGCATTTCATGATTGAATAATTAGAGCATAAAATAATAATAATGTGAGCATAGACCATGTAGAGAAAGTGTAGCTCCTGCTTTCTATATACATGTAGTA
This sequence comes from Cladorhizidae sp. MBARI D1340-BT2, assembly GCA_028752905.1. Classification (NCBI taxonomy): domain Eukaryota; kingdom Metazoa; phylum Porifera; class Demospongiae; order Poecilosclerida; family Cladorhizidae; species Cladorhizidae sp. MBARI D1340-BT2. Next base: position 12,401,468 of record JAQNBH010000017.1, read on the forward strand.
GGTTGCCATGTTAACTTCAAGTTAAAAAATCATAATAATAGTGATAGTAATAATAATGCCTGATCAAAGTTTGTCTGCTCTCAAAGACCTGCTCACTTTCACCACTGCTTCCCTTCCATGCTAAACAAGTAGGTAATTCTTAGGGAAAAGAAGAACTGGCTATGGTGCAACTTTCTCTCCTCTGCTTGTAGTAGCTTAGGTCGAAATGCTAGCCACCAAAAACAACTCTTTGAGCTTCAGTACATTAGAACATGACATGCAATACTGCACATTTTGGCACTTGGAAAGAAATTTCTCACAAACAATTATCGGGTTATATCTTCCCAGACTACAGCATGTAAGCATTATATAAGCTATATTGTTTGTTCATGATTAGAAAGGAGGTATAGAAAACAATTTTGCAGGACAAGCAAGATGACTCTAATTGCGAGAAGTTTGGTAGTTTTCACAAAACCAGTCGACCATCTTCTCTCTAATGGCTGGACACAAAAATTGAAAACAAAAATGTAGACTTTCGATGATAATCAACTTAAATATACTCACACAAAATGTCTTTTGATGATAATCAACTTAAATATACTCACTCTACTTTTCGGCTAGATGCTCTATTCGTTGAAAAATGTAACCATATATAGTAAACTCAGGGATTTAATTAAAATTAAACTTAAATTATGTTCCTTGTTTTGCATTCTTCCAAGTTCCCCTAGACATTGAAACACTTTGGCGACTACTTAATTAATAGTGCAAGCCACCTTGTCTTGTGCCTGAGAACTGAAAGTCTGGAAGTTATTGTCTGAGCTGCTAGCAGTCTTCTTGCACTGGCCATCAGATCTACTGGTATCATACTGCAATAAAACAATAATATATAATACCTCCACGAATTTGTGATGCTCATCCTTACGACTTTAACATGCAACTCACGTATCCATATGCTTATCCTGCACACTTAATTATTGTCACAGATTCGAGACACTCATCAGGTAAGGGATTATTTAGAGAGTTTTTTTTGTTTGTGTGTGTGTGTAATCGTACGAGTGCAACCTCCTTTCTACAAGATTTTTCACAGATGGATATATAGTCAAGTAGAGGCAATGGGCTTTTTCTTTATGATCACCCCATTACCATGCACCAAACCACTGATCAGTATGTCTCCCTGCCCTTCATTGTGGGAGTCCTGGCTCCCAAAAGGTTCAGCTACCAGATAGCTTTTTCTAAACTATTGCAGGAGAACATACAGAATATTGTGGACAGTGTTTTGGATAGATACTGATGTGGATACTGAGAGAGTGGGTAATTTGACTGATACATTTTTTATATGTAGATTGCAGCATGCAGTAGAAATGGAATTTAGATGGTGTTGTAGAGAACTTCGAACTATTGGAAGTTGGACTGACTGGGGGAGAGAGAGGACCAAGCAGAGAATGGTGTAATTCTGCCTTCGTTTCAAGTGACCACTTGCACGTCTAGTATGAACGAGAAACAGAAGTACAACGGATAAGACAGATACTATCTAAAAATAGATATGGGTGCAACTTACCTACAGGACAAGCTTACCAAGCAACAATGGAAAGTTAAAAAAAATCGTGGCTTTGAATGCTGTATTATCATCCAATAATGTAACATACAAAACATTCTTGGTCAGAGCTGCCAGTTTTTCTGTTGCCCATGAAGTTTAGAATCATCTTCTATATCCTATGATGGGCATGTACATCTTAGATTTGAAGAAAGCGAGTAATTTTTTGTAGAGTTACTTTACAATTAGCTCTAATGCCTCGGGAGACGAACAATATAGCTAGCTAGCCTGAGAAACAGGCTTAGCTACCTAGCTAAATATAAGCTAGTTACCAAGATAATAGCTATCTAATAGCTAACTACTTACCAGAAGTAAGCTTATAGCCTCTCGTATCTAAGTTCAGATGCCCATTGTCATGTATTTGACTATCACAATTCCCCGAATCAGCTCATAGGTTCAAATAACTTCTGATGCTTAAATCTTGCCAGCAACACAATACATCACTCGGCAATGTTGCGATATCACTTAGTATTGTCTATACATTAAACCACATCAAGTTATACAATATTACACAACACAGTTGAATCACCACATTCCTTCCCCTTTAAGATGGGAAGTCAAACAGAGAAGAACATTAATAACGTCCAGCAACAAATCGATTCATAGGTTTACGATTACGAGTAGAATGGCAAGTATCAGTGTTTATAATGGTATTACAGTTGTTTCTGGATTTCTTTCCATTTTCTGCTCCTTAATTGTAGCAGAACTAGAGATTCTATTGTATCAAAGTCCACATGAGGAGTATCTTCAACAGGTAAATCTTCTTCATTAGATTGTTCTCAGGAGGTGGAGGATCAGAATTTTATATGACAGGTAAGGAAATAGAGTTGGGTGAATTCAAATACTTCAACTTGAACAGTGCAAATTCTCAGTTGGTCATGAAGTCTACCCCCAGCAAGTTCAACCTGGAATGTAACTGAACCTTCTTTACTCACAATCACCCCCGGCAACCACTTGTCCCCTCTTTGCCTATTAAGGACCCACACTCTTGTACCACTACTAAATTCTCTCTCCCTAGCATGACTATCATGTTGACTACTTTGTGCTTCTTGTTGCTTCTCTACCCTCTCTGCTGTATTTGGGCATAACAAATCAAATAGCGATCTGGGATGTCTACCAAGTAGCAATTCAGCAGGTGAGACTATAGTCATACTTTGAGGCATAAGACGATATGCAAACAGAACACAAGATAACCTTGTATGAAAAGTGAAACCTCTCTTAACGATCTCAACTGCCCACTCAGCAAGTCCATTACAGACAGGCTAGTATGGTGCCATGGTAAGATGTTTAACCCCATTAGTGCTAAAAAATGACTCGAATTCCACACTTGTGAAACAAGTTCCATTGTCGGTCACGATAGTCCCTGGTATTCCAAATTGGTCAAACTTCTCTCTCAATTCTTTGATTATGGTGGTGGATGCTGCATTTGTTGTACATATGGCTTCAATCCATTTGGAGTGCACATCAATAATGATTAAGATCATCTTGCCTTCTACTGGGCCAGCGTAATCTAGATGTATTCTAGCCCACCTTGTTGGACATTTCCAAGGTAGTAACGGTCACAGATTGATGCAACTGACACTATTGATATTGGCGTACTGTGATATCAATGTCTTTAGAGACACCTGGCCACCAGACATACATTCTGGCGTGACTCTTCATGCGTGCAATCCCAGAGGCCCTTCATGTAGTTGGTGTAGTACTGCATCTGACACGACTTAGGGACGATGACTCTACATCCCCTAACAAATGCCCTTGGAATACTGAGAGCTCTGACTTCCTGTTGATATATGGTTGCAAATATCTTTGAGTCCCGAATAATCAATGGGGTCCAATGTCCCCTCGGCAACCAATCTGTCTAACTACTGCTCAACCTTTTGTCTCAGAGCATACGGTACTGTTCTGGCTTTAGAAAAGCAGGGTTTACATGAGGCTCTATTTCAATCTTGGTCTTATACCCCTTCAGTGTACCTAACTCATCTCGGAAAACTTCACTGTACTTCTCTAACAGTTCTGGTAATTTAGGCTTATGCCGAACAGAGTAGGGCCGTTTCCCTGGACAACAATTAGTGGCAACTTAGATGCCTGATTCCCATACTCTACTTGTACTGTAGTACTACTCACAACTCCTATGGGTTCCCGCAAATAGGTTTGAAGTTTAATCTCAGTGCTATAAGGCTCCTCCCTGGCCATAACTTGAGGTACACTCCAGTACACCCCCCCCCAGGTTTCAAAGAACTGGTCTCGGACTGGAACAGACTTCTTTACCATCGAGTTTGAAATTGGTGCAACTCGCTCACCTCTATGTTCAACAATGTCCACTGTTCCCACTGACCAGTAACTCAGCAGATTCAGAGTCTCATTCAGACTCCTCTTGGACATTATACACCTTCTTGCTTCTCATCCCAGGCGAGCAATGGGGCTTCGGTTGATTACGGCAAACTTTAGTGATATGTCCTTTCTTTCCACACTTATGGCATGTCTTGTCCCTTGAATTGACACAGAGTAGCTAGGTGCCCCGGCTTTCCACAGCAGTGGCAAATGATCTATTTAGCTTCATTCTCATAAACAGCACTCCGCTGCCTAACTTTCTGTACTGACTCAGCTTTCATTAGAGAGAAGGATTTCAGTGTGGCTTTCATCTTATGCTGTTTTTTTTTTACTGCTGCTTCGGTACCATGTGCCAGTTCCAGAGCATGGTTGTAAGACAACTTCTCTGTGGTGAGCAGCTTGTTTTGTATTGCATTGTTGCGAATACCACCGACAATTCTGTCCTGCAGCATTCTTTCAAGCGCATCCCCAAAGCTACAATCTTCTGCCAGCTTGTCTTACTCTAGAAAAGAAATGGAAACTCTGCAAAGAAGACTTCTCGACAGTTTGTATGGTCCAGGACTGATCACAGAAAGGAAGGTCAACTGTCTCTTGACTGCCTTAGATTCACCAACAATGTCGTTGGTGTAAAGAGCTCCTCTAACCTCTCGACATATTGTCGCCAGTCCTCTTTCTCAAGGATTGAATTCACTTCTGATGCTTAAATCTGGCCAGCAACACAATACATCACTCAGGAGTGTTACGACATTAGACAATACAGGAATCACATTATGTCATAAAATATTACACAACACATTTCAATACACCACACCCATGAAGTCCAACGTATTCATCAACTTCCACGACAGACACACCGTAATCTAAAAACAACAACCAATTATGAAAGTCCAACATAAGCATTACTATTGAGGCATCCTTAAGCTAAAACTCGGCAAGTAGTTAAATACAGAATAAAATTTGTAGTCTCTCAGCAAGCCTAGTCCAAGATCTAAACAAAATAGGTGACAAAATAATTCGGCTTGAATTAGAAGAGCTAGTTTAACAAGTAGCCAAATGATTGACGGTAGCTGAGAAACTACTTGTCTAGAGAGGTCGATATGATTGTTTTGAACTTAAATCCAGCCTTAGAGTGAGAGCCTGAACTACTGCTAACTTTCTTAAATTGCACGTGAGAAAATGCCATCTCGGCGCCTGTTTAAATTTTTTTTTATATAACGGGAGCGTCCCTACCGATATTTAATTTTATCCCTCATCTTTTAGGGGTTAAAGAACCCTATTAATACTTGACAACTAAACCATATTATACATAATAAGTCAGAGAATTATTATTCAGGATAAGTACCGAGTTCAGTTATGCAACAAGACATGCTGGTAATACACAACTAACTCATTATTAGTAGATGAAGAATTATTACACATTAGATCACTCACTAGTGAGAAATTCACCACACCATCCAACTAGTATAATTCAGGGGTGGGCTAACTTTGATAAATGAAGTGAGCCCTCAGTGGGGGAGTTGGATGGAAAACTTGTTGTCCGAGCACATGGTGTGTGGTATCTGTGTATTCACCATACATTCACCTGTAAAAAAAAAAGACTGGGTTACCCGCTTTAAATAAAGCGGGCCTATGTCAACCGGGAATGGTCGTCTAAGTGAAGAGTAAAATCGATTAAGATCGAGAAATAGACAGCAGGTTAGAAACTAGCTAGAGGAAAGAAAACTGGCTGCACATACACGTGAGAATGGGAAGCATACTGACAGGTATGGATAGTGAAACTTCATTCCACTCTATTCATCAACACATTCCAGCCATGGACGGGTTTCAAACCCGTCCAACTTTGCTAAACTGTAAATGATCTGTCATGGTTCAACCTTGAGCCAATCTGAGCGTGTTCCAACCTTGGAATCTGTAAGTACTACGAATACTACTTCTCCATATCACAATCCAAGCAAAATAATATTATGACATCAATAATTTACAGATCAGTAATTACGCCTGCGGTTCCAGTATGCTTAGGGTAACAATGGCTAGAGCAATGTGATGTGTAACAATACTGGGATCTCAAGCTAAAACTTTTTTAACCTGCTCCATTGCACCTTCGCTCACCACTCAATGCCTAGTAAACACCTACCATTACATATTAGAAACTTGAAAGTGAAAGATTTGAGTGTAACAGGGAATCTTTTATGAAGCAACTAAACACATAATCAGATAGAGGGCACTTGCACGATGATATAAATAAACATGTTGTAGCCATTCAAGCACCTCCACAGCATTACATGTGCTTGCAGGTAGAATGATTACCAATTGCCCAGAGCACTAGTGGCACTGGCTCTCTTCATGCACAGAACACTAGTGGAACTAGCTCTCTTCATGCACAGAACATTAGTGGCAGGGTCATGCACAGAACACTAGTGGCACTGGCTCTCTTCATGCACAGAACACTAGTGGCACTAGCTCTCTTCATGCACAGAACACTAGTGGCACTAGCTCTCCTCATGCACAGATTACTAGTGGCACTGGCTCTCTTCATGCACAGAACACTAGTGGCACTGGCTCTCCTCATGCACAGAACACTAGTGGCACTGGCTCTCTTCATGCACAGAACACTTGTGGCACTGGCTCTCTTCATGCACAGAACATTAGTGGCACTAGCTCTCTTCATGCACAGAACACTAGTGGCACTGGCTCTCCTCATGCACAGAACACTAGTGGCACTGTCTCTCTTCATGCACAGAACACTAGTGGCACTGGCTCTCCTCATGCACAGAACACTAGTGGCACTGGCTATCTTCATGCACAGAACACTTGTGGCACTGGCTCTCTTCATGCACAGAACACTAGTGGCACTGGCTCTCCTCATGCACAGAACACTAGTGGCACTGGCTCTCTTCATGCACAGAACACTTGTGGCACTGGCTCTCTTCATGCACAGAACACTAGTGGCACTGGCTCTCTTCATGCACAGAACACTAATGGCACTCACTCTTCTCATGTTACTTGAAGGAAGCCTATTACAATAAACTTTGACAGCTACAATGACACAAAAGACCAAACCAGACCCCAAAAATGAGAGCTAGCATAAACCTGTTAGTGGTAGCATCAGAGGTTGCAAAGATGTACACTCTTCATCATAAAGCCACTCCCACAAAAAGAACCAAAATTAATGTTCTTCTTTTAATTTTTTAAAAGGCCTCTCCATGTCATTGGTAGGGGTTACTTGGCAGGGGAGAGAATTCATATCTTGAAGATGCATAAGAAGTGAAGGAAACCATTTCCAGCCTTGTCAATCTGCTATAGCAGCTATCACTGGGCAATGCCCATGGATCTACTGTGATCTTTCCGGCTGGACTCACTGCCACCTGTGGGATTTCATGCAGGAGTGCTTTTTTATTTGTGTGTGTGTGGGGGGGGGGGGGGGAAAGAGTGGGGCAGGGAAGTGGGAAAAGAAAGTGGGAAGGGAATTTGGGGGGGGGGGGGAGTGAGAGAAGCAGTGTCAGGGGACTGCTCCCTGAGACTGGCAGAGACTAAGTGCCAAATGATATGAACTAGAACAATGTGTTGATTGGATTGCATGCAAGTATAGACTGAGTGATGTGTGTATGATGTAATATATGTGGCAGCTCCTCATTGGCTGTTGGAGCTGTGATAATAAGTAGACATTACCTTGTAAGGCAGTGTGGGCAACTGGCCTATTTAATGGAGTTGGTTTTGATTGGTGCCCAGAACTGGCCTACATATAAACTGGGCAATTACTATTGGTGGGTGTAATATATAACTTTAGTTTAAGCATACACCGTGACTCTTATCTAGCTTGGACTAGCTTTAAGCCGAATTGGACTACTACCTAGCTTGGATTAGCTAGAGTGGTGGTTGTTGTTGTCAGGTTTCAGAGATTGGCCTACAGCATTTAGTGGCAGTGTTGGGATTTGCTGGATTTGCAAGTTGTGCATTCACTGGATTGTGATGTCGCTCGACTTACTGGACTGTAGGTTGTCAGTATTTTGGAGGTATTGGAGACGGTAGTTGTGGGCTAGATGGCATCAAGGGGGAAGGAGAGTAATGCCTATGGCCTCCGGAAGGGCAACGAGCAGGCGAAGAAGAAGTCTGAGAAGAGGGATGATCCGGGGGTTGTGCGAAATGACGGTGAGTCTGACTCCCATGAGACAGAAGAAGTGTGTGAGGCTAGCTCCCTTGAGACAAGAGACAGAGTGGACAGAATGTCTGGAGGTACCACAGAGCCAGATAGCTCAGACGAGGAGACGAGCACTGTAAACGAGAGTTACCCAGTGGGATTAAGTGGAGACTTGTCCAATGCTATGGCAAATATGATGGCAGAGTTCCTGAAGTTGCAGACAGAGCAGAAGAAAGGGGCTAGATAGAGTCAGAAGGGGAGACGAGTGGTCAGAGAGAGAGAAGGTACCTAAGTATACTAAAATGAGTGAAGGGGAGAAAATAGTTGCATTTTTGGAGGACTTTCAGTTGCATATGGAGAGTTATAAAGTGCCAGTGGATGACTAAACCAGGAGACTCAACCCTCTGCTGACGGAGACAGCCAGAAAGGTATACATCAGGCTGACCACAGAAGAGAGGAAGGACTATGCCGGGGTCCAGAAGGCAATCCTCCAGTACTATCATGTGACAAGGGACACATATAGGAGAAAGCTAGATGAGTCAGTAAGGGAGTCAAAAGAGAGTTGGCTGTTGTTTGGGAAGAGGATGAAGTATTTAGCGGAACAATGGTTCACTGAGTGCAAGTCCATGGCAGACATAATTGATGTGTTTATTACTGAGTTTGTTCTTAAGGCTATGTCACAGGCTCTAGCTGGATGGGTGAGAGATAAGAAGCCAGACTCCTTCACTGAGGCTACAGTGTGGGCAGATGAACATGCTTACAACAAAGAGTACGGCAGAGATAGGAGAAGAGAATGGAGCCAGGTGGAGAAGTGGAAGTCCAGGAGAGCAGATCGAGAGGCAAGTGACAGTTGAGAAGCCAAGGTGAGAGATGACAGGAGTGACAGACCTGGACGGAGCAACCACAAATGGCGAGATGACAGGCCCAAGGATGGACTGAGGCCCAAAGAAGACAGAGCTGGAAAGGATGAACGCCAGCTCGATGAGACGACACTGCAAGGTATGGGCTGAGTGTGGAATGTTACCGGTGCAGGGAGAATGGGCACGTGGCAAAATAATGCCCAGGAAGGTCTAATAGGACTAACCTGACAGGAGTAGGAGCTGAGAGAAATTTGGTTGCTGGAAAGCTGGACAGAAAGAGTTGCATGGGCATGAGGCTGGATACTGGGGCAGATCGAACTATTGTGAGGCGAGACAAGGTTAACCTTAGGGCTATAACTGCCAAGACATCCTTCAAACCAAGTAAGGGCCTAGTTTATACCATTAGCAGGGTGAAAGTCAAGTTACCAGGTTTTAATAAGAGAATGCAAGTGGCAGTGCAAGATCCCCAAGTAGCAGGCACGAGAGTATGACCAGGAGACACCGAGACAGGAGCAAGTGAGACCTTTGTGGGAAAGATAGCAAGACAGCTCCAGCTAAGCGAGAGCTGGAACTTCACCAGAAGAAGGAGCAAGAGAGGCGGGAGGAGATGACCGTGAGAAGAGAGGCTGATGGACAAGAGGATAGTTGTGAATCAGAGTGTGGTGAGGAGAAAGATGAGGTTGAATCAGAGTGTGACGAGGAGAAAGATGAGGTTGAATCAGAGTGTGACGAGGAGAAAGATGAGGTTGAATCAGAGTGTGATGAGGAGAAAGATGAGGTTGAATCAGAGTGTGATGAGGAGAAAGATGAGGTTGAATTGGAGAGTGATGAGGGGAGAGATGAGGAGTACAAGTCAGAGAGGACAGGGGAAGAAGGAGATAGTGAGTGGTTGAGAGAGCTAAGTCATTGGGTGTATGATGAAAGTGAGATGCAGAGGAAGCAAGAGAAGGAACACCAGAGTAGGGAACAGAAGAGGAGAGCAAGCCAGAAGTTTGTGGTAGCAGAGGAGAGACCAACCCCACTTGACTGTGGGGCTGACCAGCTAAGGAAGGCTCAGGTGGAAGACGCAACACTGAAGAGGGCCTGGGAGAACCTACACTGTGGTGATCCTCAGTTTGCATAATGGTATCTTATACAGAAAATGCAAGAAGGATGGAGAGTTGACTGATGGTGATGAAGCGCTGGTGCTGCCCAAGACCCACAGGAATAGAGTGCTGGAAGCAAGCCACTCTGCGGTTTACACTGGACATTTAGGGCATGACAACACACTCAACAAGATCAAGAGGCTCTACTACTGGCTGGGGATGGTGACAGCAGTGAGGAGGATGTGCGGAAGCTGCCCTACCTGCCAGAAGGTGATGGGATGGAAGAGAAGTAGGAAAGTCCCACTCTGCCCACTCCCAATCATTGACAAACCATTCAAATCAATTGGTATGGACCTCATCGGTCCTCTACCCAGGACGAAAAGTGGATATAGGTATGTGCTTGTCATTGATGACTATGGAACTAGGTCATACCATTGACACTGATACAATGATTGATGTCCTAATACCATTCTTTGGACGTGTGGGATTCCCAGAGGAGGTATTGACTGATAGAGGCACAAATTTCACCAGTAAGTTGATGCAGGATTTTCAGAAGATGATGGGAATCAAGGTCATCTGGACCTCCAGCTACCACCCACAGATGGACGGCATGGTGGAGCGATTTAACGCTTGCATCAAGGCGTCTATTAAGAAGCTGGCTCCAAAATTTGACCTACAGTGGGATAAGGCACTACCTTGGGTACTGATGGCGTACTGGAGAGTGGTGCACAGGAGCACTGGTTACACACCTGACCATATGAGTTGATGTATCGGTGGCCTGTCAGGGGTGTGCTAGATGTAATGAAGGAGAGGTGGGAGGAAAAGGAAAGTGACCCTCAATCTGTACTAACATATATGATTGCAGTACAGAACAGGCTGAAGGATGTCTGGGAGCGAGCTAAGGAAAAAGAGAAGAAGGAGAAGGAGAAGATTAAATTGTATTATGACAGCAGAGCTAGAGAAAGAACTTATGAGGTCGGTGTCGGATTCGTATTCCCAGATTCTCGAATAATCAGCTCTCTTAGCCGATTCCACGCAATCCGATGACGCCCAAGCCCACCCTTTAACTCTCGCTAGTTAAAGTCTACCTGGACCAGAACTACTCGCACACGATTCTCCCTTTCTCACTAAGAGAGGTGTAGTAGTTGTATTGACTTTGCTACAAATAAACTTAGATGCACAACAATCAAATACTTGGACAGTTCAGAGCACAATCAATAAACTGGTATAATAATAACACGTAGAATGGCAGAGTATTAGTACCTCGTTATTATCTCTTTCTCGCTAACCACCTCTAATATCTGCTCTCACTGTCTCTCTCTCTCTCTCTCTCTAAAATGTCCGTCTCTTTTATACTCTGTTCTTGTGCTGTTCTTGTGACCTTATTAGGTCATTTTCTGTGCTGCTGTGATGTCGAATCGTTCATCTAGTCTGAACTTGCGATGAACCGTGGTCTGCCGGTTGTGGTCTGGTCCTACCGAATCTTGCCACCCCCGTTCCATCATGGTGTTGTCGTCCCGTTCCATCGTGGTGTTGTCGTCCCGTACCCACACTTGCTCCTGACCTCCACTCGGGGCCATCCGCCTACCTAGGTCCTTCAGGGGCGCTCCTCCTTCCCCAGTCAGGAGTTCTCCTGACATTCCTCCCTCCTCTAGACGAGAGCCATGCTCTCGAGAGAGTCCATCAGCATTTGAGTTCTTTGAGCCTGGTTTGTGTGAGATGGTGTAGCTGTAAGGCTGCATAGCAAGTGCCCAACGACCCAACCGACCATGAGCATCTTTCAGGTGTCCCAATCGTGTTAGGGGGTTGTGGTCAGTTTGTATTTCGAAGGTCGTTCCCTCCAGGTAGATACGGAAATGTTTCACCCCATCAACTAATGCTAGTGCTTCCCTCTCAATGGTCGAATAGTTTATCTCCCTCGGTAGCAGTTTCCTCGACCCATACGCAATTGGATGTTCCTCCCCCAAGTGGTCCTTCTGGCTTAGCACGTATCCGATTCCCGTAGCACTAGCATCTGTCTGCAGTAAGAAAGGTCTTTCCCAATTTGGGGTAGAGAGAATGGGATAGTGGGTAAGTAGGTCTTTCAAGGTAACAAAAGCCTTCTCGGCTACCTCATCCCAAATGACCTAACGGGTTGCTGTGCCTTGGTAAGATCCGACAAGGGAGTGGCTACCATCGAGAAATTTGGTATAAATTTCCGGTAGTATCCACATATACCCAAAAAGGCCCTGACGTCCTTCTTTGTCTTTGGTGTGCTAAAGTTCTCAATTGCCCTAACTTTAGCTTGGATAGGTTTGACCCTGCCTTGCCCAACTACATGTCCTAGATAATGACATCTATTACATGCAAACTTGCACTTCTTTAGCTTAATGTGTAAACCTGCCGACCTTAACCGTTTGAGAATGTTGGTAAGGTGTTGCACGTGGTCTTCCCAACTCTTGCTGAAGATAATTATATCATCTAAGTAAGCCGCTGCATACTCGTGTGTTCCTGCTAACACTGTGTTCATCAGTCTCTGGAAGGTTGAGGGGGCTGCCACCAAACCAAATGGCATGGTTTGAAACTCATATTTCCCCCATGGGTTTATGAAAGCGGTCTTGGGTTGACTTTCTTTGTCTACAGGCACCTGCCAATACCCTTTTGTCAAGTCTAGGGCTGAGATATATTTAGCCCCCCCCCAGCTGGTCGATTAAGTCCTCAATGAGAGGTATAGGGTATGGATCTGCCCAGGTGAGTAAATTAAGTTTTCTGTAATCTATGCACAGTCTCTTGGTACCATCCCCCTTCGGGACTAAAACCACCGGAGCTGCCCATGGACTTTTGGAAGGTATAATAATTCCTAAGTCCAGCAACTCTTTAATTTCTTTTCTCAAGGACTCGTGGGAGGTACGGGGCAGTCTGTATGGAGGCAACCTCACAGGACTCACATCACCAGTCTCGATGTGATGTTCCACCAGGGTTGTTCTCCCAGGTAAATCATTGATGATGTCCTGAAAGTCTTCCTTCAGTTCTGTCATTTCTTGCTGTTGTTCCTCCGTCAATTCAGACACGTTCTCCTGGTCTTCTTCCAACTCTCCGCCCTCAGCTTCTCCTTCCTCGCCTCCCACAGCTTCTCCTTCCTCGCCTCCCACAGAGATAAACACTGACGCTGTCGGGGTTTGCCATTCCTTCAGCCCATTCACATGAAAGGTTCGGTACTGCTTCCTCCCCTCTCCTAGGTCTAACTTGTAAGTTACATCAGACAATTTTTGCACAATCTGATACGGACCTCGCCACTCACTCAAAAACTTATCCTGCTTTCTAGGTTGGAAAGCTAGAACATAGTCACCTTGTTCAAATGTACGCTGAGTTGCCTTCTGATCATGATACACCTTGTGTTTGTCCTTTGCCTTCCTCTCAGTCGACGACGCCAACTCCCGTACCAGGACCATCTTGTCTCTCAACAGTCGGAGGTACTCTTTGACCTCCACGTCCCCTTCTTTCTCTTTCCTGGTCCACTGTTGTACCAGCTCGTCCAGAGGAGTGTCCATCTTCCGACCGTACAACAACTCGTAGGGAGAGTAGCCTGTGGACTTGTGTGTGCTTCCCCTATACGCCCACAACACATATGGTAAGCACATATCCCATTCCATATGATTTTTCTGCGTAAATTTTCGGAGCAGCCGTTTTAATGTCGAATTAAACCTTTCCACCATACCATCCGTTTGGGGATGGTATGGGGAAGTACGTATGTGGTGGATGCCAGTGAGAGAATAGAATTGTTGCATTAGCTTAGATGTAAAGTTTGACCCGTTGTCTGTCAAAATCTCCCCAGGTATGCCTAGCCTAGAGGTGACTTCTACCAAGCATTCAACAACAGACTCGGTGGTGACATTAGAAAGAGGAAATGCCTCTGGCCACTTGGTGGCATAATCCATGATTACTAGCACGTATTTCTTACCATTTTTTGTCCTTTTTAGAGGACCAAAGATATCCATCGCCACGCGACTAAAGGGAACTGTCATCACCGGAAGAGGATGTAGTGGGGCCCTCTTTAACGTCGCGGGGGCAGCTAGCTGACACTCAGGGCAAGAGTGGCATGCCTCCTTTACGTCACCAGTCATTCCAGGCCACACCACCCTCTGCCGTAGAGTGTCCAGCATCCTTACTTCACCAAAGTGTCCCGCAATGGGTGAGCTGTGTGTCATCCTCAGCACTTCTCGCCTACATGACAGGGGGACAACTACACATTCTGCCTCACCTGTCGTACTCGCCTTCTTGACAAGGATGTCAGCTGACCACGTCACGTCACCCTCACTATTCTCATCCGCCTGCTTCCGCCATCCTTCCAGCGTTGGATCGAGTAGTTGGAGAGTACGGAGTTGACTCGGAGAGATCAGTTCCAACATCGTCTGGTCCTCCCCATCAGTACGCTGCTTCCGTTCTGATTGAATCGGGGCGGTCAGGAAAAGGTCATCAGAGAAGTCGAACAGCTGCTCCAGTTTCTCCTCTGACTCCTCCTCTTTGTCTTCTTCTGGATCGTGGATCACCGCTTCATCTGCCTTCTGTGCCACTTCTCCCGACTCCTCTCTCTCCTTTGCTACTCTCTCTTGGGCCCTGGTGCTGACCAGTGCTTCAGCCCCTTCCGGCACTCCCGTAAGTTCACTCTCCTCACTCCTTTCTTCTTTTTCAATTGCCTGTTTCAGCAACCTTCGGAAACCTGGTACGTCTCTGCCTAGCAGCATGTCAACATTCAAATGTTTAGAAACACCAACTGCTAACTCACATGTCTTTCCCCTGATCTGAAGACAGATTTTTGCCGCTGGAAACCACGTCTTCTTGGCACTAGCTGTGACGTAGGGGATCTTCCACCCCAATCTCTTCGACCCAAGACACCTTGGATGAACCATTGTCTTTGAACATCCGGTGTCGAGTAGGGCAGTGACTGTTTTGTTGTTGATCAACACTTCCTCCGTCCACCGAGGTAAGTTCGACCTGATTGGTGTCTTGCTCCCAAAATGAGCTTCTTCCATCCTCATTCTGCAGTCCCGTCTCAGGTGTCCCTTGCGACCACACCGGAAGCACTCGACCTGACTGATATCGCTCCGAGTTGGTCTGTCGGAGGGGGTTCTACCTGGCTCCAGCTTTGGTCGGAACGAGTTTCCCTTGGTTGATGGAGGTGGTTGACTGAATGGGGTGTTCCCAGGGCGAGTAGATGTACTTCCCTGTCGGAGCGGTGGAGTATTAGGCCCTTCCCTTGGTCTAACTCTCTCTCCCCCGAACGCTCTGTCGGACCTCCTGTTGTTAAGGTGATGCACCACGGACTCGGTAAGTTGGTCATACGTTTGGCAGTTGAGATTCCTCATCTCTCCTTCCAACCAACGAGGCAATCGCTGTAGTGTGATCTCCATCAACACTGCAGTCTCTGGTGGTTGACCTACTAGATCCAACCATTGTTTGAAATGTTGTTTGTTTTTCCTTAGCCACACATCCGGTTTGGTTGCATCAAAGGATGTCTCGAAGGCCTTGCGTCGGGAGGTCTCCACAGTGATTTGGTATGTCTGGAGTAGGGTTGTCTTGACCCGGTCATAATCTCCCTGGTCAGCTGGTGACAACGTTGCCACAGCCATCAAGCCAGCTCCTGCCAGTGAACTCCGGAGATGGAGGAGCCACTCTCCCCTTGGCCATCTTCCTGCTGTAGCCACCGTCTCGAACATTTCCAGGTAGGCTTGCATATCGTCCACCCCTTCCTGGAATTTCTGCAATGTTATTTTGGGGAGTTGTGAGGCCACAGGTGGAGGAAGAGGTCTGGCAGCTGCATCCTGCAGAGCATGAAACCACCGTTGTTGCTGGGCTGCTGCTTCCGCTCGGTCCTCCTATCTTTGTTGGTCCACCCTTGCAGCTCTCTGCTGCTCCATCTCGACCCACCGATCCATAAAACGGTCGAGCTTCCCCTGTCTCTCTGGGGTCTCCCTGTCATCATCACTTCTCAACTGTCTATCCTCTCCCGGTCGACGCGACATTTTCCCACGCAACCGCAAAACAGATATAATAATTGTTGATAACAAAATATCAACTAATGATTATAAAAACTGAAATATGCACTTGCCTCGAGAGGCTAATATACAATTAAAGAAAAACAAAAACAAAACACTCAATAACACCCTAGGTCAGAGTTGATTTTCAGGCTTCAAAGTTTGATAACTCAAGCCGTTCTCTGCTACTTACAGGCAATGATAAGTCAACAGAAATCCAGAACAAAATAGTACCTCTCCCAGCACTATTGGTGCCTTATCCAAACCTGTAACAATCAGCACCTCTCACCTTAGGCCTGATATATACAACAATGCGACCTCTTACCTTAGGTCTACACGCACTAAGAATCTTTCTAGACTACTTAGCTTCCAGATACCTTCCCCACTAAGTCTCTCTCACTTAGCTTAGGTATCCCACTTCTGACACCACTTGTCGGATTCGTATTCCCAGATTCTCGAATAATCAGCTCTCTTAGCTGATTCCACGCAATCCGATGACGCCCAAGCCCACCCTTTAACTCTCGCTAGTTAAAGTCTACCTGGACCAGAACTACTCGCACACGATTCTCCCTTTCTCACTAAGAGAGGTGTAGTAGTTGTATTGACTTTGCTACAAATAAACTTAGATGCACAACAATCAAATACTTGGACAGTTCAGAGCACAATCAATAAACTGGTATAATAATAACACGTAGAATGGCAGAGTATTAGTACCTCGTTATTATCTCTCTCTTGCTAACGACCTCTAATATCTGCTCTCACTGTCTCTCTCTCTCTCTCTCTAAAATGTCCGTCTCTTTTATACTCTGTTCTTGTGCTGTTCTTGTGACCTTATTAGGTCATTTTCTGTGCTGCTGTGACGTCGAATCGTTCATCTAGTCTGAACTTGCGATGAACCGTGGTCTGCTGGTTGTGGTCTGGTCCTACCGAATCTTGCCACCCCCGTTCCATCATGGTGTTGTCGTCCCATTCCATCGTGGTGTTGTCGTCCCGTACCCACACTTGCTCCTGACCTCCACTCGGGGCCATCCGCCCACCTAGGTCCTCCTCCTTCCCCAGTCAGGAGTTCTCCTGACAGTCGGGGACATGGTGCTGGGGCAATGCTGCCTGGAGGAAAAAACTAGATGAGCCTGGAGTGGACAGGGCCCTATCCAGTGGTGAGAAAATTGTCAGAGACAATCTATGAGGTGAGGAAAGAAAGAGGCACGTGTGTGTTGCATGCTCTCATGTTAGAGGGGTTGAAGGAGCCAACTGCAGTTTGCCTGCAGGCATCAGCTGAACCTGTGTCCCTGAGCACTATGACAGAGGCGAATTGAGGGATGAGCCAGTGCTGGAGGAGACACTGACGAGGAAGCAGAAGGTGGAGGTGAAGGACTTATTAGCAGACATTATGGGACCTACTCCAGGGCTAATGTACAGAATGACGATGGATATCGACATGGGCAATGCTCAACCCATCTTCAAACCTTTCTACTGCCTGGCGAAGGGATGATATGACGACCTATACAAGGAGCTGGAACAGCTGCTTGAAGATGACATCATTGAGCCCTCAACCAGTCCTTGGGGCTTCCTGGTGGTGATGGTGGCAAAAAAGAGTGGGAAATGGCGGATGTGCGTCGAATCCGAGCCATCCCCTTCCCCATGCCCAGGACTGATGATCTCGTTGATTGATTGGTGGGGGCCAGATATATTACCCTACTTGACATGCGGAAGGGATATTATCAGCTACTGGTGACTGAAAATACACAACCCAAGGCAGCTTTTGTAACACCGATAGGAAGATTCCAATTTAAAACAATGCCTTTTGGCCTCAAGGGTGCACCGGCAAAGTTCCAGGAATTAATGATGAACTTGTTGGCTGACATGGTGGAGTATGCTTCTGCCTACCTGGATGATATTACCATCTTTAGTCATTCATGGAGTGAGTACTTGGTGCACACAAGAAGGGTGATGAACAGACTAAGAGAGGCTGGGCTAACGCTTAACAAAAGTATGCATTCGGCATGAGCAAGTGTTAACATTTGGGACACATGGTTGGAGGAGGCAAGGTTGAACCCCTGGAAGTAAAGATCAAGGCGAAGGATTACACGAGACCGAAAACAAAGAAAGGATTGAGAGCTTTCATAGGACTGGGGGGGGGAGGGGGGGGGGGATTATAGAAAGTTTGTGCCGGACTTCTCAACCATTGCCTATCCTCTTACCAGATGACAAAGCACAAGGAGCCAGAGAAGCTTAAGTGGACAGCAGAAGAGGAGCAGACATTTGAGCAACTCATACTAGCCCTGATGTCTGGGACAGTGCTGAGAACACCTGACTGGTCTCTACCTTTCTACCTACAGACTCACGCCTCTCAAGTTGGTGTGGTAGTTGTTTTAAGCCAGTTTCAGGATGGTGTAGACAGACCCATTTCTTACTTCTCCCGAAAGTTACTCTCTAGGGAGACGAGATACACGGCAGTTGAGCTGTAGTGCCTAGCAGTGGTGAGTGCTGTTCGCCACTTTAGCATGTACCTGGCGACAGGGCACTTCGTCATCCAGACAGACAATAAAAGCCTCAAGTACCTGGACAAATGCAAGGATGAAAATGGGCGGCTGTCTCAGTGGGCGTTGGCGTTACAGCCATTGGACTTTGAGATTGAGCATCGGGCAGGCATGAGGAACAGCAATGTGGATGCCCTATCGAGGCAGGAGAACACTACAGATGTAGCCATGACAGCTGAGAACTTCACTCCCAAAAGAAGTGGGAGGGGTGTCAGGGGACAGCTCCTGACGGGCAGAGACTAAATGCCAAATGATATGTTAATAGTATTGATTGGATTGCATGCAAGTTTAGACTGAGTCATGTGTGTATGATGTAATGTATGTGGCAGCTCCTCATTGGCTGTTGGAGCTGTGATAATAAGTAGACATTACCTTGTAAGGCAGTGTGGGCAACTGGGGCCAATAGCCTATTTAACGGAGTTGGTTTTGACTGGTGCCCAGGCATACACCGTGACTCTTACCTATGTAGGCTTGGACTAGCTTAAGCAGAGTTGGACTACTACCTAGCCTGGATAAGCTAGGGTGGTGGTTGCTGTTGTCAGGTTTCAGAGATTGGCTTGCGACAAGCGTTTACTACACAAAATACTAGCCTGGAAGATATAATAGTGGGCAAAGGTGCAGAGGCTTAAAGTAGAATAGAGAACTGCTCTACATTGTCACAGCCAACAGGCTCCTCAACCATACACCATGAAAGCTGGTGGTTTGGCAGATGCACTTCTGACATAACTAAGCAAGTAAACTACTTCTTTACAGAGACCATGAACCTAACAACCACAGTGCAGGCTTGTTATGGGTGTGTTGTCTATTGATAATTGTGAGGGAATAGCCATTTCACGGAGGCTATGTGCTCAACAGTCTCTGGAATAATGTTACAGTTCACTCTGGTCAATATTTAGCTCAGCACCACCCAACTTCCCCAAGTGGCTAGTGGATTGGTGGGTTCTACCACCAGCCCCTATAAGGTAACACTGTAATGAGTCTCTGCCTAGACCAAGACCAATGGGTGGACAGTATATACGTGTGTGCATCTACAAGTCTCTAGGTATGAATATCTGATTAGCTAGCCATATGTTAATGAGTCTCTCTCTGGTTGTCAGGGATCGGTTTCCTTGGCAACAGGCTCAATCCCTGACAATAATATGTTATATATTAGAAATTCACATCACTGGCAACCGAGGCTTGTGGAGAACGCCAGATGATTGAAGTAGCACAGTCGGTTTGGATGTCTCATGTGCAAGCATCCTACCTGCCCTTGTTTTGGTGAAAGTGCTGCATAGTAGCATAGTAGTGAAACAAGCCAGCACTGACCGTAGTGAAACAAGCCAGTATACTGACCGTAGTGAAACAAGCCAGCACTGGCCGTAGTGAAACAATCCAGCACTGACCGCCAAGTGTCCCCAGAGCCACCAAGAGGGTGAAGAAGATGAAGTAGAGGCATGGGACAGAGGGGAAGACCAGAAAGCGGGCAGAAAAGTTCAAGGTTCAATTAAGAGCACTTTGCATATATGCATCTAATAACAAGAGCTACAAATCAACGATGGCAAATGTTCTTCTCAGTGTGTTGATGAGGCCTATGGCACCGTTGGTGGATCTTTCGACAATTGGCAATTGGAATAGAGGTCCACAATCACCAAGTAGTTGAATCCTCTATAGTGAAAAAAATCGGCACAGATGCACTGAAACGGGTATGAAGATAGGATGGGTGGTGTTGGAGGCATTGCAGCCTGGGATGGGGCCATCCTATTGCAGTAGTTATATCTGGCTCTTTAAGGGACAGGAGCAGTGCTTCTGAAATAGCCAGAAGCCAATTCCATGTTTGGACCAGTCTGTTACAAGGCATGTGGGTTTGGATTTATTCTCGCCCCTTTTTCAATTTCTTTAGTTATAGTAAGCTTGGACTGTTCAAATGCCTCTTGTAGGTTGTCATCCCAGTGGAATTTTTTGTTAAGCATAACTAAGTAGTCGCTGAAGAAAGTCCCCCAGGCCGTATAGACAAGCCATTTCGACGAGGAAGGTGAAAAGGAGTGATCTTCCCAATTAAAGAGCACCACTGCATGGTCGAAGATGCCATCGGTACGATGCCCGAAGGTTGTGAATATCAAATGCCCAAAGTGGAAGCAGTGCTGGCTGCCGCACTCATAACGGTCCATGCGAGATAAGCAACCCGACGGTTACACCCCCGCTGCCAGGGCTGAGAAGGTGAAAAGGCCAAGTACTCATCAGCTGTTACAACCGACGGAGTGGCTCAAATCCAGGTGGAGTGACTATGCCAGGGCAACGAGGTTGGGTGGCACCGACAAGATCATCCAATTGCTAGAGTGTTGCGATGAACAGCTGAGAGGAAAGACCTCACCAGAAACCAAGGAGGTACCCTCACCAGGATGACGGCAGAAAAGTATTTGCAGCAATGAGAAAGCTAGCAGTGAGGGAGGAGAATACAATGGTAGCCAGAGTAACCCTGCACAACCTCAAGCAGGACCGTGATGAGGCGTTTGGAGCCAGGCTCCGTGGCCAAGCCAGTGTCTGCAAGTACACCCAGCAGTGCACCGGATGCGATACCAACGTTGATTACACAGAGACCATCTTAAGAGACGTGTTGTGCAGAGGGTTGGATGATCCCGAGATTCTGCGTAGAAAAACCTGGACTAATATAAAACATCTCATGTAGAAATATGCTTATATAAGTAATGAAATATGCAGTGTTCTAGAGAGTGGTATAATCCTTAGGGGAATTTGAAGTCCACAGGACCTACTCTCAACTCTGAAGCAAGAGCTGGCACAGGTACATAAGAAGTTTGAGGCCAATATTTTTAAAAAGTCAGATGGAGAAAAAGGAGCTCCTTGAGGAAGTAGCATCCATCAGGATGGACCTGGTTGCCAGGGACGATGAGCTCAAGTGTATTCATGAGCACAGGAACAGGAGTAAAATGCAGCACCAGGTGGAGATCACTGCCCTCAGCTCCAACCTGGCGGTACTGAGGCAGCAGGTGGAAGGAAAAGGAAAGTGGAATTTTATGACATTAAAGTCAAAGGCTTGACAGAGCAGCTGAAGGTACGAAGGGGAAAAGCAGGTCCCAACAAGATGAGCATAGAACACTACTGGAGAAATTCCTGGCTGTAGAAGATAAGAACAAATCTCTACTAGAGCACAAGGCAATGGCCGAGTGTTGCAACCAGGAGCTACAAATTGGTCTGCAGGAGCTTGGCAGGGAACATTAGACTCTGCAGATTGTGAAGTCCAGCCAGAATAATGAACTAGGAGAATAACACCCGGTGCCTACAGATCAATGAAGTTCTTAATTAATGAGAGAGTGGAAATACTCAGCTATCGAGAGAAACTCTGGCTGTTGTAGAAGAGGTCAAACACTTCTGTATATACCTAGAAGGAACCATAACCCGTTGGTACGGCTGGCTCTCTTAAAAGACACTCATGGCAAGATAGGATGCTGGGACCTATCCCTGCAGCCATACAGTAGTCCACAAACCGGGAAATCAGAATTGGAATGCAGGTGGCCTTTCTCGCAAACATGGTTCAGAGCTAAAGGAAGGGGAAGTGTCAGTCCTGACAGCTGCTGCAGCTGTTTGACTTCCTGAGTTCAAGGGAGGGCCTTAGAGGCTAGAGAGGATCACGATTGCTTGTACAGTTCTCACTAGAGAGCGCTTGCACAATTCACACTAGTGTGAAGGTTGCAAGCAATTATAGTGTGAACTGTAGCAATTATGATCATCTCTAAAATTAACTGTAGATCCTCTCTAGTGTGAACTATGCAAGCAATCATGATCCCCTCTAGTGTGAACTATGCAAGCAATCATATGATCCTCTCTAGTGTGAACTATGCAAGCAATCATGATCCTCTCTAGTGTGAACTATGCAAGCAATCATGATCCTCTCTAGTGTGAACTATGATCTCTAGTGTGAACTATGCAAGCAATCATGATCCTCTCTAGTGTGAACTTTGCAAGCAATCATGATCCTCTCTAGTGTGAACTATGCAAGCAATCATGATCCTCTCTAGTGTGAACTATGAAAGCAATCATGATCCCCTCTAGTGTGAACTATGCAAGCAATCATGATCCCCTCTAGTGTGAACTATGCAAGCAATCATGATCCTCTCTAGTGTGAACTATGCAAGCAATCATGATCCTCTCTAGTGTGAACTATGTAAGCAATCATGATCCTCTCTAGTGTGAACTATGCAAGCAATCATATGATCCT
Source organism: Cladorhizidae sp. MBARI D1340-BT2 (assembly GCA_028752905.1). Taxonomy (NCBI): domain Eukaryota; kingdom Metazoa; phylum Porifera; class Demospongiae; order Poecilosclerida; family Cladorhizidae; species Cladorhizidae sp. MBARI D1340-BT2. The sequence goes on from JAQNBH010000017.1 coordinate 12,424,225, forward strand.
CTCTAGCTTGAACTATGCAAGCAATCATGATCCTCTCTAGTGTGAACTATGCAAGCAATCATGATCCTCTCTAGTGTGAACTATGCAAGCAATCATGATCCTCTCTAGTGTGAACTATGCAAGCAATCATGATCCTCTCTAGCGTGAACTGTGCAAGCAATCATGATCCTCTCTAGTGTGAACTATGTAAGCAATCATGATCCTCTCTAGTGTGAACTATGCAAGCAATCATATGATCCTCTCTAGCTTGAACTATGCAAGCAATCATGATCCTCTCTAGTGTGAACTATGCAAGCAATCATGATCCTCTCTAGTGTGAACTATGCAAGCAATCATGATCCTCTCTAGTGTGAACTATGCAAGCAATCATGATCCTCTCTAGCGTGAACTGTGCAAGCAATCATGATCCTCTCTAGTGAGAACTGTGCAAGCATAGTTCATGCTAGAGATGATCATGATTGCAGTTCACACTAGAGTGGATCATGATTGCTTGTCACTTAATGCTAGAGAAATCAGTTGAATTCCTTCTATCAGCAATACTTGGTGCCATAAGTGTTTTAAGTGGGGTTTTTTAACCTGCCTTGATCCAATATATCATTGATAGTGAGGTGAAATTTAATACTAATTGTTATTTATTTGTCAGAAAGGAAATGACAATAGGATATTTATTTAGTGTTAAATTTCACCTCACTACACTATCAACGATATTTTGATTAAGGCAGGTAAAAACACCCACTTAAAACACTTGTGGCACAAAGTATTACTGATATTGCCTGTACTGGTGTACTCATCTTCCTTTCTGCGTTTAGATGTTTCTGCAGACGAAAGGTTGATGAAGGCTTGCGGATAACCATTCTCGATGAAGATATGGAAAAATAAGGGGGGGCGGAGAGCCTGGATGGTGCGGAAAGGGGACGTGCACCCTGGGCTTCCGCGTGGAGTACGAAAGTGTTTTACCCACAGGTATTTTTGCAGTACTAACTGTATATATAGCTGCTACTTATGATGGCATGCACTTTTTCTAAAATCTTTAGTACAACATTCCATCTTAATATTTGCTGAAGTTGCATGCTACGGCAATCAGCATATATAGATTAGATATAGTCACTTGTCACTCGTATAATGGAGGTGGGCTTTTGTGAAATCGAATTATGTTGCATTCCATGCATTTTCTTACAAAATCATGGACAACAGGTTTCATACACAATTTTTCTCTAGTTCTCTAGGGGGGGGGGGGGGGGGGGGGGGGGTGGAAATGGTTGGTCACTTGGTGCCCTAATTTTTGTTAATATTTTCTTAACATGTTCATAAGTCGTAAAAGGGGGGTCTGGGGGGAAGATCCCCCCATATTTTTTTTTGCTTTTACAATGTCTGAGGATAGCTATTTTGACTGACTACCAATGGCATTATGCTATACCGAACTATGGCTAGACTGTATATGATATTGTAGCTGCTTGGAAAAAGGAGAGCATGTGTCATGACACGATGACATCACACACCACCACGTGCTCTCCTTTGTAGGTTTGTCACTTCTTTTGTTTCTCCTTCTTTCCCACTCCCTCTCTCTCAGTATTTTTAACTCAGTCCATTATGTCATGGTCTTCAAGTCTAATCTTAGACATGATGTCATCACACGCCACCACGTGTTCTCCTTTGTAGGTTTGTCACTTCTTCAGTTCCCTCCTTCTTTCCCACTCTCTCTCAGTATTTTTTAACTCGGTCCATTATGTCATGGTCTTAAAGTCTCTATAAAAGAAACCTTACTAGCTGATTTCTCTTCATATTAATATGGATATTCGCTCATACTTTGCAAGTACTTCTCAAGCCTCTTCTCATGCTAATAGCAGCGATAGCGAAGATAGCAGAACAGATAGCTCTGAGCATGTCGAGGCATCTAGTCCTAGCCTTAGTCCTCCACCTTCAAAGAAAAGCAAGCAAAACAAACACCGCTCTTCTGTATCCACGAAGAGAAAATACTCTAAGAGCTGGGAGAAAGATTTCAGTTGGCTCTATTATGACGAGGATAGCGATGGTGCCTTTTGCAAGGTTTGCAAGCAATCTGGTCTGCAGCGTACTGGAGGAGTGTGGGTCACACAACCTTGCAGAAATTGGAAGAAAGCTGTTGAAAAAATGAAAGCTCATGCGAGAAGTGACTTCCATATCCATGCAACTCAAGCTCTTTTTGCAGCTAAAGGAGCAGCCAAAGGTGGAACAGTTGTACAGCAACTCCAGAATGTTTTAGCTCGCAAAAGAGCTCAGAACAGAGCTGCAGTGAAGTGCCTGATCCTACTCACTCATTTTCTTACGAAAGAACAAGTTGCACATTCGACAAAATTTGAGAAGCTGGTTGACGTGGTGGTTCGATGTGGCAGCCAACATTTGAAGCAATTCTTAGAAACTGCACCAAGAAATGCTGTGTACACATCAAGAGTGGCTGTGGTTGAATTCATCGAATCATTGGGGACATGGGTGGAGGAGTCGATTCTGAAGCGACTTCAAAAGGCACCTATGTACAGCCTCATGGCAGATGAGTGCACAGATGTCACCAACGTAGAAGAATTGTCTGTGTTTTGCCGCTGGGAGGAAGATGGTGTACCAGTAGAGTGCTTTCTGGAGCTTATTCTATTGAAGAAGGCTGATGCAGAGACCATCTATTCTAATCTCATCGATTGTTTAAAGAAGAAAGGTCTACAAGTCGGAAGAATAGTTGGATTGGGATTTGATGGAGCTGCAACTTTTTCTGGACGAAAGACCGGGGTTCAGGCACGTATCAAGAAACATACTCCTCACGCTCTGTTTATACACTGCCACTGTCACTTACTGCAGTTGGCTTGTGTGCAAGCTGCCAATAAAACTCCTGGAATTGCTCATGTTTACAGAACATTGACTACTCTTTGGAAGCATTTTCGCAATTCCCCCAAGCGAGCAGAGTGTCTGAAGGAGGTACAGCACGTTCTTGAACTTCCAGAAATGAAAGTGATCAAGCCATCTGACACACGCTGGCTGGCACATGAAAGGTGTGTCAAAGCTGTCAAAGCAAGTTATTCTGCAATTGTAATCACCATTGGGAACATCTACGAGACGTCCCACGAGCCAGAAGCTCTTGGAATCCATGGTGCCCTCTGCAAATTGTCTACGATTGCAGCTATATATTTGCTTGATTTCACTCTACCACAAGTAGCCAAGCTCAGCAAAGCACTTCAGGCAGAGCAGCTTGACCTCTCGTTGATATCATTCCTTGTTGATGCTACTGTTAAATCCTTGGATGATGCAGTTTTGCCTGGAGCGAACTGGGTGTTGGAGCTTCTTGAAAACGTTGAAGACATCTACAAAGGTGTCTATTGACGCTGATAAAATACTTTCGTTCCAGAATGTTGTTGGTAAGCCTTTTGTTGCTGATTTAAAGGCCAACATAACAAGCCGATTTTCTTCATCCAACGCTGTTGTATCAGCATTGTCTATATTCGATCCACGGAAAGTTCCAAAACCAGATTCAGTATCTTTTCCCACTTATGGAGACACGTCTGTTGAGAAACTGATTGCTCACTACGGAGAAGATAGAGATGCAGAAACATTGGATGGAGAAGAAACAGTGAAGACAGCCATGATTTCCACTGAAATACTTACAGAGTGGAAAACATTCCGCCAGCTGTTAGTCAAGCAACCACGGGATACTACTGCATCACAGCTGAAAGAACTTGTTTCAAACGACATGCTCAAGGCCATGTTTCCCAATTTGCACAAGATTGCCTCCATCTGCTTATCGATTCCAGTTTCTACTGCTTCTGTGGAGAGAAGCTTCTCACAGATGAAGATGATCAAGACTCGTTTGCGTAATTCTCTAAGTGACTGCAGCCTTTCTCACCTTATGAGGATTGCTATAGAGGCACCAGAAGTACTCTCTGAGAGCGACCTTGAAGAGATTGTGGACGTATGGCAGAGAAAACCAAGAAGAACCTCAGTTTGACATTCCTATCATTTGAACCTGATATCATAAGCTTATTACACCTTTCTTGTATTACACCTTTCTTGACATTATTTTTAAAAAAATCTCTAATTTCAAGGGGGGGGGGCGAGAATGATACAAGGGGGGGCGAATGCCCCCCCCCGCCCCCCCTAAATACACCCCTGGACATGGTTTATCTCAATCCAAGTCATGTTGGGCTTATAACTGACCTGTTCTGAAAAGCAAAGCAAACAAACAATGCACACAAAAAAAAGCATTTTTAGGAATTTGTGGTATGCACCATTGCCAGCAATATCTTTGTAGGATCTGGATATGTTTCTGAATCTTATTCTCATTTTTAGGTTTTGGCTTTTCTACAGTTCCTTTACATTCCATTTCATTTTCTGTCATCTTTCTTGTCCAAGTATATACGTAGCATTTAAATAATACATTTTTAATGATGTTCTTTGCCATTTGAAGATAAAACTCTTTGGAAAGATATTTATTACAAATGTTGCTCCCATCCGCCAGTTTCCATTAATAAATCATTTCTAGTCCTCTAAGGCTCTTGATAGAGTATCACATTAGGCCTGTTCAATGGTCGTGATGTGCCACTCTCCATCCAAGCATGGTTTCACCTCTTTTCCTGTTTACCTTGCATTTCATGAAGAGAATGAATAATTAGAGCATAAAATAATAATAATGTGAGCATGGACCATGTAGAGCAAGTGTAGCTCCTGCTTTCTATATAGTAGGTTGCCATGTTAACTTCAAGTAAAAAAATTAATAATAAATCATAATAGTGATAGTAGAATATTATAGTAATAATAATGCCTGCTCAAAGTTTGTCTGCTCTCAAAGGCCTGCTTACTTTCACCACTGCTTCCCTTCCATGCTAAAGAAGTAGCTAATTGCAAGGGAAAAGAAGAACTGGCAATGGTGCAACTTTATCTCCTCTGCTCGTATATATATAGCTTAGGTCAAAATGCTAGCCACCAATAAACAACTTTGAGCTTCAGCACACTAGAACATGGAAAGAAATCTGTTCTCACAAACAATTATCGGGTTAAATCTTCCAGACTACAGCATGTAAGCATATATAAGCATTACATGGATATATTGTTTGTTCATGATTAGAAAGGAGGCAGAGAAAACAATTTTGCAGTACAAGCAAGATGACTCTATTTGCGAGCAGTTTGGTAGTTTTCACAAAACCAGTCGACCGTCTCCCCAATGGCTAGACACAAAAATTGAATTGAAAATTGAAAACAAAAATGTAACAATACAATGACTTTCTCAATAATCAACTTATTCAACGTTTCGGCTAGACGCTCTATTCGTTGAACATGGTAAACTCAGGGACTTAAACTTAGATTATGTGCCTTGTTTTTACATTCTTCCAAGCTCCCTAGACATTGGAACACTTTGACAACTACATAATTATATATATATATATATATATACAGTAAACCTGGAATTTTTGTTGTTGATAAATTTTCGTACTTTTACTAACCTACGAAAATTAAAAACAGGGGAAAAAATTATTGTAAAATCTAAAATTATGTTTTTGGCTATAATATGGCTTGTGCACACACACACACAGGCAGAGAAGAGAGATAGCTTGTATAAGTGATGAAAATCTCTTTTCCAAGATATTTGAAGTTCAGGAACACAGCTCTGAATTTCCTATATAGGTATATACAATACATACTGATGTCAGCATATAAGGATCTCTTAGTTAATGGAACTCTTTAATAATTGGTTTCCGTATAATTGTATAAATATATAGCCTCTTTCAAGAACTAGCAATCTCATCCATAAGCTTTTCAGTTCAGAAGTCAATTGCGTCTTGTCTCACAGTCAGTCAATCTGTCAGTGAAAAATAATTCATAGACCACGAGTTCTATGAAAATATATAGACATGAAATATTTTCTTACGGATTATTGGCAGTCATGGACATTTTTTTTTAAGGACAACCATATTATACACCTGCAGGGACTAAGGACAACCATATTATACACCTGCAAGGACTAAGGACAACCATATTATACACCTGCAGGGACTAAGGTCAACCATATTATATACCTGCAGGGACTAAGGACAACCATATTATACACCTGCAGGGACTAAGGAGATGTTAGGTATGTAATAGTGCAAACCACCTTGTCTTGTGCCTGTGAACTGAAAGTCTGGAAGGTATCGTCTGAGCTTGGAGTTGCTAGCAGTCTTCTTGTACTGGCCATCAGATTTACTGGTATCATACTGCAATAAAACAATAACAAATAATACCTCTACTCGACTATCCATCTGTGAAAAATTCACTTATACGATTACAAAAAAAACAAAAAAAACTCGCCAAATAAATCACGGATACTTGACTTGCATGTTAATGTCGTAAGGATAAGCGTCACAAATTCGTGATGGGCTTTCTCTTTAGACCACCCCATTACCATGCACCAAACTACTGATCAGTATGTCTCCCTGCCATTCGTTGTGGGAGTCCTGGCTCCCAAAAATCAACCAGCTAGCTTTTTCTAAACTATTACAGGAGAACATACAGAATATTGTGGACAGTATCTTGGATAGATACTGATGTGGAGACTGAGAGAGTGGGTATAATTATAATTTTGACTGATACATTTTTTTATATGTAGATTGCAGCATGCAGTAGAAATGGGAATTCAGATGGTGTTGCAGAGAACTTGGAACTATTGGAAGTTGGACTGACTGGGAGAGAGAGGACCAAGCAGAGAATGGTGTAATTCTGCCTTAGTTTCAAGTGACCACTTGCACGTCTAGTATCAGAAGTACAATGGATAACATAGATACTATATTTACAATGCACAGGTGGATATGGGTCCAACTTACCTACAGGACAAGCTTACCAAGCAACAAAGGAAAGTAAAAAAGACTCATGGCTTTGAACGATATATTATCATCAATAATGTAACATCCAAAACATTCTTGGTCAGAGCTGCCAGTTTCTCTGTTGCCCATGAAGTTTAGGATCATCTTCTATATCCTATGATGGGCAGGTACATCTTAGATTTGAAGAAGGCGAGTAATGTTGTGTAGAGTTACTTTACAATTAGCTCTAATCCCTCGGGAGACGAACAATATAGCTAGCTAGCCTGAGAAACAGGCTTAGCTACTAGCTAAATATCAGGTTACTTACTAAGATAACAGCTATCTATTAGCTAACTACTTACTAGAAGTAAGCTTATAGCCTCTCGGATCTAAGTCAAGATGTCCATGAAATTCAACGTATTCATCAACTTCCATGGCATACACACCGCGATCTAAAAAACAACAACACTGAGCATAGGCATTACTATTGAGGCATCCTTAACCCTTTACTTCAGTCACCATTGAAAAATCGCACTTTAAATAACCATATTTCAATAATATTTATCTATCTACCTGCTTCACTTTTCTTGTTTCTAGCATTGCTTTCTTTTTGTTTATGCATTACCTAATGCATTGATTGCATCATAGAATCTTTAAATAGGACAGAATAATTATTGTAATTTTTTGTGCCACGCCTTAGTAAAAAGAGGAAACTATCGTATAAAATAGCAACATTTCAATTCAATATATTTTCAATATTTTTTAATCTTTACAACTAAATTTCATATCATTTGAAAGCTAATTCAATGTTGGTTATGATGGTATCAGAATGATACATGTGAGGCTAGTTGTTCTCGAGATAAATATTAAAAAGTTTGAAAAACATAAAATATTGTGCTCTAGTAATTATTTTAAAAAATAATTCAATTATATACTAAATTGCAATGGATAAGGTGATTCTGCTATCTTTGCTGATTCAGATGATATAAAAAGTTTAACCATTGAGTATAGCAGTAGCCAGCAACCATGCCTACAAAAACGGGACTCATTTTTACAACATTTTATTACTGAAGCATAGGGTTAATAAGCTAAAATTCGGCAAGTAGTTAGCTACATACTAGGCAGTTACCTGAACAAAATTTGAAGTCTCTCCAGCAAGCCTAATCCAAGAAATAGGTGAAAAAATAATTCAGCTTGAACGAAACACTACAATAGCTAGTTCAACAAGTAGCCAAAAGATTGATAAAGTACTTGTCCAGAGGTCAGGTTGTGCTCCAGTAACAATAGAAGTTGGTACCCATGATTTTAAATCCAGTGTTAGAGTAACACCGTAATACCGTATTCACTCGAATACAAGTCGCACATTGAATAGAAGTCGCTCTGAAAGCCTAACTCCAAATGTAGCACACCAAGTTTATTACACCACCGCTCTTTCATACGCGCAGTCGTTTATCATTAGCTAAGGTAGTTTGTCTGCCGAGTTGATCAAGAAATCATTCCGTGCTTGTGGCATCACTGTGAAGGTGGACGGGTCTGAAGATGGAGAAATTCACTGCCTCAAAGACGATAAAGTAGCAGCTTTAGCTATCCCAGCCTTTACTCAGGCTACTCGCCAGCTGTAAGGAAGTAACAGTGGTGGAGAAGATCAATTTGCTTCCCTAGACAAAGAGGATGAAGAACAGATCGAACATAACGAACTCATTGTAGATAACGATAGCGATTAGGAACTCTTGTCAGCCAACTACTACCTAGCTCAATGTTTGAAATGAAACAATCACAACCACAATGACTTGGCCAAAAAAATTGCGTCAACACAATAGTGCAAGACTGGCTTGGCACTGCACAAGCGCAATGCTTGAAGTTCGCAACTTGATTTGGCTGAAATAAATACAAGTCGCGACTTATATTCGAGTGAATACGGTATACATAATAAGTCAGAGAAGTATTCGGACTAAGTACCGAGTTCAACAAGACAAGACATGCTGCCAATACACAACTTATTAGTAGATAAAAACTCAGATCACTCACTAGTGAGAAATTCACCACACCATCCAACTAGCATAGTTCAGGGGTGGGCTAACTTTGAATACTATTGGCAAATGAAGTGAGCCCTCAGTGGGGGGGGGGGGGGGGGGGGGGGGTTGGATGGGAAACTTGGTGTTCCAGCACATGGGGTGTGGTATCTGTGTACTCACCATACATTCACCTGTAGAAAAATGAATGGGTTACCCCGCATTAAATAAAGTGGGCTTATGTCAACCGGGAGAATGGTCGTCAACGTGAAGAGCAAGATCGAGAAATAGACAGCAGGTTATAAGCTAGATAGAGGAAAGAAAACTGGCTGCACAGACGAGTGAGAATGGGCGGCATGGTTAATAGCTGACGGGAATGGATAGCGAAGCTTCATTCTGACTTAGCCACTCTATTCTCCAACACCCTCTAGCTATGGACGGGTTTGTTCAACTGAAAGTGATCCGCCATGGTCAACCTTGAGCCTGAGCGTGTTCTAACCTTGGAATCTGTAAGGAATAAGAACACTATTCTTAGCTACTTCTCCATATCAAAATCCACGCAAAACAACCAATAATTTACAATCAGTATTAGGTCTGCAGTTCCAGTTTGCTTGGGGTAGGATAATGGCATACAAGGATCTCACAAATGTTTTTTTTAACCTGCTCCACTGCTCCTTCTCTCGCCACTCAATGCCTAGTAAGTGTCTACCCATACATACATAGAAACTTCATCAATAAAATGAAGGTAAAAGAAACGGAATCTTTTATTAAGCAACTAAATGAATGATCAGATAGAGGGCACTTCCACGACGATAAATAAACGTGTTGTGGGCATTCAACGCAGCATCACATGTGCTTGCATGTAGAATGACTACCAATTGCACATAACACTAGTGGCACTGGCTCTCTTCATGCACAGAACACTAGTGGCACTGTCTCACTTCATGCACAGAACACTAGTGGCACTGGCTCTCTTCATGCACAGAACACTAGTGGCACTAGCTCTCCTCATGCACAGAACACTAGTGGCACTGTCTCTCTTCATGCACAGAACACTAGTGGCACTGGCTCTCTTCATGCACAGAACACTAGTGGCACTGGCTCTCTTCATGCACAGAACACTAGTGGCACTGGCTCTCTTCATGCACAGAACACTAGTGGCACTAGCTCTCTTCATGCACAGAACACTAGTGGCACTGGCTCTCTTCATGCATAGAACACTAGTGGCACTGGCATGCACAGAACACTAGTGGCACTGGCTCTCTTCATGCATAGAACACTAGTGGCACTGGCTCTCTTCATGCACAGAACACTAGTGGCACTGGCTCTCTTCATGCACAGAACACTAGTGGCACTGGCTCTCTTCATGCACAGAACACTAGTGGCACTGGCTCTCTTCATGCACAGAACACTAGTGGCACTGGCTCTCTTCATGCACAGAACACTAGTGGCACTGGCTCTCTTCATGCACAGAACACTAGTGGCACTGTCTCTCTTCATGCACAGAACACTAGTGGCACTGTCTCTCTTCATGCACAGAACACTAGTGGCACTGGCTCTCTTCATGTACAGAACACTAGTGGCACTAGCTCTCTTCATGCACAGAACACTAGTGGCACTGTCTCTCTTCATGTACAGAACACTAGTGGCACTGGCTCTCTTCATGCACAGAACACTACTGGCTCTCTTCATGCACAGAACACTAGTGGCACTGGCTCTCTTCATGCACAGAACACTAGTGGCACTGGCTCTCCTCATGTTGCTTGAAGGAAGCATATATTGCCTATGACAATAAACTTTGGATAGCCATGACGACACAAAAGACCAAACCAGACCCAAAAATGAGAGCTACTGTCATGTAGCATAAACCTGTTTGGAGGTTCCTGTCATCGCTCTCAAGCAATGGCGACAGTGCACTCTTCACATCATAAAGCCACTCCCACGAAAAGAACCAAATTGACTGAAATGTTCTTCTTTTCTTTTTTCAAAAGGCCCTTCGTGTAAATGAATTCATTGGTAGCTGTTACTTGGCAGGGGAGAGAATTCATATCTTGGAGATGCACAAGAAGTGAAGGGGAAATCATTGCTGGCTTGTCAGTCTGCTATAGTAGCTATCACTGGGCAATGCATCTAGACCGTGATGGGCCACCTATGGGAGTTCATGCAGGAGTTCTTTTTATTATTTGGGGAGGGGGGGGGGGGCAGGAAAGAGTGTGGTAAGGAAGTTTGGTAAGGAAGTGGGAAGGGAATTGGGAGGGGGGGGAGAGAGAAGCAGTTACTGCACAAAATACTAGCCAGAACCAAGTGGAAGCTATAGTAGGGGGCAACGGTACAGATGCTTATAGAATCTTAGTAAGTAGAATAGAGAACTGCTCTACGTTGTCACAGCCGACCAGCTCCTTAATCACACACTGCGAAAGGTGGTGGTTAGATGCACTTCTGACACAACTAGGCAAGTAAACTACTTCTTTACAGAGACCATGAACCTAACAACTACAGTGCAGTCTTGGTATGGGTGCGTTGTCTATTGATAATTGTGAAGGGAAAGCTATGTCACGGAGGCTGTGTGCTCACTGGTCTCTACAGTCACTCTGGTCCTCAATAAAACTATCATTTAGCTCAGCACCACCCAACTTCCTAGTGGGTTGCCGGGTTGTCACACCAGCCCTTATAAGGTAACACTGTAATGAGTCTCTGTCTAGACCACGACAAATGGGTGGACAATATAATACTTGTGTGTTTCTTCAAGTCTCTAGGTATGAATATCTGATTAGCTGGCCATAATTATGTTAATGAGTGTATCTCTGGTTGTCAGGGATCAGCTTCCTTGGCAACAGGCTCAATCCCTGACAATGATATTATATATATATATAACCTCTATAGAATTGACATCACTGGCAACCGAGGCTGGTGGAGGACGCCAGATGATTAAAGTAGCACAGTCGGTTACTGTTTGGACAGTCTAACGTGCCAGCATCACACATAGTTTCATGCCCTGGTTTTGGTGAAAATGCTCTCATAGCCGCATAGTAGTGAAGTAAGCCAGCACTGGCCGTAGTGAAACAAGCCAGCGCTGGCCGTAGTGAAACAAGCCAGCGCTGGCCGTAGTGAAGCAAGCCAGCACTGACCGTAGTGAAGCAAGCCAGCGCTGACCGTAGTGAAACAAGCCAGCGCTGGCCGTAGTGAAGCAAGCAGCACTGACCGTAGTGAAGCAAGCCAGCACTGACCGTAGTAAAACAAGCCAGCACTGACCGTAGTGAAGCAAGCCAGCACTGGCCGTAGTGAAGCAAGCAGCACTGACCGTAGTGAAGCAAGCCAGCACTGGCCGTAGTGAAGCAAGCCAGCACTGGCAGTAGTGAAACAAGCCAGCACTGACCGTAGTGAAGCAAGCCAGCACCGACCGTAGTGAAGCAAGCCAGCACTGGCCATAGTGAAACAAGCCAGCACTGGCCGTAGTGAAGCAAGCCAGCACTGACCGTAGTGAAGCAAGCCAGCACTGACCGTAGTGAAACAAGCCAGCACTGGCCGTAGTGAAACAAGCCAGTACTGACCGTAGTGAAGCAAGCCAGCACTGACCGTAGTGAAGCAAGCCAGCACTGACCGTAGTGAAGCAAGCCAGCACTGACCGTAGTGAAACAAGCCAGCACTGGCTGTAGTGAAACAAGCAGCACTGGCCGTAGTGAAACAAGCCAGCGCTGGCCGTAGTGAAGCAAGCCAGCGCTGACTGTAGTGAAACAAGCAGCACTGACCATAGTGAAACAAGCCAGCACTGGCCGTAGCCATCACTGGCCGTAGTGAAGCAAGCCAGTAACTGGCAGTAGTCGCTGACCGTAGTGAAACAAGACCGTAGTGAAACAAGCCAGCACTGACCGTAGTGAAACAAGCCAGCACTGACCGTAGTGAAACAAGCCAGCGCTGGCCGTAGTGAAACAAGCCAGCGCTGACCGTAGTGAAACAAGCCAGCACTGACCGTAGTGAAACAAGCCAGCGCTGGCCGTAGTGAAACAAGCCAGCGCTGACCGTAGTGAAACAAGCCAGCACTGACCGTAGTGAAACAAGCCAGCACTGACCGCCAAATAACCCAAACCGATAACAGGAGAAGTGTCCCAGAGCCACCAAGAGGGTGAAGAAGATGAAATAGAGGCATGGGACAGATGGGAAGACCAGAAAGCGGCAGAAAAGTTCAAGGTTCAATTAAGAGCACCTTGCATATGTATGCACCTAATACCAAGAGCTACAAATCAACAATGGCATATACACACCCTTCCACCACTAAGTTCCCAGAGCCCAGCAACAGTTAAAGATCGATTTGTTATTGCCCTTTGCTTCATGGAAGCACTGTTGTCGAGAAATATTGTGGTAAGAACACTTTGACCATTAAATATGAATATCATTATAGAATGTACTATTCAAATAATGATCAATAAAAAACCAGGGATGCACTCGAATTCCTACTAATTAGGTTCCCTGATACAACCAGTTTACTAACAGTATGGTAATAAATTAGAACAACCTAACCACAATTTGTGTTTTGTTTGTTTTATGTCTACCAACATTATTATCAACATAATCTGATATTTGTTTATTACAGATTACAGGTATAAAAGTATAAAAATGTCTCCATATTATCTCCAATACTCAACCTTACGATGGTACCTTAAAAAACAGTTACGTTCCTCCAAGATGCAGGTGAACTTGGCAGTGTTTCACTTCACCCTGGACTTGTGCTGGTTTCCCCGAGATGGAAGGGTTTTTTCGTCTCGTATTGTGCAAGCACACGACACAATTGTTCTTCCATGATACACGGACAGGAAAGTGGTCTAATTGCCGATTGAGGCGGTCCAATCGCTGATGTTCAGCAGATCTGTGGCATCCAACCTGCTGACTTGAAGAGAAGCTTCCCACAAGCTCACTAGCCTCCTCAACCAGGAACTTGAAAAAATCTCGCTTTTGCCTCCCAAGTAAAGCATGCTCCACTGGCCGAATGTGACTGTCAAGAACATAGCTGTTCAGCAAAGAACATTCAACTATGTAAGCGAACACCTTCTTCCACCACTTGGTGGTCTGCCTACCCAAGTGATAATAATTTTTTAGCCGACTCCATGCATATATGCCTGGCAGTTTACCAGGCATGGAAGACAAATGGCATCCACCCTTGTGCCATCCAATTTCCTCCTCTTTACTGTAGCAGGTGAGTGGAAAGTGGAGAGAAAGTATATCGTCCTCTTGTCCACCCAGACTGATGCCAGGAGTGGGACATTGCAACGGGAGTCATAATGACCACGATTCCTCACCGATGGCATAGTGAGAAGGAAAAATCGCCTATTTATCCTGGCTGTCCCACACACATCCAATCCCCGATTATATAAAGTCAGGTATAACATTGGGCAGGTGTAGAAGTTGTCGGTATACACCTGGTGACCACTGAATTCCAGCCCCTGTGTTAGCTCCAACACCACCCTAGAACAAAGTCCCATATCAGTGGTGGTCTGCCTACGTACCTACAGCAGGACCCACCCCCTTTCCAGTGTAGATCTGTATGTTCCCAACATAACCATTGGTTGAGTCTGCTAAAACGAATGACTTGATCCCCCAATTGGTTGGCTTGTCCTTCATGTATTGTTTGAAGGTAAGCCGACCTTTGAAGGGGATCATGGCCTCGTCTATGGCAATCTGCTGATGGAGGTTGTACTCTGACCTACACTTTGGGACTACTAGATCTAGTAAAGGATGTACCTTGTAGAGCCGATCATACCCTGGTTGAGAGCCGATCATACCCTGGTTGAGAGCCGGTCATACCCTGGTTGAGAGCCGATTATTGCTGGCTAACTGTCAGTCAGGTGTAGGAAACGAAAAATCTGCAGAAACCTATTCTGCGGCATAATACTGGCAATTCCAGGGCTCTGCAGATGAACATCCATTGTCGACCAATAGAGTTTAATGCGAGTAAATTTCATAATGCCCATATAAATCAACATTCCAATAAACGCCTTCATCTCCTCAATCGTAATATTTGACCATGGCTGAGCATGTGGAGCAGTCTGACACTGGGCTGCATAGCTGTTCGTTTTTGCGACTAACAAATCCCACACATCATCTGTAAAATATCGACAAAAAAGCTGAGAGGAAGTTGAAGTGTGTGTGACCTCAAAAGAGGCAGGGCCAGGAGTGAGTGAGTATGTGTGACGCTACTGGTTTGGTTCTTCTTTCTTCCAGCTTCCCACCGGAGTGGCAAGATAACTGGGCAAAGGGAGAGCTGGAATGCTAGATGTAGCAGCGCCAACCCCATGAGTGATAGAAAAGCTAACTTGTCGAGCACGACTTACCACCTTTACGTCTGCTTCTACCAGGGACAGTAATAGGCAAAGGCACGACTACCACCTTTACATCTGCTTAGGGGCAGTAGTAGGCTAAGGCACGACTACCACCTTTACATCTGCTTCTACTAGGGGCAGTAGTAGTAGGCAAAGGCACGACTACCACCTTTACGTCTGCTTCTACTAGGGGCAGTAGTAGTAGGCAAAGGTAGGGAAGGATGAGAAGAAGTAGAGGAGGTAGTAACAGGTGTGCAGCCACTGCAATTCAATGTGCATAAACCAATGCCTCCAGTCACTACACCTCATTGTGACCTTGTAGGCACACTCGTACTACTACTACTACTACTACTGCATACACTATTACTAGATACTGGAAACGTGGGGAAAGAGTAAGGGAAACCGTCGAGGGTATGGCTAAAACTGGAGTGGGAATGGCTAGAGCTCATGGAGTGACAGCTGCAACGTATACCGAAGTAGGTGGGGCTGGAGCCTCCTCTTCCATCAAGTCTGTAAAACATTTCAACAACACAAGTCATGCATATACCAAATTTCATAAAAGTTTCATAATAGTATGCCTGGGGTATACATAAATTTGTGACACTAGTTTACACAAAATTTGAATTCAAATTGAAATACAATAACAAATACATAGCTATTGGTTATTTGGGGAATAACAGGATAATATAGGCTGATACTACAGCTAGATCGTTCCACGAACTTGGAAAGCCTTCCTGGTCCTTCTTTTCAGCAACATCTTGTCTAGGTCTTCGCTGTCTCCATCAGTAAAAGGAACAAGTGAAGGGACCATTGATTCCGTGTCTCCACGAGCGGAAGTTGGCATCCCGAGGTAGCTATAGATACCTTCATCTTCTTCCTCATCGGAATCATCTTCAGACAGGGCCATATCACCCCTGGTGACTTCAGAAATAACGTCCTCCAAAGTAAGTCCTACATCCATTGCGATGATCGTCAAGTTTGCAGATCATCGGTAGAAACAATCGTCTATCTCGAACCTTCTGGCGTTAATGGACTCAATATTCGGTACAAACGTAGAGGAATAACGTAGGATTCTTATGACATACCAAAAGTGCGATTTTTAACGTATTTTTGAAAATTACTCTGCCATATGGCGCTTACAGCGGTGAGAGGGTTAATAGGTACAGTATATGTGTGCCCAACACTTAAGCTTTTTATGGTAGATATATAAAGATAACGCTGTTCAGAATCACTATAATATTGGTTGGTCCACATGGTTGCATTGGTAAAGGGTGGCTTAAGGGTTGTGATCTGCATGGGCACAGTCTGGCCTTGTTCTAGTTCCTTTTTGAAATCCAATTTTTATAGTTTTATTTTTAATTTGTAATAGCCTAATCACATGACCTAGTTGTTGAATATGTGTTCCTAAGAATAGATTAGAAGCCAGCTACAATAGTCTCCATCATGGAACAACAAAGATGTTTGAGTATCAAAAGCTTCTACACGTATGTGCTGAAGGAACCATCAAGACGCTTAGCATGGGGGAAGGAAGAGAAATGGTTGATTATATTGTGACTGAGTCTATAGTTGCTTAACAAGTATCATCGCTGAGGGGTGGGGGTGGGATGGGTGGGAGGTGGGGTCTGTACGAAATCAAGGCCAGTGATTGGCACATGATCAGATCATTGTAGTTCAGGCAGCTCGAAATACCACATTTGCTGAAATAAAAGTCATAATGTTGTAGAATTTCCACCTAACTTTGGACTATTATGCATGGATACCCGAAATCAAGTACATAGTGTGTGTGTGTGTGTGTGTGTGCATAACTTCTTATTACTCCAATCCTTACAACAATATCTTCTTTGAACTCCATCGCTTCAGTCACCATAGAAACCACATCACGAATTGTCACCTCGTCTTCCTCCCCAACTGCAAATCGTGGACACATCGTCACTCTCACAGAGTAATTCCAGGAGGAGATGAAAAGCTACTCACTCACCAGATAATATGATTGGTTCTATTTCAGTGTAGTGTCTTAATACCCACACAAAAAGCTTGGCAAGATCCTATGAGAGAGTAATGGAGTGGAAGAGGGGAAGGCCAGGTGGAAAAGAAAGGGGGGGGGGGGGGGGGGGGGAAGAGAGGAAGGGAAGTGAGGAGGGGAAGGAAGGTGGAGGAGAGGAAGGGAAGTGAGGAGGGGAAGGAAGTGGAGGAGGAGAAGGGAAGTGGAGGAGGGGGGGGGGGGGGGAGAGGTGGAAGGTGGGAAGGGAGATATATAATAAAAGAGGGGAGGCAGGTGGAGGAGGGGCAATATATAGAATAGGGGAGGGAGATAAGTAGAGGACAGGAATTATAGAAGGAGGAAGGAAGGAGGAAGGAAGGGAAGTAGAGACAGGGGAG
Source organism: Cladorhizidae sp. MBARI D1340-BT2 (assembly GCA_028752905.1). NCBI lineage: Eukaryota > Metazoa > Porifera > Demospongiae > Poecilosclerida > Cladorhizidae > Cladorhizidae sp. MBARI D1340-BT2. The sequence goes on from JAQNBH010000017.1 coordinate 12,441,724, forward strand.
GTGGAGGGAAGTGGAAGAGGGTAAGGGGATTGGAGGAGGAGAAGTAGAAGGTGGAGGAGTGGTTGATTTGAGAGATATGCAAGACTTACTCCAGCTGGACTAACTTCAAAGCTATACAGGAAGGACACAATTGCTTCTTGTTATATTCACAAACCTTTGAGTAGATGAATTGTCTGAGAGGCTTTCCAGTTCCCATGACCTTCAATGGTTGTCCACTCTCTACAGCATAAACAGTTGGTAGTAACAGTTGGTAGTACAGACATGAGGCACAACACCCAAAACCAACAGCAGCTGGTATTGACATACCGAGGTCAAGATTAAATTATGCCCCACCATGCAATGGAGAACTGCTGGCCCTTACTGACACTCGGTGATGCCTTACTTTTGGCCAAGTAGCACTTGTGTATCAGTCCTGGCACAACATGGCTGTCTTCCAAGTTGAAGTTGTCGTGCGGCCCAAATACGTTAGTGGGGATGACGCTTGTAAACATGCAGCCATATTGCTCATGGTAGGCCCTGCAGGTGTGAAAATAAACGACCTCCATGTTTGGCAACATCATATAGCGTAATCCAGACATGCTCAAATATAGGAATTCTGTGGGTTTAGTTTTGTCTGGTTGTTTTGCCACTCAAAGCTCCCCGTGCGATCCTAGGCAGGATCAATACCTCCCTCCACCAAGAAAGTCAAGTCTTCATCCTGGTTTGTTGGTTGGTTGGTTTGTCTGTCTGTTAGCAGTATTACACAAAACTTACGGAGTGGGTTTTCACAAGATTTTATGGACAAATTAGGCATGGGCCAAGGACCAATCCATTACATTTTGCTGGTGATCTACATTGCCATCGCCAGAAAAGGCACGACATTGGCCATTTTGCTTAGGTGCATGATCTTTCAGATTGGCAAAGATAGGAGTGGTGGATGTTTGCAGTCTCTGGTTGCTCTTGTTCTTCACTCCCGCCCCCGCCCGCCCCCCCCCACCCTCCCTGTTCGCTTGGTACTCAAGGTTCCTGTTTCGAAAAAATCAGTGGCCATAATCAGAGTTTCAGAGAGGGGGGGGGCAAAGGGGGGCGGCTAACCCGCCTTGGAACCTTCCCCCCCCCCCCCCTCGGAAATTGTATTATTAAAATTCATTATTGATGTTGATAAACTTTGTCACATCTTTAACCATCATGCCCCCCCCCCCCCTTAAAATCCAGCCTCCAGTTGCCTCCCTTGGACAATTTTCTAAATGAAACCCTGATAATGGATAGCTATGTGCTATGTCTATTTTCTGTGTATATCTCTATTTGTGTGTTTAGAGGCCACTGGATGCCACACTAGCTTGAAAGCACTCCTGCTACAGAGTGCGGGTATCTCAGCTAGTATATATATATATATATAGCACTCCTGCTACAGAGTGCGGGTGTCTCAGCTAGTGTATATATAATATACCAGAGAAATGGGGTGTATTCGAGGTAATTAATGTTATACTTAAACTTGGGACAATTCTCAAGACTCCATATAGCTGCCACTTGCTCGATTGCACGAACCACAAATAATTACAGTCCAAGATGACATTGGGGAAGATATTTATAATCAGGCGATTTTGGTTGATAAGAGGCCTGCCTGCACCACCACACTCATCTGATATTTCACTCCAAAACACCACCACCATTGGGTTCCTTTGTACCTCAAGGTTTTGATAAAATAATACATTATTATCACGCAGCTGTACCTGTTGGATATGTCGATGATTCGTTTGGCATGAGCATAGCCACTGTTGGAGTCATGGGGCTTGCCATCGTGAACCTTGATGGCCGAGCAAGGGGAGGGAAGAGCAAAGGAGAAATAAGGAACATGTCTGAGAAGCACATCAAGTAGGCACAGATATGGGGGGAGGGGGAGGGGAGGAATAAGCAGAAACCCATTCTCCCCACCTCATCGATCATTACGCCCGTGTGCTGCATTTGTTCTCACCATGGTCTCGTCTATTGGATACGTAACTTTGTCCGGAAAGATGCACGTCGACAGACAGGACACGCACTTCTTTACCTGCGACAAAAGTGATGCTCCACGTGAAAGCACTGGTGTACCTCTTTACATTAAGTCACCGTACCTTGAACTCATAGCTACAGTGTAGGACTGTGTCATTCATTATGATGTTGTTCCTCTACATAAACATGATCTCATAATTATGCAATAGCCAATACTTGTGACCAGATACAACCTGATATATTTGTGAGCAGATATAGTTTTTTAAATAAATGATACAGTTTACCTTGACTCACAAGGAAGTCCAGCTTGTACTTCATGTTCTTGAAGAGGCCACCCACCATGGCCGCCAGATGCACTACATGTGTGGGCTTGTATTTCTCAAATATTGCCCTCGTTGCTGCCATGTCGCTATGGAGGGAAATGCATACATAAGAGAGGCCACAGTGAAAATTATCAAGTTTTTAATAATAATAATTATTATTTAATATTGAGCACATGGGCAGCGTCAGTTCCACTTTAAACAGGAAAACTAGAAGCCACTACACAATTATTGTAAATTGCCCACGAAGGAGATGCTAGAGGGATAGTGCTGGCATTACTGAATATTGGGCCAGCTTGGAGTCCAAGGTGAGCGAATTTTAGTTCCGATTCCTCATGTTGCAGGAGTGCAACAGAAACCCTGCCACTACATCCTTGTGATGGACTGGGAACATCAGAGGGAGTGGTGATGCGTCATGAATGTGTTGTTGACGGGTGTTGATAGTTTGTATGCCGAGTTATGCAAGAATAAAACCTGGTTCACAATATGGCGCAAGACTGTTGTGTACGTTCCATCTGTTGCACTGATATTGTGAACTGGTAAAGCAACTGACTACGGATCTAACACTGATATTGTGAACTGGTAAAGCAACTGACTACGGATCTAACGGAACTGAACGGATATGAAATGCAAGAGTAGAACTTGATTCAACTCTTGTGTCCGATCCGTTGCATCCGTCTATCAGAATCCTAGAACATATCACGTGTTAAACTTGACACTCTTTCATGATGTCTCTAGAATTATTGAAGCGATGAGGAACTTTCCCAACCTTTGGCAGGTCTCAGCTAGAGGCTATAAAGGTATCAGGGCCAAAGAAAATGCCTGTAAGGAAGTGGCTATCCAGGTAACTAGTTGGCTATTACCAGTTAAAAAAAAAATTCAGCTAGTGATTCCTCTTTCTGTGCCTCCTCCTGCTAGTCAATAGCAAAATAAAATCAAACTCTTCACTGCTAGTACTGACGTCCATCATTGCTGTACTGTCACACTCAGCCTAGCCCTAACACATTTAACACAAATATTATGCAGTGCAACGGAATGGATTGCTATCCGTCATATTGTGAACCAGCCTTTTGCTGCATATGTGAGAAACTCTGGCTGGTAGTGGTTAATAGTTGCCAGTCATCTGAACAAATGGGAGTTTGTATGAGTGTCACTAGTCAAGCCATAGGTCTCCATTTCCAGGACAGAGAGTCCAGCCTGTGCTTTCCACACTGGCTGGGGTTGCCGATGGGGAAAGAAGATGTGAATATCCCTCTGCCAAGCTGTGTCTGATCCTCATAGTAACCACCAAGTTGGGTATGAGGTTATTGACAGGGACACACTGCTTGCAGAGATGCTTCAGTGCATCAAAAGGAAATATCAGCCATGAGTCCTGCCACTTTCAGTTGCCCTACTGATGTGTACTACCCATTTGGAAGAGGTGGCATTCCACTGCATTGGATGTAATGGTCCCCAGCAGTGGGACCCCCCAAAAGGGATTGCCACCACCCTGGACCGTGTTGTGGGCTATGAGAGGAAATAGGCTGTCCATGCTGACACCTGCCACTCAGCTAGTTATCTCAATGTTAGTCAAGTCTTTGGGAGCCTTGGGGAGAGGAGACACTTTCGTCATCGTGACAATAGCATGGCTACAGGTGTCACAGGTTAGATATTCCACCTGCTGAATCCACAAGTCCCACCTATTCCAGAATTGGCAATTAATCCTATCGCAAAGCAACGCAACTCACTAGATGAGCCAACTTCCCATGAGAACTCCAAACATCGATGGGGCCATCTTCATCTGAGCTGTTTGTCCAATATAATGATCTCTCTCTCCACCTCTCTCTATGCATACAAAATTGCATGCAGAAGATTATTTCGACCTCATGTTTCAGATTCTACTTCTCCATGTGTCATTCATGTCTAAGAAAGCTTAATTGTATTGTGGCGTGTGTGTGTGTGTGTGTGTGTGTATCCATACATGTGTATGTGTGGCCCGGGCACCTTTGGGGTCAGCCACATGTCCCACATAATTGGAATCCGCCTGACCCCAGGAAGGGGTTTGGACCCAGTTTTGAGCCCTTAGACCATGCCCATGCCCCCTGCCCATGAAATAACATCCTTAATGGACAGATTAGGGTAGCTACAGGGTCAGCACTAAGTACGTTGTAGATTAGGATCGATTTACGAGGGCAGGTCGCCTCAAATGCCCCCTGGAGCCAACCGGTGGGAGGCACATCCAATTATCAAATCATGGTGTGACTCATCTTTCAGTGTTACATTTCATGTTATTTCGAGTGTTATATTTGTACACAAAATAACAAGGAGTGAAACTTAGTATTTGTACCATAATTCAAAACAAACCATGTGTCTCATGTTAATTAAATAAGAGTGGGTGGAGGGGAAAAAACACCTAAGCTAGTTCTATTTAGTTAGCCAGCTACTGTACTTCGGAATCAAAATTCCGTACTTGATGATTACTAAGTGATTTGTGTATGCTTATTAGAACGTAGTTCCACTATTTTCAGCACTACCGGTCTAATTCATTCTGATTGGCTAACAACTGTGAAATATCACGTCAATAGCCACAAGACTCTTAAGCGTTTAACTACAGGAAGTATGGTGAATTATTTCGTGTTATTTCATTGTCTTAGGCTCCCAATGCTTTCCGCAGGAGATTTTTGGAATATCCCGCCCAGAGGGCAGGAATTCCTATCCTACTAGTATATATATATAATCCAATTATCATGAACATATCCAGTCAAGATACAATAAATTACCAGCTATCCAACTAGATACTTACTGCATGTGACGATCGCTGTGTAAAACAACGTAGTAAAATTCTTATAGTTCATCATGTCATAATCCTATAAGCATTACATGCACTACCTTCATGATGATATTATCATATTGTAAAGATTAGTACTGAATTAGGTAGGGTTAGGACTAGGGCAATGGCTAGAGCAATGTAATCTAACAAGACTCATCAGGATCCATCACGATCAAAGAGGTTAAATATTCAACAAGCCCACTGCATGGGGAATAGAGGTAGAAAGTGCCAAAACCCTAAAGTGCGAGTCCTGGTCCACAACCATAAGTTTTGCTATAGACATGTTGGCTGCAATAGTTCTGTGGCCACCTCTTTGGCGTGAGCAAGCTGCAAATGGTCCGGACATGATACTTTAATGCTATATTAGTGAATATTTTTCAAGGTGGTAAATTCCAGAGTTTCTCAAACACCTGCCCATTTATAGCAAGCGTATCTTCCCCCCCTCTGTGCTCACATATGAAATACATATGGCAAGTGATCAAGATGAATTAATTTTTCTGTGGGGTCTAGCATAATTGAAGGCTACACTACTACATTCTTGCACCATAGTAGCACGGTCTCTTTTTGTTGAATAGTGAAAGCAAAACTGTTTCATGTGTGTTCTTTTCTTTGCGTCAAAAGGTAATTTGTCTCACCACAAATCTCCATCCTTAGAAGAAATGAAAACCCATCTCTCCTTTGGGTCAGGACAGCTCTGGACTACTTCAGCCAGAGCCCTCCCTACCAGTCCCGTTCCACCGGTCACCAGGATTACAGCCGAGGCATCTTCACTGCTAGTAGAGACGTCCATCTTCAAAAACAAATCCTGCGAGCCACACCCACACACTGTTAGTGCCAGATTTATTTCTCGCGACGACTGTTCTGAACTGGGCGTTGTCAGCTACAAGCGCCGAACGCTGTAATTCAAGGGCAGACTTGGAAGGAACGTGCTATAGTGTGGAGTAGCAATGAATGTGCTGTTCAGTATTCTGTGGATACTCCTACTGATATTTTTTATATGGTAAGCTAATATAAAGTCGGGTTTTAGTTAAATAACTCTGATGTATGTCACATTATTGTTAGCCTTCGTTATCCAGGTACATAGCAGGTTTTGTGGCCTGGTTTTACATCCTCCTGCTCCCCTTCTTAGCCTGCATCCCTGCTCTGAACCCAATCACAGATATTCTCTTAAAAGTGGTTCAATTTCCTTTGGTGGCTGGTAGGAATATTCGTGATGGGACTTTCGTCATCGACGATAAAGAGTAAAACAGAATCTGATACTCTTAACTTTAATGTGCTTTGTTATATAATAAGTTAATAAGTTAAAACCATAACAATGTTTCACTGTGGAATATATCATAGGTATATATGTTTATAGGTAATCAATTTAAAGTGTCGTAGATTAAAAATAGTAAAACAGGACATGTCGACCACTTTGTGCATGTCGACCACTTTGTGTCTGTCATTCAGGTATAATTTGATGTGCATTATAATTTGAAGAAGTGTCCACAAGAGCTGCCAACCATTCGATGCCTTTAAGACCATCTCCAGCTAGACTAAATCTCTTCCAGTCCTTTCTCAATGACCACCAGTCAGTCCCCACTGCTATTGCCACTTTTGCAGTACCTGTTTTCTTAGATAGTGGGTGAGCCACATAGTATTCTTGGTTCTCTTTGCACTGGCGACAAATGTCGCTGTGAGGAAGAATGGTGACCTTGAGTACTTGGTACGGAGGCAGGGAGCACTGTCCAGAAATGGGACATGTGCTTATGGAGGGAGAGGTATTTTGACTAGCCTGCCTAGCCTGCCATTTGATACCACATTTCTTCAGAGCAAAGTTCAGTGTGGCTTGATCATCATTTGAGTCCGACTTGGTATTGCTCATTAGATCCCACATCAACTCTGTGTGTGTGTACAATGACCATATATAATAGCTCATTATAAATTCTACCTTATGTCATTGTTAGGGCTAAGAATAACTGATTAATGCTGTAGCAAACCACTGAGGCTTCATACTTTTATGTTTTAGCACTAATAGTCATACACACTATAATATAGGAAGTGAATCTCCAGGAGAAAATCATCTAAGAATAGAGTGAATTTGAGCATTCTGAAATTCTTAGGTTATTAACTATTGTACATACCAGAATTGGGACTGCTTCTAAAGTGTATCACACCCATGCACACAGTGAAGCCCCAGAGTCGACCCAAAGAAAAGGGGTAGCTGCCAGCTGACCCAACAATGTCGCTATCTTGGTACTTGTCGAAGAGAGTTTGTAGATTTTTCATTAAAATTGCATCAGTATCATATGATGTAACATCATAGCCAAAATATGTTATCATCCTGTAGACCACAGAGCGCACGATCCAAATATATGAGTACTTCTTCTTTGTATCTTCCTCAGAGTTGGCATTCAAAACCACTGCCGGGTCAATGAATATTGAAGGGATATCTCTATGCTCTAACATGCTGAACACAATCTTGTCCAGACAAATAACGATCAAGTTTCTCAGTGGTGGTTTAATCCTCACCTGTGAAGCAATCAACCAGTTGAGCAGACTTTCCACATATTCTGAATCAGAGAAGACCACAGAGACTGATCTGGGTGGATCTTGGAGGTTCCTGAGCATCTCTTGCAACCTGATCAACCAGGGACTAGAAATAATTTCCTTGGCACTTTTGACAAAGTTGCTGTGAACAAAATATAATGGGAAAGATAATTTGGTGTCTTCTGTTGTCATAGGCTGGTAAACAGGAACAACTATGTTTGTGTTAGGAGTGATGGGTTTCACTAGCTTTCCTTTCAAAAATAGCTGCTTGGAGATGTTATTGTGAGCTGGGAATCTGTGGTGACCACTACTTTCTAATACACCAATGTCAGCTCCAAAAGTGGTAATTAGCCCATTGGCTTGCATGGCCATTTTATTCCAATCAGTACCATATTGTCCACCCTTTCTTCTGCTAGAGCCATGCTGCGCTAGAGAAAATTCCCGAGCAGGAGACGACCCGAGTACTACAATGAACATTACCATCAGCAATACTAAAACCAGGACCAGGTAGTACCGTAGAATACGGCAGTATCCAAAGCGCTTGCTCCACCGCATACTGTAGCGTCTGGCTCTGACATAGAAGTGAGGAATAAAAAATTCAAAAAGAGGAGGGGCTGTCTTTGAGCGCTGGGTGGGGGGGGGGGGGGGGGGTGCTTCGCAAGTCTGGGGCTACACATGTCACCAGAAAATTGGTGGTTCCGACGTAGAATTTTGGTCCGCCTCTGAAACCTCTCTGAAACCCCGCATCTTTGTTTGGTTGATTTTGTTATAATAATAATAATAATAATAATAATAATAATAATAATAATAATAATAATAATAATAATAATAATAATAATAATAATAATAATAATAATAATAATAATAATAATAATAATAATAATAATAATAATAATAATAATAATAATAATAATAATAATAATAATAATAATAATAATAATAATAATAATAATAATAATAATAATAATAATAATAATAATAATATTAATAATAATAATAATAATAATAATAATAATAATAATAATAATAATAATATAATAATAATAATAATAATAATAATAATAATAATAATAATAATTCAATAACAACAACAACAACAATAATAATCCAATAACAATAACAACAATAATAACAACAACAACAACAATAATAATAACTACTAATAACTACTAGTATATTATAATTAAGTAATACAGTAATATCATGGGATTGTATATAGGATTTGGAGGGGAAAAGGTTAGGGATTGAAGTGGAAGGAACATGGTGTGGTGGGTTGTTGTATGCAGATGATATTGTACTGTTAGCGAGAGATCAACTAGAGTTACAAGTGATGTTGGATGTGGTGGGGGAGTATGCAATGAAATGGAGATTTAGGTTTAATAGCGAGATGACCAAGTTAATGACAGTTGGCGGAAAGTCTAGTGGAGGAGAGTGGAAGATTAATGAGGAGAGAAAACCTTGGTGTGTGGTTTGACAGGGGGATGAGAGGAAATTTTCATTTGGAGAAGATGAAGGAAAAGGCAGAGAAATGGAGGGCAAGAATTGGTTATATGAGTAGGGTAAACGGAGAAATGGAGACGGACAGAGGTCACCTAATATGGGAGTTGCTATATAGCTAGGACATGTCTAGAGCATGTCTGAAGTATGGTGGATGTCAAGGAAGACAGAATTTGGAAAGAATTCAAGAGCGTTGGGAGGAAACTGGTTGGAGGGAGTAATACAGTTGCAGGGGTGGCAGTAAGAGGGGACGTGGGCTGGAGGATGCTGGAGCAGAGAAGGGAAGAAAAGAAAGTGTTATTTAGATGGAGGTTGCAGAGAATGAGTGAAGATAGGCTAGTGAAAAAAGTTGTGGCACTGTTAAGTGATTGTCCAGGTTGGTGAGCAGAGTTTTGTGAGCTGAAAAGGAAGTTTGGGGGGGGGGGGGGGGGGGAGGAGCGTTGGAGATAGTAGGCTCAAGAGCGGCATGGAGGAATTGTGTAAGGGATGTGCATAAGGAAGAGTGGTGGGAAGAAGTAGGAGGGAAATCAAGTCTCATGTGGTATAAGTTTAAAGAAGAGTTTGGACAAGAAAGATATGTAAGAGAATTCGGGGAAGTGAGGCTGAGATTTAGATAGGGACTCTTTGATGACAAGGCGAGGTGTGGTATATGCTGGGATGGTAGATGTGAGCTATGTGATGATGGTCTTGTGGAAGATATTGTGCATTTCTTGTTGTACTGTGGGGAGTTGGCTGGTGATCGAGAAAGATTATTGGATATGGTTGAGGGCATTGAAGGGTCTGAAGAGTAGGTGGTAGGAGGTAGGATGGAGAAATGAAGGGAGAGTAGGCCTAATGTTGGGCAGATGTGTAGCAGAGGTGATGGAAGAGGTGTTGGATAGGGTAGACAGAATTGTAATGGGAAATGTGCTCAAATGGTGGGAGAAGAGGAAATACTATGTTTGGCACCTAGGCTCCTATGTCTTTGGCACCACCCTCCCCCCCTCCCATCGTCATTCCCAAACAAAAATTCTGTAATAATCATGTTGTTGTTTTCTAGTAGTCATTGTCATTTATTGTTTGTATGTACTTAGTGATGGCCTATCTCAAAGCTCAACATAACAATTAAATTATTATTAAGTATGGTTGATTATTATTAGTGTTAGTTACTGTTACATAGTCTCACACCGTGCTATAGTATATGTGGTGGTCTTAACAGGCTCAGCAATATCAAGATTAATAATAGTAGTAGTAGTAATAGTAGTAGTAGTAGTAGTATAGTAGTAGTAGTAGTAGTAGTAGTAGCATATAGGACATTATAAAATATTATGTCCTGGGGTACCAATATTCCAGAACCCTTCATGCAACAGTTTAAACTGCCTAGCTGAAGACTGTTACTGTACATAAAGGACAAACACACATACACAATGGTATCCAGAGTGGCAGTTCCGGGCCACCTTTTTCCTGGTTTATCTTAGAGAGCCACCCTTCTAGATCCCTTTTTCTTGGGCCACTTTTCCTTCCTGTCCCACTTTCTTTCTTCTCCCACTTTTCCAGTGAGAAAAGTGAGAAGGGGTCCTAAAAGGTTGTCCTTAAGTTGAAGCCGGTAAAAGGTAGTAGTCCAGAACTGCCACTCAGTACACTGCAAGGCTTATTTTATGTGGGCAAGATATGCAATAGATTCTGAGTTCTGGGTAGTATGCCTCTGTGTGAGACTGTGATAAAGGGAATAATTTGCTCTAGAGTATATAGAGGAGAGTGGCATTTCTGGATCGCTTTTTCGTGGATCACTTTCTGAGTCACCTTCTGGACCCCTCCTCCTGGGCCACTTTTCTCCATCCCCCCCCCACACACATGCATGTACACACACACACACACACACACACACACACATGACTGCATAGCTACGGTCGGGATTATGTTTGATGGGTGGTAGCTAATGGTGAGATGACATGAGAGGAGTTGGAACTGATTGGATGAAGTCTGGAGGAAAGTGGGATCTAGTTATTATCTTGTACAGTAGAAATAGTGGGAGCTTGGCCTGAGGCTGTCTCTTTGAGAGAGTAGAGAGCTGAAAAGTGGTGAGAAGGGTGGCAAGTCAGAATTGTAGTGCAAGTTCTGAATTCATTCGAGATGTTTTAGCCTAAGTTCTAACAGAGGAACAGTAAGCGAACTAATGCTGTGTAATATCTGAAAAGTATACAACAAGATAGAAGTTACAGTCAATTAAAGCTTATTACTTTCCTGGATTTGATGAAAATGTTGTCTATGGATTCCAGGAAAGATTGGAGGTAAGAATAGCTCCATGAAAATGAAGAGACAAGTTTGAGGGGAGTGCTATTGAGAACTAGTTTGAGTAAGTGAGGGTACAACTAACAAACATGTTCTTTCTCTACTATGGTTAATCTGAAAGCTAGCCAGAGCAATATGATATCAACATTAGGTTGCACTGAGTCAAAGGAGGAAGTGGAAGAGAAGGGATGGGAGAGGAGGATATCATCTGCGTAAAGTAAGTGCAGAAGAGTTAGAGAGTGGGAGCTTCGTAATATCATTAACATAGAGAGTGAAGAGAAGTGGACCAAGAATAAATCCTTGGGGTACTCCTGGTGAATTAACTACTCTGGGAATGAGATGTGAGATAAGAAAAGGCCAACAAAATATGCGAGAAAGAAAGCTGAGGAGGTGTTTAGTAGAGGTTTGTGCAGCACAGAGTAAAAAACTTTTCCCCCTGACATCAAAGAATACTGTACTAGTTTGGGTAACACTAAGAAGCACAGCTTTGGTAGAAAACCCTCTGGACAAAATCTGTTTGATAAAACAAAAATATGCTTATATAAGTAATGAAATATGTAGTGTTCTAAACCTTTACTTATTGTAGAGAGTAGGGAGGTGGCTTAGGGGAGGATGAGAGAGGTGTCTTGGGGATGTTGCAAGATGAGAGATGTAGGAAAGATGTACTGATATGAAGAGCAGTATTTTGGCAGAGATAGTATTTGGGTCAGTTGATTTTCAGAGGAAATGCAGGAAAGAAGAAGACTAATCTCGTCCGGTGACCAGGGGAAACTCGTGAGGACAAGAGAAGGGAAGAGAGGGTGGGTGAGTGAGGGGGGAAATGACTTGTTAAACAGGTGGGAAAAAGTGTTATAGAACTGTTTGGAGTGGAGGGAAGCACAGGTCTAACTTAGTGTATGTGAGAGTGGGGATACAAAATGATTACCCCCTCCCCCCCCCACCCCCACCCCCCATCTTTTTGATAACTCTCCAATTTGAGTTTGGGTAAGAAAGAGAATAGTGGTGTTTTGAAGAGCAGAGGAGTGAAAGTGTGCTGTTATAATATTGGTGATATTTTTTGCAGAAGATCTAAGCAACCTGGCAGACGAGTATAATGTAATTTCTAACATGAATTATCTTGAGAAGGGAATGAAAGATCCAATGAGGGTTAGACTAACCTGGAAGGGAATAGTCTTCTGCATGAAACAAATCAAGAGGACTTTAAAGATGAGCCAAGAATTTCGTATCTAATAGGGAGAGAATGGATTCTCAGGGGATGATGTTGATGAGCTTATTACAAGATTTGATGAGGTGGCAAGGTAAATAGAGAATCAGAGATCAGAGGTAGAGAGTCACGTTATGGTAACAGGAGATACTTCACAGATGGGTAAGGGTGGAGGGTACGGACATAAGATCAATTATAAAACATAGGGGCACTATTTGTGTGAGTGGTGAGTTGGATAGTAGACAATTTGATTGAGAGGGGAAAAGGTCAGATATTGCATGATAAAAGGGGCACCATTTGTGTGAGTGGTGAGTTGGATAGTAGACAATTTGATTGTGAGGGGAAAAAGGTCGGATATTGCATGAATCTTATCTAATTATTCAAGAAATGCTTCCAGTCTCCTCACCAGTGAGGAAGATATTCAGATCCCGAAAATTCCACCAGTTTCCAGTGAGCTCTTCATGAAGGCCAAATCCTCAATCAATACCACCTCACACTATTAAAGTGGTCAGTGCAGAATTTAGAGCAATGTAGGTTGAAAGGTCCAACAACAAGCTGTGTACAATCTAAGCTGTTGCAATGACCTAACTTTAGGATATCAATCAGGGAAGAGATCCTTCAAGGCCTTCCCTTTTGTCCTTTCTCTTGAGAGCAGGTACAGACATTCTACCCACACCACTCAATCTATATACGAAGATTGTTGAAGATGGATCATCATTATGCAGATACAGCCAGCCACCACATCTGTCCAAAAGCCCTCCAACAAGGGAAATACACCTGGAGACATGTTTCTGCATTGCAATCTCTGGCTGGGGGTTGAAGGATCACCTAGACCCAGACAACCCTCTTTATACTGACCTTCCCCAGGGATGTGAGCAAGTGGCAACCACAGGCCACTACAGATCACTTGGGTGAAGGGAGGTAACCCTTAGGAACTAACCATCCCATAATTCTCTGGAGAGTGTGCCCAAGGATAGGCAATGCAAATCTGAGAAAGAAGCCTACCAGCAAGTGTTGGGTGATCTTGAAACTAAAGGACTGACCTCCAATCTATTCACTATAGAGGTCAGCTCACTGGGTCACTCATGAACTACTCTTCTATTCTCATCACCAGCATTAAAGAAAGCTACCAAATTCATGGGCGTTGCAGCTTGCAAGGTCATCAGCAACTCACAATCTTCAGATGAATGTATAGTCACCATCACGTCCATTGCTTTGATTATCTTTTTATGTTTATGTGTACCTACCCTTGCCAAGTTCATGCTGGTCCTTGGGTCTTTATGCTATCTAGTGTTCTAGGGTCCTTTCCCTGTTCATCAGTTTGTTATTGTATCTTTACAAATTTTCCAAAAAAATGCCAGGTGTGCCTTATCTTGAGAACTAGACTGCAGTAGATAAGTGTTCTTGGAGAGAATCTTGCATAGACAATGTTTACTAGGTCTGTTTGATACCACGGCTGTAGAGGCTTGAACAACGCCGAGTCCATGACCTGTATGTTATGACAATTCGTGGGAGGAACCGTCTCATGTGTTCAGTGTGTCTGACACTTGACAGGTGCTTGGAGTGATTCTTACTCGTGTTGGAAGTCCAACCGTAGCAGCTGCGCGCTGCAGCGGAAGGCCATGTGGCCTGCTCTTGTTGCTGCGGTAGCTTGGAAAATCAACGATTCTTACCTGGGCGAGATCCTAGCGATTGGTAAAGGGTCCGTTTGACCCAAAGGGGCAGGCTGGGCGCGCCGCGAGAAGAAAAGATGGAAATGTGGGTAAGTGGACGTCATGGTAAATAGTGGAGCCGAGAGTTCCTTCTCGACTTATTGGGAGGAACTGAAAAAAAGATGGTTTATCTTGAGTCTCATCTCGGTGATATTAATGGCCAAGGGGTATCCTTACTTAGGATCAAAAGAAGGTAAGTATAAAAGAGCGGAATATATTAAATATAGCAGCTACTATGTTGAAGTTTTTACAGGCCCACTGTATCCTGGGATAACAGTTAAATTTATCGCTGTGTCTACGATATTCTTCAACAGCGGCCTTTCTTTAAAAACTGAGGTATAGTTTATTGACAATCAGCTTCAGTAAGGACAACTGTGCAGCAAATAATATTGTCCCCTTCCTGTAACACATTGCACTTGTGTATAGTGTGCCATTTGCTACACTTCTACTACATACCTTTCTTTTTTATGTCCTGATAGGAGTTGATGCATGCAGTGAGCCAGGTTCGTCTTCACCTTTTTATCCAGAGCTACACTCTCATTTTCATTCCAGTGGCTATGACTGTCTTAGTCAAGGTGCTGGCATTTACTGACTTCATAGAAGATGCATTCTTGCAAGGGTGCGTGATAACATTAGAGATCATTCAATCTTGATGTAATGCAGTGTAACTGCATTTAATGCAATGTAACTTAAGATGTGGAAGATAAACAAGGAGTTGTACCATGAAAGGTCACCAAAGAGGAAACTTGAAAATTGATTTCTTTTTCTCATTTAAAATTTAATAATGATGGTTTAATATTTAATATGATGAGCTTTGGGTACATTGTTATCCGTAATTAACAGGCTCCATGTGGTTGGATGCATGCCCCCTCCGGTGTCCTCTGCTGTGATTCTCACTAAAGCCGTTGGAGGGAATGATGCGGCTGCCATCTTCAACTCTGCCTTAGGAAGCTTTCTGGTAAGGCTTGGCAAAAAAGTTCCACTTTAGCATCATGGGAAGTGTAATTCTTGTTCACTTTCATCCTTATATTATAAATGAATTCATGTCACAAAAATAGAAATCAATAATATGTTTTGGGAGGACTGTAAAAACTCGTGGCTATTTAAAGCATCAGTCAGCGAGAGATTGGATGATTAATACTAATAGCCGCTTATCGAGCAATGCCCTTGCACAGTTGTGATCAATTTCTTGACTGTGTGGTTTGTAGAGTTACATGCATGCACTGGGATAGTTTGATGAGACGACCAACCTTTTCCAGAGAAGGGTCTGGAGAGCGTCACGCATGGACATACCATCTAAAAAGTTGTCTGGTCGCCAGCAATTTAACAAAATGCAAACTTTCAAAGGAAGAGACGTAGCAAACTTTAGCAAATAGAGGCTAGTACTAATAGTAAATTAGTTCTCAACAAACTCTCAGTTTATGTAACGAAATTATTCCTACTGAAGGCTAGTGCTAGTTGATAGAAAAAGTCGCGAGAGCAAATTTCAAGTAAATTTTTTTTATTGAGAAGGTCATTGTAAGTAAATTAGTTGCCTTAACAAAAAGTAGGTGCTTAATATAGATACCTGCTTTATTATCATTATCAGTGTGGTGCACAAGCTAAGAGCTACATAGACATGACCCTGGTGGGCGTTGTAAAATATGATTTTGAATCTTTTTTCTGTCTTTTTTCTGTGCTTCCTTAATATATATATATATAGCCCACTGATCTGCCGGAGTAAGGAGTAGAGACGAGTTAAATGACCTGGAAAGCGATGAAGGGTTGTCTGAATGCAGCTGCTACCATAGTAGCCTATCAAGTAGATAGGAAGTGAGGAAGGAAGCTCATTCTGCAGCAACAGAAGTCAGCCATGTCAAATCAGCCTTTAGCTGTGCCATCGCTCTTTTTCTTGATCAACAAGTTTTTATTTTTGTTTATTTTAATTTTATTTTTGAATTTTTAATGGCTAGAAATACAGATCTCAGCCACGGGCACATTAGAAATTAACTTACTGAATGATGCTTTAAAACAGAGCAATTGAAATACATCTTGTCAATGTTGTGCTTGTCTTTCAACGAGTAAAAAAAAAAAGATAATGAAGGAACTGATACCTTATGCATTGCAGGGGATCTTCGTCACTCCATTGCTCCTCCTGACTTTGGTGAGTTCGGGCACTTTGCTAGCAAGTGTAGTTTCATGTGTGAAACCAACTTTGCGCTGTTTGTTGTTGTTGTTGTTAACCTGTCAAGGTCGGGACGGCCGCTACGGTGCCCTTCACAAGTATATTCTTGCAACTCTCCATGACTGTGCTAGTCCCCTTGCTGATTGGTCAGGTAAACGTGTATATGGATGTGGCATGTGTACCTACATTGATGCAGCTCCAAGTTAATTGAACAGGCACGAGGGAAAAGACTGACCTGAGGTAGATGGCTTACACAAGTATTTTGCATGGTATAGTTTAGTCCATGGCCTGGCCCGGCTCTCATTAGTTCTATGTTCACACGATTTTGTTCTTCTTGCTTTGTCCCTCGTCTCGCCAATCTTGGCTCGCTGTCACTCTCTCGGACCATCCTTCTCTCCGAGCCATACACCCTCTGCTCTTCTCTTTCATAGATTTTTTAAAATTTCTCCCACTCTTTCCTTGAAACAACATTCCTTTTCTCCTCCTCCTCTCCGATGTCGGCTGTACGATCTTGCCCCTTCACTGCGTGCGTATACTGGCACTAATGAGTTGTGTAAAGGTCATTAAGTGCAAAGTTCTCCGTTTTTCTTGATTGCTAATCGGAAACCATCGCAAATAATATCAGAAATTCATTAGATATGGACAAACTCTGCGCCATGGATGCTGTTCTGACTCTATTGACTACTGTGGTGCTCACTCAAGTTAACCTCTTACTCAGTGTTTATTGGTTCCATAATGTTGTTATGTTGTTATGTTGTTGTGTTGTAGGTTGTGCGCAGGTTTGTGAAGGACAAGCTGGAGCAACTGAATCCTCCGTTTGGGACGATCAGCAGCAGCATTCTCCTTCTCATCATCTACACCACCTTCTGTGATACATTCATCAGTAAAGTTATCTAGTGGGTGTGTGGGGGAGGGGGTTTGTGTAATTCTGGAATTCTTCATGTTAATGTCTAATAAGCTACAAAAACTAAAATCCTAAAAGCAGGAAAAATTTAACTGCGTTACAAAATAGACAAGTTGTTGCCTCTTTGTGCTGCTCGTGCAACGCTACAGACAGAGAAGGGAGAAGGGAAGCAAGTGGAATCTTTGAGAGGTGCTAGAATACGTCGACAAAATATTTGAAGGTCAGGGAACGGTTGCCTGACAAGACACTTTACCTAATAGGTACAGAAGTTGATTATGTATTGTATCCCCGTCAGTCACGTCAGAATGTAAACATTAATTTCTTGACCTCATGTTCCACGGAAATATAATTACACGAAATATTTCAATGTGGATTATTTTAAACGCGAAGTATTCCATATTTATGGTTTATATCATATTTATGGTTTATATCACGAGCATTTCATGTGCCCGAGGGGAGCATCACTAGAGATACTCGTTGGCTGCATAAGCAAGCTGCTATTACCTGTGGACCATGCAGCTAAATGTGTCACACAAGAAGGGGAGGAGTGGCAGGAGTTATTAGGTGGTTGGTCTAGCACTGATCAGTTCATGGGTATGTGGGCAGTTGGTAAGGTGTATATATATATATATATTTATAATAGAGAGATAATTTTGAGGGATTAAATATTCACAGCTAGTGACTAACAGAAGCTTTCGTACAAGAAATATTTATAGATTGGAAGCTGCTCTGTTGCTCTCCAACTCCACTCTACCATTAATATTCATGGACTGGATTCTAGCTGTAAAAACCAAGAATATTAAAGCCCTCAAAAATGTCCCTCTTTTCGGTACATGGCAGACATGTTCAGTGGGTACTTTTCTCTCCAGACTCGAGTCATAACCTCTCACTACGGACTGTTTCCCAAGTTTCCATAATAGGTGAGTCCTTAGTGGCTAAATACTCATTCAGACGTGGCTCTCCAGTTATGGAGTGTGTTTGCTTGCTTGCTTGCTTTATGCAGTGGTTCTCTGTCAAGGCATTTTTCTCAGTTTGGCTTATCTTCTTGCATCATTGTGAGTTGTTGTACAGTGTATCGAGTTCTTGTTCTTGTTCCTGTGAGAGGTGTGTAGAAGAGGGCTGGAGGAAGGGGGTCTTGTAGCTGTTCAGTACTTTCATTATTATTGTGAGTGTTTTGCATTTGAGTTGTGATCAAGAATAGGATGCTGGATGGAATAGTGGGCCCTATCTTCTTAGTATACTAGAATGTTTAAACTTCAAGTCCAAGCAAATCCAGTGAGCATTGAATGAACAAGCATATATATATATATACAGAGAGAGAGAGATGCATGTACTAGACAGACAGACACATACAGGCACGTCAGACAGAGACACATACATGCATGTCAGACAGACAGACACATACAGGCATGTCAGATAGACAGAGACACATACAGGCATGTCAGACAGACAGAGTCACATACAGGCATGTCAGACAGACAGACACATGATACAGGCATGTCAGACAAACAGGCATGTCAGACAGACAGAGACACATACAGGCATGTCAGACAGACAGACACATACAGGCATGTCAGACAGACAGACACATACAGGCATGTCAGACAGACAGACACATACAGGCATGTCAGACAGACAGAGGCACGTACAGGCATGTCAGACAGACAGGGACACATACAGGCATGTCAGACAGACAGAGACACATACAGGCATGTCAGACAGACAGACACTCAGACAGACAGAGACACGTACAGGCATGTCAGACAGACAGACACATACAGGCATGTCAGACAGACAGACACATACAGGCATGTCAGACAGACAGACACATACAGGCATGTCAGACAGACAGGGACACATACAGGCATGTCAGACAGACAGGGACACATACAGGCATGTCAGACAGACAGACACATACAGGCATGTCAGACAGACAGACACATACAGGCATGTCAGACAGACAGACACATACAGGCATGTCAGACAGACAGACACATACAGGCATGTCAGACAGACAGAGACACATACAGGCATGTCAGACAGACAGGGACACATACAGGCATGTCAGACAGACAGGGACACATACAGGCATGTCAGACAGACAGACACATACAGGCATGTCAGGCAGACAGACACATACAGGCATGTCAGACAGACAGACACATACAGGCATGTCAGACAGACAGACACATACAGGCATGTCAGACAGACAGACACATACAGGCATGTCAGACAGACAGACACATACAGGCATGTCAGACAGACAGACACATACAGGCATGTCAGACAGGCATGTCAGACAGACAGACACATACAGGCACGTCAGACAGACAGACACATACAGGCATGTCAGACAGACAGACAGACAGACACATACAGGCATGTCAGACAGACAGACACATACAGGCATGTCAGACAGACAGACACATACAGGCATGTCAGACAGACAGACACTCAGACAGACAGAGACACGTACAGGCATGTCAGACAGACAGACACATACAGGCATGTCAGACAGACAGACACATACAGGCATGTCAGACAGACAGACACATACAGGCATGTCAGACAGACAGACACATACAGGCATGTCAGACAGACAGACACATACAGGCATGTCAGACAGACAGACACATACAGGCATGTCAGACAGACAGGGACACATACAGGCATGTCAGACAGACAGACACATACAGGCATGTCAGACAGACAGAGGCACGTACAGGCATGTCAGACAGACAGACACATACAGGCATGTCAGACAGACAGACACATACAGGCATGTCAGACAGAGAGACACATACAGGCATGTCAGACAGAGAGACACGTACAGGCATGTCAGACAGACAGACACGTACAGGCATGTGCAGGTGTTCGTTTCCTCAGCTGTACTCCTTTCTCAACTCACAAAGGAGACTTCTCTGATGCTATCTTCGAAGTTCAAACTGCATTTTCCTTAGTCTGTTTCCTTACATCCTCTCATAGCATTAAAAGTGCTTGCTCAATGTCAGTCGCTCCTCAGAGTGCACCTTTGCAGTGAGACTCGTTGCTGGTGTGCTAGTGACGTACTTGCATGCGTGACTTATAAGCTGCTCTGCTGCATGGTCCTAATGCTGCATGATGCAGTTGTTCCCCTTCCTCCTCGTACAGCACGTGCCTTGCTTAGCTCATCACTTATGGGACCGGAGGACTATTAGTGTGTTGTACATGCATCTCTACATAGACGAGTAACAAGAGGGCGTGGCGAGCCTTTGATATATACTAAAGATGATTATTTTTGTGTGCATTTTGTTGTTATTGTTGTCGTCAAATTTGCAGGTTTTGTTCATTTTCGCGACCGGACATCATTGCCATTCTGTTCTGCTCCACCCACAAGTCTCTCACTCTAGGTATTAATGATAGTCAACATTTGTGATTGATCGAAGCATTAGCTTAGCCGATCAGAGAGGCTCTAACTCTCCTTAATTGGTTATCCCGCGACTTTGTTTGTGTTTTATTATATTTATAGCTACAAGTTTGCAAACTGGTCATACATCTCCATTGGGACAAGCAAACAGATTGCTTGGCTGCTCTATGTCTGCAGCAAAAGTTATGGCTAAGAAACTCATCGAGTACTTCTCAAGAGCTCAAGAGTGAAGGGGTTCAGAGCGATTCCAGGCAATAGTTGCCTGCACAGCTTCCCTCAGAAGGAGTCTTTTTAGAAACATTACTAAAGGCCAGGAAGAGACCATTCATCAGTGGTGATCATCAGAGCCATTTTTTAATATATATTTATTTTTTCATTTTTCTTTGCTTCCCACATCAAAACTGGAAGTAAATTGTTATAACTACTTACGTCGATTCAGCAGTCTACTTACTGGGCATGTGCAGGTAGAAAAAACCTGAATTTAGCTTGCATGGTTAAAGTTTTTAATACTGAATGATGGCTGGAGTAGGCCATTTTCCTGAGCATATATATATAGGGGGAAAAGGAAGAGTGTGCAGGTATACTCGGGAGCTCAATAACTGCACATGAATGCCAGTGAGTGCTTTCAAGTGGTTCAATGGTTTGGGTGTGTGAGACATGATATAGTCAGCACAGATCAATATGCCCAGGTTACAGGACATGGCAACGACAACAACAGGTGTGACACTCGTATTCCCTAGGGACATACATAGGCTGGGTGTGTAGAATTGATTGATTGGGGGGGGGGGGGGGGACAAAAGGAAACAGATGTCAACTGGCAATGTATGCTTAATGATAGCAATATGAAGGAGAGGACAGTCAACAGAAACCTTTCTATAAATGTCTGCTCCAATGTCGATTTGTCCAGGAGGTGGGTGGCATGGGTGTTTCTTCCCCCTCCTTCATTTTCCCTAATAGCAAACCGGCGTCCATCTCACCAACTCGTAGCTGTGGTGTAACCCAGGGTTTGCACAGTTCAAACTGGAGAGGATCATATGATTGCTTGCACAGTTCAAACTAGAGAGGATCATATGATTGCTTGCACAGTTCAAACTGGAGAGGATCATATGATTGCTTGCACAGTTCAAACTAGAGAGGATCATATGATTGCTTGCACAGTTCAAACTGGAGAGGATCATATGATTGCTTGCACAGTTCAAACTAGAGAGGATCATATGATTGCTTGCACAGTTCAAACTAGAGAGGATCATGATTGCTTGCATAGTTCACACTAGAGAGGATCATATGATTGCTTGCACAGTTCAAACTGGAGAGGATCATATGATTGCTTGCACAGTTCAAACTAGAGAGGATCATATGATTGCTTGCACAGTTCAAACTAGAGAGGATCATATGATTGCTTGCACAGTTCAAACTAGAGAGGATCATATGATTGCTTGCACAGTTCAAACTAGAGAGGATCATATGATTGCTTGCACAGTTCAAACTGAGAGGATCATATGATTGCTTGCACAGTTCAAACTGGAGAGGATCATATGATTGCTTGCACAGTTCAAACTAGAGAGGATCATATGATTGCTTGCACAGTTCAAACTAGAGAGGATCATATGATTGCTTGCACAGTTCAAACTAGAGAGGATCATATGATTGCTTGCACAGTTCAAACTAGAGAGGATCATATGATTGCTTGCACAGTTCAAACTAGAGAGGATCATATGATTGCTTGCACAGTTCAAACTGAGAGGATCATATGATTGCTTGCACAGTTCAAACTGGAGAGGATCATATGATTGCTTGCACAGTTCAAACTAGAGAGGATCATATGATTGCTTGCACAGTTCAAACTAGAGAGGATCATATGATTGCTTGCACAGTTCAAACTAGAGAGGATCATATGATTGCTTGCACAGTTCAAACTAGAGAGGATCATATGATTGCTTGCACAGTTCAAACTGGAGAGGATCATATGATTGCTTGCACAGTTCAAACTAGAGAGGATCATATGATTGCTTGCACAGTTCAAACTAGAGAGGATCATATGATTGCTTGCATAGTTCACACTAGAGAGGATCATATGATTGCTTGCACAGTTCAAACTAGAGAGGATCATGATTGCTTGCATAGTTCACACTAGAGAGGATCATGATTGCTTGCATAGTTCACACTAGAGAGGATCATGATTGCTTGCATAGTTCACACTAGAGAGGATCATGATTGCTTGCATAGTTCACACTAGAGAGGATCATGATTGCTTGCATAGTTCACACTAGAGAGGATCATGATTGCTTGCATAGTTCACACTAGAGAGGATCATGATTGCTTGCACAGTTCAAACTGGAGAGGATCATGATTGCTTGCATAGTTCATGCTAGAGAGGATCATGATTGCTTGCATAGTTCACACTAGAGAGGATCATGATTGCTTGCATAGTTCACACTAGAGAGGATCATTATTGCTTGCATAGTTCACACTAGAGAGGATCATGGTTGCTTGCATAGTTCACACTAGAGGATCATGATTGCTTGCAAAGTTCACACTAGAGAGGATCATGATTGCTTGCACAGTTCACACTAGAGAGGATCATGATTGCTTGCATAGTTCACACTAGAGAGGATCATGATTGCTTGCACAGTTCACACTAGAGGATCATGATTGCTTGCATAGTTCACACTAGATAGGATCATGATTGCTTGCAAAGTTCACACTAGAGGATCATGATTGCTTGCATAGTTCACACTAGAGAGGATCATGATTGCTTGCATAGTTCACACTAGAGAGGATCATATGATTGCTTGCACAGTTCAAACTAGAGAGGATCATGATTGCTTGCATAGTTCACACTAGAGAGGATCATGATTGCTTGCATAGTTCACACTAGAGAGGATCATGATTGCTTGCATAGTTCACACTAGAGAGGATCATGATTGCTTGCATAGTTCACACTAGAGAGGATCATGATTGCTTGCATAGTTCACACTAGAGAGGATCATGATTGCTTGCATAGTTCACACTAGAGAGGATCATGATTGCTTGCACAGTTCAAACTGGAGAGGATCATGATTGCTTGCATAGTTCATGCTAGAGAGGATCATGATTGCTTGCATAGTTCACACTAGAGAGGATCATGATTGCTTGCATAGTTCACACTAGAGAGGATCATTATTGCTTGCATAGTTCACACTAGAGAGGATCATGGTTGCTTGCATAGTTCACACTAGAGAGGATCATTATTGCTTGCATAGTTCACACTAGAGAGGATCATGGTTGCTTGCATAGTTCACACTAGAGGATCATGATTGCTTGCAAAGTTCACACTAGAGAGGATCATGATTGCTTGCACAGTTCACACTAGAGAGGATCATGATTGCTTGCATAGTTCACACTAGAGAGGATCATGATTGCTTGCACAGTTCACACTAGAGGATCATGATTGCTTGCATAGTTCACACTAGATAGGATCATGATTGCTTGCAAAGTTCACACTAGAGGATCATGATTGCTTGCATAGTTCACACTAGAGAGGATCATGATTGCTTGCATAGTTCACACTAGAGAGGATCATATGATTGCTTGCACAGTTCAAACTAGAGAGGATCATGATTGCTTGCATAGTTCACACTAGAGAGGATCATGATTGCTTGCATAGTTCACACTAGAGAGGATCATGATTGCTTGCATAGTTCACACTAGAGAGGATCATGATTGCTTGCATAGTTCACACTAGAGAGGATCATGATTGCTTGCATAGTTCACACTAGAGAGGATCATGATTGCTTGCATAGTTCACACTAGAGAGGATCATGATTGCTTGCACAGTTCAAACTGGAGAGGATCATGATTGCTTGCATAGTTCATGCTAGAGAGGATCATGATTGCTTGCATAGTTCACACTAGAGAGGATCATGATTGCTTGCATAGTTCACACTAGAGAGGATCATTATTGCTTGCATAGTTCACACTAGAGAGGATCATGGTTGCTTGCATAGTTCACACTAGAGGATCATGATTGCTTGCAAAGTTCACACTAGAGAGGATCATGATTGCTTGCACAGTTCACACTAGAGAGGATCATGATTGCTTGCATAGTTCACACTAGAGAGGATCATGATTGCTTGCACAGTTCACACTAGAGGATCATGATTGCTTGCATAGTTCACACTAGATAGGATCATGATTGCTTGCAAAGTTCACACTAGAGGATCATGATTGCTTGCATAGTTCACACTAGAGAGGATCATGATTGCTTGCATAGTTCACACTAGAGAGGATCACGATTGCTTGCATAGTTCACACTAGAGAGAATCATGATTGCTTGCATAGTTCACACTAGAGAGGATCATGATTGCTTGCACAGTTCATGCTAGAGAGGATATGATTTGGATGCAAATCAGGTGAGTTGGATTACTTCAGCTATGAGCACTGGTTTGTGCCATAAGTGTTTTTGTCTCCTGTCTCGATCCAATATGACGTTGACATAACACAATATAAATATCCTATTTTTATTTATTTGTGAGCTTGCAAGAGCAGAGTTGTCTAGTAATCACTGTATTATGTCTCTTGTTGACAAAGAAGAGCTTGCAAGAGCAGAGTTGTCTAGTAATCACTGTATTATGTCTCTTGTTGACAAGGAAGAGCTTGCAAGAGCAGAGTTGTCTGCACCTGCTATCGCCAGTGAGCTGCACAATGAAGACTTTGAGAGATTGCCTTTGCATTGAACGAAGCTAGCATGGAAGGAACAGTAGACAACATAACAGTCTCACTAAGCATGCCGCTACTGCAGGCTTGCGAGTTAAAATAATAGATCATGCCCTCAAGTAGTACACAGCTAGGAAGCTCATGTGTGTGTGGGTGTATACAAGAAAGAAGTTTTTATTTAAAAACCAACGACTCTGTTGGATTGACTGTTCAACAAAGAAAGGAAGCCCCTATAAACCAATTAGGTGACCTTTTGCCATTTTAAATCATTTTAGATGGTAAAGGGTCACCTAACTGCTTATGGTTCACATTGGTCCTTCCTTTCTTGACTAGTCAATCAAATAGGGGTGTGTTTTTAGTTTTTAGTTTTTATTTTGTTGTTGTTTTTAAAGAACCCTACAATATTGTTGCAAAACCAAGTAGCAGGGATGATGAACCACTCCTATTAATTAAGCACTTTATCTATGTACACTGCCAAAGCCAGCACATACAGACCATACCTTACCTTGCTGTTGTTGAAAGTCCATCGGATCAGCTACTATCGACTTGGCAACAGTTCTACAGGAGAATTCCAGAACTAATAAACAGAGCAAATGTTCTATACCATGTTCACTGCTAAAGTACACCCATATATATATTGTTGTATAGTTGCTTGCTTTTGCTTATGCTTTTGTTAGTCATCGCTAAATAATCTGACTGCTCAGTTCAAATTCAGCTGCATAGTTTGAGTTAGTCTCGCGTAGCCGGCCCTTGTAGGGAGGAAAGAAGGTCCAAGGACACTAGTGCAGTCAAGTTGTTCTTGGCCACGGTTAATGGTTGCATACTTGTGGTCTGAGCAAGCGTGTGTGTGCGTGTGCAACCTTCATGGCGTGCTTGGCATTATTTCATTTCACATGGAGTTGAAGCTAAAGATTCAGAACTCAGTCTGCTTCTCCCTCAGGTATGGTTCCAGGAGAAGCTGGCTTCACAGCTCTAACCGAATGTGTGTGTGTGTGGGGGGGGGGGGGGATGCATCTTGTTTGGTCTCCATTTGTGGTAACCCATCAACCCCTTCCGCATTGACGTTAGTTCCTTCTATTGTCAGTACCCCATTGAATTAGAGCAGCCAGTAATTTCATTCCGGTAGAACATCAGCAACACCAGGTTAAGCTTGCAGCACTTTAAAAAAATATCTTTACCCAATTCTAATTATAAAACAATGATCACAATATCAATGAGAAGCCTGACCGATGCCTCTTTTCTGCAACTGAGAAGAAGCGCCCTGATGAAGACCGAAGAATTTCAGTTGAAACATTAGCAATAAAAATCTTGAGAGCAATCTACAAAATGGATTACTTGCTGCAAGGCGTTGGGATATTTGGTGTCTTCTGGTACTATAATTATTGTGAATGGACCCATAGTACAAGTTACAAGCAAGGGAAAGAAGAGACAGATACGTCGAAGATCTTTGAAGATGATTTGGTTTTTCACACTTTCTATGTACGTTTTGTTGCTTTGTGCTGCTGGTTTACTACTTTAGTGAAGGATTCAAGGCCTGCTGGGAGTTAATTAACCATCATTTAGACATGTTAGAAGCTGCCAATGTGAGTTTTAGCTGAGAGACGAGCTTTTGTTTTCAGGCAAGTTGCCGTCTGCCATTAAAAAAAAAATAGGTCAAACCACACAAAGTAGTTGACCTGGTTTTGTTGAAGGTCTTGCTGTCTGTTGCCAAAGCTTCTCAGTGAACCCACTGTTCACTCTCGGTGAACCTACTGTTCACTCTCGGTGAACCCACTGTTCACTCTCAGTGAACCCACTGTTCACTCTCAGTGTCAGTGAACCCACTGTTCACTCTCAGTGAACTCACTGTTCACTCTCAGTGAACCCACTGTTCACTCTCAGTGAACCCACTGTTCACTCTCAGTGAACCTACTGTTCACTCTCAGTGAACTCACTGTTCACTCTCAGTGAACCTACTGTTCACTCTCAGTGAACCTACTGTTCACTCTCAGTGAACCTACTGTTCACTCTCAGTGAACCCACTGTTCACTCTCAGTGAACCCACTGTTCACTCTCAGTGAACCCACTGTTCACTCTCAGTGAACCCACTGTTCACTCTCAGTGAACCCACTGTTCACTCTCAGTGAACCTGCTGTTCACTCTCAGTGAACCTGCTGTTCACTCTCAGTGAACCCACTGTTCACTCTCAGTGAACCCACTGTTCACTCTCAGTGAACCCACTGTTCACTCTCAGTGAACCCGCTGTTCACTCTCAGTGAACCCACTGTTCACTCTCAGTGAACCCGCTGTTCACTCTCAGTGAACCCACTGTTCACTCTCAGTGAACCCACTGTTCACTCTCAGTGAACCCACTGTTCACTCTCAGTGAACCCACTGTTCACTCTCAGTGAACCCGCTGTTCACTCTCAGTGAACCCGCTGTTCACTCTCAGTGAACCTGCTGTTCACTCTCAGTGAACCTGCTGTTCACTCTCAGTGAACCCACTGTTCACTCTCAGTGAACCCACTGTTCACTCTCAGTGAACCCACTGTTCACTCTCAGTGAACCCACTGTCACTCTCAGTGAACCCACTGTTCACTCTCAGTGACTGTTCACTCTCAGTGAACCCACTGTTCACTCTCAGTGAACCCACTGTTCACTCTCAGTGAACCCACTGTTCACTCTCAGTGAACCCACTGTTCACTCTCAGTGAACCCACTGTTCACTCTCAGTGAACCCACTGTTCACTCTCAGTGAACCCACTGTTCACTCTCAGTGAACCCACTGTTCACTCTCAGTGAACCCACTGTTCACTCTCAGTGAACCTACTGTTCACTCTCAGTGAACCCACTGTTCACTCTCAGTGAACCCACTGTTCACTCTCAGTGAACCCACTGTTCTCTCTCAGTGAACCCACTGTTCACTCTCAGTGAACCCACTGTCACTCTCAGTGAACCCACTGTTCACTCTCAGTGAACCCACTGTTCACTCTCAGTGAACCCACTGTTCACTCTCAGTGAACCCACTGTTCACTCTCAGTGAACCCACTGTTCACTCTCAGTGAACCCACTGTTCACTCTCAGTGAACCCACTTGTTCACTCTCAGTGAACCCACTATTCACTCTCAGTGAACCTACATACTGTTCACTCTCAGTGAACCCACTGTTCACTCTCAGTGAACCCACTGTTCACTCTCAGTGAACCCATCTCAGTGAACCTACATACTGTTCACTCTCGGTGAACCCACTGTTCACTCTCGGTGAACCCACTGTTCACTCTCGGTGAACCCACTGTTCACTCTCGGTGAACCCACTGTTCACTCTCGGTGAACCCACTGTTCACTCTCGGTGAACCCACTGTTCACTCTCGGTGAACCCACTGTTCACTCTCGGTGAACCCACTGTTCACTCTCGGTGAACCCACTGTTCACTCTCAGTGAACCTACTGTTCACTCTCAGTGAACCCACTGTTCACTCTCAGTGAACCCACTGTTCACTCTCAGTGAACCCACTGTTCACTCTCAGTGAACCCACTGTTCACTCTCAGTGAACCCACTGTTCACTCTCAGTGAACCCACTGTTCACTCTCAGTGAACCTGCTGTTCACTCTCAGTGAACCTGCTGTTCACTCTCAGTGAACCCACTGTTCACTCTCAGTGAACCCGCTGTTCACTCTCAGTGAACCCACTGTTCACTCTCAGTGAACCCACTGTTCACTCTCAGTGAACCCGCTGTTCACTCTCAGTGAACCCGCTGTTCACTCTCAGTGAACCCACTGTTCACTCTCAGTGAACCCACTGTTCACTCTCAGTGAACCCGCTGTTCACTCTCAGTGAACCCACTGTTCACTCTCAGTGAACCCACTGTTCTCTCTGATCTGTAGTGAAAAAGTGCAGCAGCCACTGAATCAGTTCAGCTGCCAAAGTGAGTTTCAGCTGAGATATGAACTTTGTTTTTCTGTGTGTGTGTGTGTGTGTGTTTGGCATGTGCCATTTTGGGTCAAACAAATATGGGGGTTGCTATTTCACTCCCAATAAATACCATGGGGGTCAAACAAATATGGGGGTTGCTATTTCACTCCCAATAAATACTGTATGGGAGCATGGTTTCTAATTATTTCGGTCTAATCAGCCTAGGAAGGGAAGTTCAAATCATGCATGTTCCATATGATAAAAATGGCTGCTGATTGCAGCTGCCGCCTCTGGCCAATCCTATATACTGTTTCTGGAAACTTTTCTCTGGAAGGCTGCACAAGAAAGAAAGGAAGGAAAAAAAATCTGAAACCCTTCCTTTGAGTTCCTGATGGATTTTTTTCCTTCTCCAAGTTTTGTTGCAGACCTGATCTGATGGATTTTTGTTTGCTAAAGGAGCCAAACTGTGGCTGGTTGTATTTATTGGGGGGAAAGTAGTAGCTAAACTCACACTAGCCAGACTCTTCATTACATGTGTCTCTGGCAAGTTCAACTGTAAAATCTGTCACAACTGTGGGGGTGCGGTTGCTATTGGAGGGGTGGTTCCTGATAGGGAGGATATACGGATATATTTATGTGTCGTTGAGGATAAGTGCATCTAGAGAGTATGAAAACTGTGTAATATAACATGCAATGGGATTCAATCTCTCTAGTGCATGTACAAACATTGACATGCAGGCATGCAGCATGTCAACTTCAAACATTGACATGCTGGCATTCAGCATGTCGACTTCAAACATTGACATGCAGGCATGCAGCATGGCAACTTCAAACATTGAGCAGCATGTCAACTTCAAACATTGACATGCAGGCATTCAGCATGTCAACTTCAAACATTGACATGCAGCAACTTCAAACATTGACATGCAGGCATGCAGCATGTCAACTTCAAACATTGACATGCAGGCATTCAGCATGTCAACTTCAAACATTGACATGCAGGCATGCAGCATGGCAACTTCAAACATTGAGCAGCATGTCAACTTCAAACATTGACATGCAGGCATGTAGCATATCTACTTCTATGTTGCTCTCTTTTCTTTTTTATTGTGTTACTCAGGGATTCCTATTTTGAAGATCATCTTTGGTCAGTCCACAGATTTGAGCTCCATCACCCTCCCTCTGCTGGTGTACCACCCAACACAGATCCTGTTGGGAAGTTTCTTGGTCTCCTGGCTGCAGGCCTGGGTCAGTGGGGAGAAAGACAGAACCCATCCCCTTGTGGGGAACGTTTCAGACAACCAACTAAGGAGTAAAAAAGCCGTCAGTATAGAACCTTAGTACTTAGGTATGTTATGCCCCGAGGGCTTTGCAATATCTGTAATGTCAAACGACAAAAAAAAAATCCCTTCATATTGTTTTTAAATACTGAAATTTTTTAAATACTGAAAATTGTGTCTAGCATGATATATAGTACTAAGCATGTTTTCATATACGCAATTATTTAACATCTTTTCATATAGATATAGTTTGATAACTGAAACTTGTGTCAAGTTGTAAAGTTGTAACCACTTTCTCTTGCAAAAGATATATTTTATTGATAAAAATTACCATTAACCACAGTATTACCTTAATTGACCCTCAACCAGAGGCAGAAGGGGAAGGTGTAACTTGTAATTGCCATGTGTGACACTTGAGTGTGTGTGATCTGCACACATGCTCTATAGGCATATATATATATATACTACACTCAATCTGGACTATATTATTACAGCTTGGGGGCACATGTGCATGAAAATAAGCATCTGACGGAAAACACATTTGATCTCTGCTGACATGCACTAAAAATATTGGGAGTGTAACCTGGTAAATATCCATGAGCTAACGTGCTATACCTGCACCTCTATATAGCTACTCCCAAGTAATCCACTATTTAGGATTACACCACGATGACATCCAGATCAGCAGTACACTTCAGCTAGATTAAGACTGGTAATTTGACAATGCTAAAAGTACATGTATGTAAATTTGCATTCTGTGTGTGTGTGTGGTGGGTTCTGCATGAAAAGAAGACCCTTCACCATTAAAATTATGGACACCAATATCTACATTGTTTTAAATAAGTTTACAACTACACTGGAGTTCAGGCTTGCTCTCCCCCCCCCCCCCCCCCGAGATTCACTCTTTGATGCCTTTACCAGATTGATCTGGCTGGAGACAAGCCAATCTCCCCTCACCCCCACCCCTTTCTCAACTATCCTTAACATCTAGACCTCCATACCACATTTCCCCCTCTAAATGAAGCATAGATCATACATTATATAGCCGATAAGTCGAGAGGTCATCCTGTGAAGGTAGGGCAGACACTAAAAAAAAAGTGGCGACGAGGATGGGATTCGAACCCACACGTGCATAGCACAATGGATCAGCACTCCATCGCCTTAACCATTCGGCCACCTCGTCAGATAGAGGTCGTCACGCCTAATCAACTTTTATTATCACGCTCGCGCGTCACCACCTTCTTGTTACTGCCGGCCAGACACGGAGTGATAGCAGCCCCACCTGTCTGCTGTTCAAAAATGAAGCTTCCCTCGGAGTCAAAGGTAATATCATTCGTTACTATTTTGCTGTTCATAGATGGGGCCTTGTCACAGCAAGTTCCCCCCAAAAAACCCCAAAACCCGAACAGAAGTCGAGATCCTGTGAAGGTATGGGTAGACAAAAAAAGAAGAAGTGGCGACGAGGATGGGATTCGAACCCACGCGTGCATAGCACAATGGATTAGCCACTCCATCGCCTTGGTAGGGTAGACCCAAAAAATGGCGACGAGGATGGGATTATGATTTAATGTTGCTATTGCAACATTAAATCTTGCATATATATTACTATTGTTGCTATTGCATATAATGTATATTACAGCACATATATTACAGCACAGTGTGGAACTATTTAGTAACAATCTATATTTTAAAAAAGAAGTCAACAGTACTTAATTAATAAAATTATACAATATTAAGTTACGAGTGTCCCGCTGCTCGAGGAGGGGGGGACGGGAGGGGACCAAAGATCATTCCTCAGCTCACCATACAACAGTTCCTTTCTCCTCTGCCACCACTTCCCTACCCAATACATAACACACTCGCCCACCTCCTCCATCACTGCATCACTTACTCCCTCCACATCTTTCCCCAAAAGCAATGCCACCTTTCCATCCTTACTCACTCTTCTTAATTCATCCAGCCACTGTCTTGCCCCTACAATTCTGCTTACCTCATCCATCAGTACCAGCCGATCCCTCTCAAATTCCCTGCATGTCACCAAGAAATGTTCCACATCCTCTCCTGCTCCATTATCACACATTATACACCTCTCATCCCTAACTATCCCACATCTCTTCTTATCCTCTAACAACCCAGCTGATGCAGTCCTCAGTCGAAATTGCAGCCGCACACCTTCCTGACCATGCATGGACCTCACATACTTCTCCACCCCTGCACCATTCTTTGCCGATTTATAATAATTTAGCGTACTCTTTCCCGTCTACTTCCTCCTCCCAGTCCTCATTTCTCACCATCACTTTCCCCTTCCACTTGCGCACTGACCCAACCTCGTTGTTTATCTCATACTTTCTCCTCAAGATCTCATATTCTTCCCACCATCCAATTCCTCCATCCTCTCGTAGTTTATTTACAACAACTTTTCCAATCTGCTCTGTTCCAACACCTCTAATCTCTTGCCAAGCAAAACCTTCATCTCTTCCCTCCTCTCCTCTAGCTTCCTCCACCCTATATCTCCCCGTATTGCCACTCCTGCTACTGTATCACTTGCCCCCAATAGTCTCCTACCACTCTCATCTGTGCTGACTCCAACTTCTTGCGAGCATTCCGTCCTCCTGTCCACCACACTTCGGCTGCATGCTCCATACTGGGTCTCGCTAGAAGCTCCCACACCATTCTTCCTCTGTCTACTTCCACCTGCCCATTCACTCTACTCATCCATATTACCTTTCCAACCCACTCTTCTGCCTTCTTTGCCATCTTCTCTAACTGAACATTACCCCTTAGCTTCCTATCAAACCATATTCCTAAGTACTTGAATTCTTTGACCTCTTCCAATATCTCCTCACCAATCCTCCAATGCACTTCTGCCAAACCATATTCCTAAGTACTTGAATTCTTTGACCTCTTCCAATATCTCCTCACCAATCCTCCAATGCACTTCTGCTTCCTTCTTCCCTACTACCATGAACTTGCTCTTCTTGCTATTAAATTTCATCTTCCACCTTAACACATACGCCTGTACCACATCCAACATAGCTTGCAATTCCACCCCTGAGTCAGCTAGAATAACAACATCATCTGCATACATGAGTGCCCCACACCAGCAGCCTTCCACTTTGACTCCTAGCTCAGCTCTCTCCAATTCCTCTGCCATTCCCATCAAATATATATTGAAAAGAAGTGGAGACAAAGGACATCCCTGCCTAAGTCCATTCTTCACAGTGAACCACCTTGACCTCCTTCTATTCAATACCACCTTGACCTCCTTCCATTCAATACCACCGTCATCTCCACCCCACTATACAATCCTACACTAACACATGTCCTCACAAGTTTCTCTTCTACTCCATACTGCCTCAACTTCTGCCACAGTCCCTCCTTCCACACACTGTCATATGCCTTACTTATGTCCAGGAAAGCCAGATATGAAGCTTTTTTCTCGCTCTTCCTCACTTCACAAACTCCTCTTAACACCAACCACTGCTCTGAACATCTCCTCTGTCTCCTAAATCCTTCTTGTGCTTCCGTCAAAATCCTATCCTCAGCGAACACTCCCAACCTCCTTGCCAACAATTATTATTATTATTATTTGAACTTTACAACATTGAGCATACAGGCACAAAAACTAGAGAAGAGTGAAATGGCAACTGTTGAAGGATAATCACCAACTTAGTGAAGCCTGTGTAGAGTAAATAAAATGGGAATTATTGTTAAGGATGATGAATTATAAAGCAGGATAAACAAGGACAAATAAAGTGGAAAGTGCAAGGAATATCACAATCAAAGTTAGCTGTACCAGAGGAAAGTTATGATGCGGTTTTTGATGCACGGGGTAGGAAAGTGATGATGAATGAGGCAAGTGTATTCCAAAGGAGAACGAATAAAAGTGGTGTGTGATGTAGTCCGACTGAAGTTGTATTTTAGATGGTTCGAACCCACACGTGCATAGCACAATCGTGTTTAAGGCGGTAACTTAACCATTCGGCCACCTCGTCAGGTAGAGGTCGTCACGCCTAGTCGACTTTTATCACGCTCGCGCGTCACCGCCTTATTGCCAGCCAGACACCGAGTGCTAGCAGCCCCGCCTGTCTGCTGTTCAAAAATGAAGCTTCCCTCAGAGTCAAAGGCTATATCATTCGTTACTATTTTGCTGTTCATAGATGGGGCCC
The DNA here is from genome assembly GCA_028752905.1 of Cladorhizidae sp. MBARI D1340-BT2. Classification (NCBI taxonomy): domain Eukaryota; kingdom Metazoa; phylum Porifera; class Demospongiae; order Poecilosclerida; family Cladorhizidae; species Cladorhizidae sp. MBARI D1340-BT2. Next base: position 12,476,544 of record JAQNBH010000017.1, read on the forward strand.
AGTCACAGCAAGTCCCAACAAACCCTGAACAGCTGCTGTTTGAAGTGTTGAAGTGAGAGGTCATCTTGTGAAGTAGGGTAGACAAAAAAAAAAGTGGCGACGAGGATGGGATTTGAACCCACACGTGCATAGCACAATGGGGCACTCCATCGCCTTGGTAGGGTAGACAAAAAAAAAGTGGCGACGAGGATGGGATTCGAACCCACACACAACCATTCGTCAGATAGAGGTCGTCACGCCTAGTCGACTTTTATTATCACGCTCGCGCGTCACCGCCTTCTTGTTACTGCGGGCAAGACACGAGTGATAGCAGCAGTCCCGCTTGTCTGCTGTTCAAAAATGAAGCTTTCAGAGTCAAAGGTTATATCATTCGTTACTATTCTGCTGTTCATAGATGGGGCCTTGTCACAGCAAGTCCCTAAAAACCCTGAACAGCTGCTGTTTGAAAGCTTTGTCTTCAACTACTCCAAGGAATATAAAAACGACCGTGAAGAGTTGACACACAAGTTCAAAGTATTTAAGGTATCATGACAGTACTTGTAATACTGTACAGCAGCTGTTATTGCTGACCTTCTATTAGCAAAGTTTGGCAAGGCAAAATATACTGAATGACTATGAGAAGCGGAGTGGAGGTACTGCCAGGTTTGGAGTGAACAAATTCTCAGATCTCACACCAGAAGAATTCAAACGTATGGCTTTCCATTGCATATAGCCAGCCATAAGCACACTGTATTTTGTTGACTACATTTACTACATGTATAGTTTAGTTGGCCAATAGTTTCTAGCAGCAGTATATGCCCACCAGTTGCTGTGACATTAGTGGTAAAATGATTCTTAATGATAGATGTAATTTTGAACATAGTCAAGATTGGTTATGTCAAAGGAGCATACTGTTATGTTGCTTTGGCTTTCATTCCCACTACACGGTTCACAATGTAAGGCCACGGCAGATAAATTTCCTGTATCTCATCCAGGAAGTAAAGTAACTAAAAATCAATGCATACGGGCACTAAAAAACAAACAACAACCCCCCCCCCCCCCCCCCCAAACAACAACAACAACAGCTGTGTAAGCATGAAACCCAAACAGTGACACCCAAACAGTGAACCCCTGTGCTGCACTTTGGGAAGCCCTTGCTTCAACCAAAAAAATCAATGCAGAATTTAGGAAATTGCATTGTACTCTGAGTGGGAGTTTTGATAATGAGGGAGGTAGATGAGGGAGGTAGATGAGGACCAGGAAAATTATCTGCTGTGGCCTTGCATAAGGTCATGAAGCAAATCTTGAACTTTGACGCCAACTCCACCCCACCAATGGACAGAGCGGCTCAGCTGGAGTATACATCATGGCAGCTGGGGAGATAAGTTATTCTGCTATGGATATATACAAAACTATCGCTACTAACTAAACTAGCTATGACAGCTAGCAAATTATCGCTGCAAACCAAGCTGCACCGCTATTAACTATCAAACTACCAGCTACCAAAGTGCTCTAGTTACAGTCAGTAGCAAGGCCACTAGCTAACTAGAAAATGATTAGCTAACTTTATAATACTTGGAACCTGGCTTACCACCCGATTTTAGGTATTGTCTTTCACCGTGATATTCCGTATGCTTTAGCACACAAGTAGGGGGAATTTTCAGATCACCGATGAGCTTCTCAACAACATAATGTTTACTTAAGGTTATACAGTTGATGATGTAGTTCATCACATGCTAGATTCTAGCATTCTGATTGGCCCGATGTTGCATTGCTAACAGTGACTTTTTTCTAGCCAAGCACACCAACATTGTGTTCTGTTACGATTCCTCGTCTTGTCCGGTTCACAATATGACTGAACATACGGAAGGATGTCGGAATGGAAGGCAATGTTCCGCTCGGCCAATGTCATCTTGTGAATTGGTCTTTATTGAATAGTGTGCAGATTAGAACACATATCCCACTTTGACCTTTATTGGAGAGCTAGTCATACCATTAAAAAAAAAAAAAATAATATATAGTAATAATAATAATAATAATAATAATAATAATAATAATAATAATAATAATAATAATAATAATAATAATATATAATAATAATAATAATAATAATAATAATAATATTTTTGCCATGCCTAAGCTGCTGTACTTGTTACGTACTGCACCATGTTTTGCTTCATCTAAACTCACAGAGTTGGATGACATCCTATGAATGTTCCATCCCAAGTGAAATCACCAATATTCAGCTTGCTACTAACTCACTCATCTGGACACAGGCTTCTCTGCCAGTCAAGTATGGTGGTTTAGGAATTAGGAGTGCTGCTATGCTTGCGCCGTCCGCCTTTCTGGCTTCTGTAACTAGCACATTCGACCTCATCCACTGGATCTTGCCTGCCAGATTCCATGCTTGCCTCTACCCTGATTTTGAGTGTGGACTTGCCTCATGGCATCAGGATCATTCCAAGTCTCTCCCTGAAATGCCAGCTTTCTTCCATCAGAAGGCATGGGATACCCCTCGTGTGAGGATCTCATACAATGCCTTGATGGATTCGGTACAGCATGATGTTAAGTAAGTCTACTGCTCACATCAAGGCTGCATCTATGGAGGAGTCTGGGGCCTGGCTGTATGCTCTGCCTATGCCATCACTTGGTTTATGCATGGATGATGAAACTGTTCGAGTGGACACAGGCCTTCGTCTAGGTGTAGCACTCTGTAGGCCCCATATTTGTCAGCACTGCAGTACACAGGTAGACCAGCTAGGGAGGCATGGTCTCAGCTGCAGGAGAAGTCGGGCATCAGCCTAGACATGCGGCAATGAATGACATTAAAAGATCTCTCTCCACTGCTAAGATTCTTGCGGACCTAGAGCCTTCTGGTATTTGTTGTGGTGACGGAAAATGCCCTGGTGGTGCCTCTGTCTTCCCATGGAAGATGGTCATGTACTGGTCTGGGATGTTACATGCCCCGACACTTTTGCCCCATCTCACGCCAGCCTTATTTCAGGAGATCTGGTGCGGTAGCTGAGAGGGCTGAATTTCTCAAAAAAGAGAAATATTTGAACATCTTGGCCACACATCATTATGTGCCAGTGGACTTCGTTTTTGGCCCCAAGCTGCTTTTTTGGTTGCTGTGCTAGGTCGCCGAGTTCAGGAGGAAACTAGAGAACATTTTTCACACCATTTCTTGCTGCAGAGGCTGTTTGTTGCCATGGTAACACAGCAGCAGTTTGGGGAACCTCTCTTCAGAGTGTCTTTCCTGGTTCTTCAGAGTGTCTTTCCTGGTTTAACGATTATTTTTGGTTATTATTTTTATTATTATTTTTGTCATGTATATATTTTCTGTTTTTTTCCTTCTGTCTTGTGCTGTCTTGTGTACTATATATATAATAGTGATGATAATAATGATAATAACAACAAGAATAAATATATAGATATACAGGGTGCTTCAATAAATTTGATATCATTTGAGAAGTAAATATCACAGAAACTACATAGTCTAGGCAAATCAAACTGAACAGGCTTTAATGTTGAGCAACCTAACATTTATTCCTCCAAATTTGAATGAGAAATTCAAAGGTATGTGGATTCCATGACCAATTTCACAAATGTTCAATACGCGTGCTGCCTGAGACATGGCACATGCTCGACCATCGCTGGTGGTCGTCTAGATCCTTTTGCCCTGCACAGACAGCCCTCCTCTTTGAACTTTTTATGCCATGTGTCCAAATCTGCATTGCAGTTGGTGCATTTTTACAGAATGCTTTCACAAATGCACGCTGCACAGTCTTGTTCGACTGTGTTTGAGCATACTCCAACACACAAAACTCCTTTTCTTTTCTAGTGAATGGCATTTCTATACCTGAAAAGATAAAAACATTAAACATGAAATTTTGACCTGTTTCTACACATGCTATTAAAATCTGATGTCATTTGAACCATTATTGATTTGAACCATTATTGGCAAAATTATTAGATTGCGAAATGATTTTTTTGAAACACCCTGTATATTAATACAATAAAATAATAAAAACGCCCTCCAATATGGCAGCCATTGCTATGGCAGTGAAAGTGCCCATGGAAGAATGCTATTAACTAAAGTGACGTTTTGTTATCTGCTACAGAACTTCATTTGTCTCCTCAGAGGAAAGTTTTGAATAACAGTTTGATACCAAGATCTACTCCTCAATTCTCCGAGCTCAACAAAACCCGTTTTGATTGGAGGGATCGGGGAGTTATTGGACCAATCAGAGACCAGAGCAAGGTAGGGGAGGGTCCATATGAAATTACTAAAATGTAATTTTTTGTTATTTAATTTTTTTAAATTTATTCACTTTATAAATGGATCATGTGATTGCTTGCGTGCTTCAAAAGTGTGGCAGCTGTTGGTAAGTGAAGGTGATGGTGTGGTAGTGTAGAAGATGGTGCTAGTCATGATGGGTCTATTCCCTCTCCCCCCCTCCCCTTTCTTCCAGGGCGTTCGCCGTGGTTGAGACGATCGCAAGTGCATATGCTATTAAACATAACCAGAAGATGCTTCAGCACATTCTGAGTTCCCAGCAGCTGATATCATGTGACTTTAATCCTTCCATTGGACTGGACGGCTGCAAGGGAGGTGTGCTGCTGAGTGCTATGATGAGCTTGAAAAAGGTTGCTGGAAGAGAAAAGAGTTCGTAGTCATATACCCTATTAAATTTGTACATAGTTTGCTTTCAGACAAATGTGTTATATATGTGTGCATGCAAAGGACCTCTACCCATAAATTTTCAGTAATAAAAAGTCCTTTATGAACTAACCATCTTCCCCCTGGCTATGACTATTCAACATCACAAAGTAGAGAAGATGTTAGGAGTCGCGTTGCATGTGGTCTGTTTGTGTTTTATGCTGTTGCTGTTGTTTTCTTGCAGACTGGGATGGTACTTGTTGATGACAGTGTCTACCCCTTCAGGAGCAAGAATGGAGAGAATTATGCATGCCAAGGTGGCCTGTAAGTGCACCAGAGCTCAATGATATGCCATTCTACTAATGGAGAGAATTATGCATGCCAAGGTGGCCTGTAAGTGCACCAGAGCTCAATGATATGCCATTCTACTACTCTGCCATTACTACTACTACTGCTACTGATATTACTACTACTGCTACTGATATTACTACTACTGCTGTTACTCCTGCTATTACTTACTACTGCTATTATTACTCCTGCTATTATTACTATTACTGCTGCTATTACTACTACTGCTGCTATTACTACTACTACTACTATTACTACTGCTACTACTTCTATTATTTCTATTACTTCTCTATTACTACTATTGCTACTACTACTGCTATTACTACTATTGCTGCTGCTACTGCTACTACTGCTACTATTATTACTACTACTGCTACTACTACTACTACTACTGCTATTATTACTACTGCTGCTACTGCTACTATTATAACTACTGTTGCTACTGCTACTGCTATGCCATTTGCTTAAAAAAATTCCAGGCCAAACAAAGGAATAAAACTGACGAAGTTCTCGTATTCTCAAAAGTAAGTTTAGTTGTGTCCCTTCAGAGAGTTCAGCGTGTCTTTTTATGGGGTGGGTATGTGCTACATGTACACCTGTCTCGTGCAGAGTTCAGGGTGTCTTTTTATGGGGTGGGTATGTGCTGCATGTACACCTGTCTAGTGCAGAGTTCAGGGTGTCTTTTTATGGGGTGGGTATGTGCTGCATGTACACCTGTCTTGTGCAGAGTTCAGGGTGTCTTTTTATGGGGTGGGTATGTGCTGCATGTACACCTGTCTCGTGCAGAGTTCAGGGTGTCTTGTTATGGGGTGGGTATGTGCTGCATGTACACCTGTCTAGTGCAGAGTTCAGGGTGTCTTGTTATGGGGTGGGTATGTGCTGCATGTACACCTGTCTTGTGCAGAGTTCAGGGTGTCTTGTTATATGTACACTTGTCTCGTGCAGAGTGGATTTGCTAACGATGTCCAAGTGGCTGCAGTACAGTCCACTTACCACTTCAGTGAATGCTATTCCTTGGCAGGACTATATTGGTGAGTGTGTATGGGAAATACAGCCCAAAAGTGCATGTGAGTAGGCCTCTCCTATATGCCCTGCAGTGTGTAGAACTCTACTACTGTATTTTCTCTAATAAGGAACCGTGGCTGCTATATACTGTCGATTACTGGAAGGGTGGTTACTATTGTGTAAGTTTAGGTGGTAGTTTAGGTGGTGTATGACAACTTCTTTTTCTCCTTCATTGCCAATGATTGCAACAGCATGCCGACTTTAATAGCCTCTTTCTAGCCAATCCCTTCAACTGGCTGTCTCTTTCTGGTAGATGGTGCTGTTACTGGAAGCTGAGGAAGGTTGCACGTCCACTGCAAGACACTCCGGTTGCCTTTGTCTTTAAGAAAGGAGTGGGTGGATTTTTTAAATGTAGGTTTTGTTATAGACCAGTCACCTAGTTCTTCTGTTCACTTTCTTCAATGGAGGCTCTTCTTTAACTTATTGTTTTTGCATTCTAATGAGATGGAAACAATTAAGTAGTTCTAGCTATAAATTTGATGCAGTAACAGCTGGAGCGGCGGTTATAATTAGAGGGCAGTCTCTATTAGAAGATATGGTATGTAGTGTGTTTAAAATTAGTTCACAATGAGCCACATGCACTAGCACTGCGATACGTTCAAATAGATATTCTGACACGTCCGCAGTGATATTGTGAACCGGTCTCAACACTAGAATACTATGGTGTGTTGGACACCATCTGGTGTGTATTCACTACAATATAGTTTTGTTCAATGTTACTCTGTGTGTTTGATGTCTACATGATGTGTGTGTTCTCAACACTGTAAACTTCTATGTGGTTCTTTCCACACAGGAGGAGTAGTTCAACATCATTGCTCTGACACGTTTGTGGACCACGCAGTGCAGATTGTGGGCTACGACTTCACAGGTGCGATAATAACACGTTATCCACAACAAGTATCACTTCTAAAGGTGGCAGGTTTGTTATCGAAACCAGTCACTTTAAAGACAACGAATGTCTCTTATTAAGGCAGGTTCATTTCAAGTGATGTGATGCAATATGTTCGACGTTCAAGTTGTCCAAAAAAAAGTGTTGCGTCGCATCATTTATGAATGTGACATATTCTTATACCAATCTTTAGACATCCACTCCTGTCTAAACCTGGAAAAAAAAGATGCTCTTTTGCACTGTCAGCACTTGTTAGAGTCGTGACAGATTCCAATGTCACACAGAAATGTTGAACTCAAAATTCCGTAGACACTCAGAAACTAGGAGTATTTACCCCTCCTCCCAGACAATGCTTCTGGCTGGTGAAACTAGAATCACACTCCAGTCTATATACTCTCAGTTGTGCTGCTGCTGCTGTCATGGAGGACAAGGTCTAGACACTCTCAGTTGTGCTGCTGTCATGGAGAACAAGGTCTAGACACTCTCAGTTGTGCTGCTGTCATGGAGGACAAGGTCTAGACACTCTCAGTTGTGCTGCTGTCATGGAGGACAAGGTCTAGACACTCTCAGTTGTGCTGCTACTGCTGTCATGGAGGACAAGGTCTATATACTCTCAGTTGTGCTGCTGCTGCTGCAATGGAGGACAGTTCTACAACTCAGCTTATTGCTCAGGATAAGCTTTCCATACATCAGCTGCATCTTTGCTGACACGATAGCTTCCCTGATGGGCTCCAAAATCCTCTACCATGTGAAATTCACGAACCTCACAAATGCTGGACAACTGTGACTTTGTGCTCACTAAGACCAGTTCTGCAATCTGATTGGTGCTGTCAGCATTATGTTAGGGATTCATCAAAATCTGGCATGGTTCACCAGCCCTTTTCTCACTCCCTCCCTCCCCCTTTCCTCCGCCCATAAAATGCACCCATGACACAATCATGCTATAAGAGTGGTGCTTGTGCTGCCAGTTTTGTGTCTATCTACGATATTTTATGTATCTTCAGGTCTAGTTTGTTTCCTCTTGTAATCACACCCTCAGGAGACGTTCCGTACTGGATTGTCCGCAACACATGGGGTCCAAACTGGGGAGAGAACGGTTACATACGCATACTCCATAGCAACAGGAACCTATGTGGTAAGATGCAGACAGTTCCGCCATAAGCGCTGGTTGTTAAGCAAGACGCTCACAGAATCAGTTTGGCAACAAAGTGGGCACTCAACACAGAGCAGCAGTTGAACAAGAAATTGTGAATTACTGAGTATGTGTAGTGAACTAACATGGGCTATGGCAAGTTGCAGAGCAGAGCGTGGATAGTGTTGAATTGATCTACAAATTAGTCACCAGCAAGAGGTGAAACACTACTTGAGAGCAGGAGACATGTAGTCACAACTGCCACTCAATAAAAAGCAGGTGCTTTTAACATAAAGTGGCCTGCTTATCAACCAGCTTAATTCTTTTAATTTAAGGTATATGCGATGCATGTATGCTTTTTCATGTCTCTGCAAAAATAATGTGTTAATGTGCACAAACACCAAGTATGTGATGTGCTATTCATGGAAGGTAAGCGAGCAGCACCTCTGCCAAGACCTCCTGCTTCACTGTTGGTGGTGTTGTGCAGTTGCTTAAGTTTATGATTCTCTTATGCAGGCTTGCAGAATGAGGTAGCCGTGGTGTTTGACACTGTGGGCGTGAACCTGTGAATCCGTTGCCATGGTCCAATTTTACCACTACAAAAAAACACATATTCCCAAGATCAACTATTGTTGCTCAGTTCCATTTGTTTATAGATGAGTAGATTCCACTTGTGAATGTTGTCTTGTTATTTATATTACTATATTATTTGTGTATACGAGATCATTTTTGTATGCCACCATAAGTATGCTATATATGTACATATATACGAGAGATGATACACTTTTGTTGTGCATATTTCTCTTTCAATCAGCTTTTTCCCCTTCTTTTATTGCCAACATTTCAACCGAGATGCTTCAGCCTTCATCAGGATGAATTATAGTATATGTAAGGATATAAATATATATACAGTACAAGGCCGCTTATCCGAACATGTTGGGTAGAGTCTTCAGAGTAACTGAAGTTCGGATAGCTGAACTTCAATGTGGAAGGTCTTCAGCTTGTCCTTGCTCCTAACAAAATCATGGACGGTGCACTTTCCAACATCTCATTCCCGTTACTCTAGCCAAACTCCCCCTCCCCCCCCCCCTCCCCTCCCTCCCCTTCGTCACAAAAATCAACGCCCTCAATTTTCTACCCGCGCGCTTGACCACGTAATACATTTTTAACGCTTATTGAAAAAGGTGATCTAATGTAGGTCCCTCCACTTTAGGGTCTAGTAACTTGCCTATCATTATCCTATGAAACATATTTTAGTATCAAAAGAGAGCACACAGAGAGACCTATCTTTTGAGCTATATATCAAGTCCGTACCATGAAGTTTGCAGAATCTACGGAGCTCTAAAGTTGTAACCACAAGTAAAATTTAAAAAAATGCCATTGTCCCCCCTGAATTCAGGTAAGGCGACTTCCCGGGTGGATGGTGTGTGCAAAAGCCACTGTAAGTCCAGAATAGAGCACCCAAATCTTCTGTAACTTGGAATCCACCTTTCCAGTATGTTGAAGCATAGTTGGGCAAGATTTTAAAAAATTTAAAAAAATGTAAAATGCAAAATTTAAATCTGACCTAAAGTACCCCCTTAATTTACAGCAGGATTGATTTTCAGTGGGGGGGGGAGGGGGGATGTTGAGTACCATTCACAATTTCCATGGTCCACCCACTTATAATCATGCCTGGTTTAGGGTCGGGGGTCCTTGGTCCTGGCACAGTCCATGGTGTGCGTGTTCTATGAATGCATTCTTATTTGTACTAATTATGCAAATTCTACATATAAAAAAATCATGATTTACATTTACAATATTATATATATATGTGTATATATAATTATATATTTATAATGTGATTTAATGGTGTTATAAAGAGGACATGACATTTACAGAATTTACTTGTTCCTGGCTGGACTTCTGTTGATGGCTTGCTGCACTCGCTGAGCTAACCACTCCACGCCCTCACGCAAACCTTCCCTGAGAGCAAAACATGTCAGCATTACACCATCTAGATCTAATCCACAGACTACTGAGTTGGGGGCATGGCACTCGCTCATGGTCATTGTAATGACATGACACTGAGCATATAACACTGGCACTAAATCTGGTGTTATGAGGAAAGGCCCACTTCACACAAACCCTTCCAGCCACACATTATTAGCATTAGGTCCTAGTTCACACATACCTGCATGAAATAAGTGTTATCCTCGATTAGAACAGAACATGCGCAGTCTATTAATTTCATGGAAGCTAGCTGGGCATACTGTTCGAAGGCATGCTCTACTATTTTAGCTTGCAAGCCTGTAATACCGGCATGCATGCAATGACCACCAGACCAGGTACAATGATTATTCACGTCTATTATTCCTTCCAGGTCAGCTTTAGATGGTTTCTGGATGTCTTCATTGGCTGTCTCACTAGTGATAGCGGGTGCTGTACTGGCTGCTACCAGCCAAGACTTGCAGTACATGCAATCGTCTGAACCATTCTGCATGCATGCACAGTCTAATCGGATCGAGGGCACTAACTATTTCACTCAAGGTAGTAATTCACTCAAGGTAGTAAATGTGCGCAGTCTAAATGAGGGCATGCTCTAATTGAGGACATATGATCACACGAATGGAATGAGTTCAGAGCAGCATTTTCATGCCACATGCATGGGGGGGGGGGGGGGGGGGGGGGGGGGGAATGAGGGAGATTATATTCCGCCTCTTGTAAAGTGCCCTAGCCCACTCAGAGCATACGGTGCACGACGCTCAGAGCATACGGTGCATGATTCTCAGAGCATGTGGTGCACAACGCTCATTCCCATACCCTTTCAAAGCTGATACTCGCTGTATCTTGCAGTCTCTGTCCCCAATGGACTCGATGCTGGTGTTGAAGGCGACCTCCACTTCAGTCAGCGGAAGAGAGTCCTACGAGACCAACACAAGAACAAACATTGACATCTGTGTTAGCTTAGCATTGGACTCTGCCCGAACTCACAGGTCTGTCCTGCTTGTTGGCGAGAATGAGGAGAGGAGCTCCTTGCAGGTCAGGATGAAGGATAACTCGTCCTATAACACAGCATGCATAAATAAGTGGAATTATATATATATATATGCAATGTAAGAAGAAATGTATCATGTCACTAACTTCCACAGTCCAGTCAGGGTTATGTATAGGTAGAAGTATAGGTGGATATCACATCTGCTTCATTGCATGTGAGCAGGTTACAGGGATGTTTATGGAGCTCACATCTGAGCTTCATTGTATGAACAGTGCCTGCCAGCATAAACACCCCCAAATAAGAATGTTAATAGCTTTTTTGTTGTTGGAATTATCTGAAACTATATTTTTGAAGCCTACATGAAAAGCTGCTCCAGACAGTAATTCTCCAGATCCTGAAATTAAAAGATCAATCAGAACTGTTTGACATGGACACCAATGATGTCATTGACCTACGTGCACTCAAAATAATTGCAGTTCACAATTATTGCAAAAGTGGTTTCTTGAGTCGACTGTTCTCAGTTCGAGTCAGTAGTAAGTTCCTGCTAATAAGCCTTGGGTCACAAAAAGAAGCTGTTCGTTGCGGATGCTATAGCATATACAGTATTTAATGAGCTTAAATTGTATGCAACTTTGTAAATAAGTTTGTCTTGACCGTTTTGTAGCCCCCCCCCCCCCCACCCATCTAATAGTTATATTATGGGATAATATATTGAACTCGGTTGGACAAAAATGTCTATTTAAAATTTCTATTTGAAGTGGGTAACCAATTTGATAGTCGGTGCATATCTATTGAAATCCACCTTGACCACTTCGGAGTGTTACTTGTCCCCCCTACAGCCGCCTAGAAAATTCTGATTTCAAGGTTTACCCCACAAACACTTTGCTGATATACTTGTGGTTAATACCATGTAGAAGTTATTAGTGTGACTGTGTGTGCCAGGGTTTCTCCTAACTGACCAAGTCTCAGAGTGTACAATGATTCCTATATGGACTTACGTGCAATATGTGGAAAATGTATCTGGAGATGTTTATGCTGGCAGCTATAATTGTTAGAGCACAAGGAACATGGAGCTCTTTCTTTCTGCGTGCTTACTTTTGCAAAGTTCAGGAAGCATGGCTACACGTATACCCATGCTCGTTGACTCCCTAACACCCTCCCGAATACCGTTCGCACTCCCCTGGGTATGCATGCTGTGTTCACATGCCATGAATCCTCTAATAGGAACAGTCCTCACGAAAGTCCATCTACCTGTGATGACTATTGGAAGGGAAGTTACTATAGGGTGGATACTATTATATAAGTGCTGGTAGTGGGGGTATAGGACTTTTTAATGATCGCCAATCGCAAACTGTGTCTTCAGCAGTCTCTTTCTCTCTTTCTGAATGTTACTGGAGCTTCTGTTGAGGAAGGCTACATAGGGCACCTGTGTCCACCAGGCAACGCTCTGAATCCCCTTCACTTTTGAGAAAGGAAGTGCTTCTGGATAGATATCTTTGCTTGCTTACTTCAATGGAGCCAATCAACCGAACTACAGCTTAGATATCTTGTGTTTGTATTCTAATGGTGGAAAAGGTTCTAGCTATAAATTTGTAGCCGTTACAGCTGGAAGGGTGGCTTCAATTGGAGGGCCGGTTCTTATAACCATGGTTACAATTAGATTGGGGGGGGGGGGGGCCTTATAGAGGATATTCAATTAGCTAAACCATAGATCACATATTGGACGTCTATGACAATTTTAGTACCAAGAGAGAGAGCATGTAGCCAGGTAGAGCTATATAGGGCAAGTGCACATAATAAAGTCTGTTCTACTGCGCAAGGGAGGTGTGACTTTAAACTGTATGGGAGGGGAAGGGGGGGGGAAGAATGATACCATTTTTTAACACACGTTGTTACGACTTTGGAGTGCCATAGATTCTACATACTTCACTCTACACACAGCTCGGAAGATACGTCTCTCCGTGTGCTCTCTTATGGTTATACCCATGCGACATTTTTTTTATTGTCAAAAGAAAACGCACAGAGATCCATATTTTGAGCTATAAATATATCAAGTTCATATCTAGAGTGAAGTGTACAGAATCTTTGGAGCTCCAAAGTCGTAACCACAAGTCTTTTTTGTTATTGTTGTAAAAATAGTATCGTCTCCTCTTAACACTTAGCGGACCGTTGTCACGAATTCGTGACACGCGCGCAGGCGTATCTATAAGACCATTGTCACCTGTAGACCACCGTCACGATATCATGACAGCCACTTCATTTTGACCACGAAGGGTTTTTTACTCTGGTTCGTGGTTGTTAGCTATGAATGGCCTGTGGTTATGATACCCAGACTCTACTAGAGAGGTTATTGATGATAATGGCATTGGTGATTGTACATAGACTCAAATAGTTGTAGGGATGATGAAATAGATATGAGTAGCAATTTTTATGAGACCAAGGATGAGAGTGCAAGTATGGATGTTGGAGCAAGTGGAAATAGGGGGAGAGATACAGTGATAGGACTAAGTCAGCAGATGTCAATGGGAGGTCATCGTAATAGGGGAAGAGCTGCAGGTAGAGGACAGCAGAGGAAGGGAAGAGCTGCAGGAAGAGGACAGCAGAGGAGAGGAAGATCAGTTGGAAGTGGAACCAGCCGTGTGGATGCTAGCCAATATATGTGGACAACTGCTGGGGAAGGTATGACATTCCTGGAATAAAAGAACAATAACAATTAATATTATAAGGTATTACACAGACAAATGTTTTATATCAAGCAAACTTTACATATAAACCATTATTATTTCTTTTTAAATTCTAGATGACATTGCAGAGTAGCCCATACATCCTTCAACCAGGACCTAATGTTCCTTCAACCAGGACCTAATGTTCCTCCATCCTGCCAAAGTGCAGAAGATTGTTTTCAACTATTCTTTGGTCCAACCATGCTAAAGTTTACCATTGACAGGACCAATGCACATGCCGAGCTGAAGTGTGCCCAAGAACAGCTGAAGGGCAAACAGGCTGAATGGCAAGGGACACCATTACCAAGTGTGAGGAAGTCAGAGGTGTGACTGTGCTTTCTGCAATGGCAGGATGGCACCAGACACCTCACCCTGTATAGATGTGGTGCCTGCCTAACACACTCCACACCTACCACTCACAGAGGACAAATAAAACAGAAGACTGAATCTATATAAGTATACCTTCATCCTAGTTTCATGGTTATGATTACATGACAGATGTTGCTTCATCACAGATGTTGCTGCAATCCTATATGTAAAATATATTAATAAGTGAACAACTGAATGTGAGCAAGGACTATATAACAAAATCACACAGTGTTCTCAGGAAAGAAAAGGCTATTTAGCTAAGCTAGATAGCCATTTAACTGCTAACTAGCTATATGGGGGCGCTAGCTTGCTAGCTACTTGGGTGCTTTAGCCAGCTAGCTATATGGGAGCGCTAGCTGGTTAGCTACTTGGGTCCGATAGCTAGCTAGCTACATGAAGCGCTAGCTCGTTAGCTACAAGGGTGGGCTAGCTAGCTATTTAGCTACGCTAGCTACTATTCCTACACTATTTAGATGCGCTAGCTAAACTATTTACTATTCATACACTATTTAGCTTGATCTAACAGTCATAAAAGAAACCACTAGGTTTATATTAGCTGAAGTAAAGTTACTTACTCACCTTGGTAACAAGAGTTCTTCGCTTTACTTTTTAAAATTATTATCAGCTCATATACTTGAAAAACCTTTTGAGATTTGAGTAATGAAGTACCAGTAAGTAATCATAGAGAGGAGTAGCACCTAGAAGTTGTCTATCAAGCATCCACTTCTTGGAACACGAGGAAAACTAAATATTGCCCACCGTTAAACGCCCGGTCTCTGGGAATAGATGCGCGTTCGAATTGAATAATCTCGCGTTGACATTTCAATTAACGTGTACGGTCCGCTAAGTGTTAATAGTATCTACACTATGGTGGGTGGTGACACTCCACCCACTCGGTCAGATCATGAGCAATTTGAGACGAATGAGTGCGTCAAGTTAATTGAAGATGCAGTTTAGTCGATACTGGGCATACTGAACATGATGGTGGGTGTGTCATTGAAATGGGCGTGGTTACATATGAAGTTGTGCAGAAGCCGTCACTCATATAACTGCAACTCCATAACTCCACAACTTCACTGTACCACACTCTTTCAGACTTACTGAATGTTTCAGAGGATATGGCCAGGTTCTCTGGGTCACATGAATCCACAACATAGATGACACCATGACACTCTGCATAATACTGAGGAGGGAGAAAGGAGGTGGGATGAGTGGAGGGAAGAGAGGAGCGAGATGGAAGTAAGTGGAAGGAAGGAAGGAATGGAGGATAGAGAATGATGGCAACAGAGGAGGAGAGTAGGAATGGCAGAGGAGAGACGGAAAGAGAAATGATAGGGAAAATAAGAGCAAAGAGGGAGGTAAAGGGGCATCAGCCATAAGCATAACTATCTTGCTTTCCTTTCATTTACTACAACACATGGGAACATGGGAAGAGTGATAATTAGTCTCTGCCGTATAGTTCCACCAGATTGTCATTGGAGGTGTAGGAATGACTTTCATCATAGGGGAATGGCCATAGCACAGCCTAAAATGCAGACTGAGCTCCAACACCAATATTTTTGGATGGACTGCCCAGGAAGGGGTTATTCTGAGATGTCCCTCTTTAGTTTTGTAAGGGTTAAGGTCAACTTGCTGGGGCTATCCCCATCTGTCATTCCAGGACAGTCTTCATCTGGATTCATCAGACTTACAAAGATATGGACTAGGGCTAATATTAACACAGCAAAGAGCATTCTCTAAGGTTTTACTTACTTTGTCCCAAAGACTTTGTAAGTCTTCTTGCCCACCTAAGTCCCAGAAAAGCAGTCGGACAGACGATACGTCAACTCTTGCAACTAGATATTCATAAACACATAAATGCTATTTTCTTTTTCTCTTCATCTTTCTTCATTTAAATAAACATGTGTATCCTACCATTCAGTCCTACTGTAGGGGTAACCTTTTCCAAGGGCATCCCATTGTAGTTCCTAACGTAAATGCTTTTTGTCTTCTCCAGAAAAGTCTGCACAGCCACGAGACCAAGATAAATAACAAGAACACACAAGTTTATCAAAAGGTAACCCACCGTTTTCCCAGCATTATTCAGTCCAAGTATAACGACACAGTATTCGTCCTTTCTGAAGAAGTACTTCCACAAGCCTCTCAACAGGGTGAACATCTCAAACCGCAAAAAGGAGGGAAAATGTTTGGTAGTGGTCGTCTGTTACGATATTTCGTGGGAATTGACGATATTTACCTTGCGAGGTATTTTTTTCGCGCCAACCTACACCCAGTGGTCATGTCGAACAAGCCGCCTTGCAAGTACGGAGCATCTTGCTATAGAAAGAATTCCCATCATTTGAAGTCCTTCTCTCACCCTAGCGAGGAAGAAGAAGCTTCGCGAGACAGTGCAGGTAGGAAAACTGCCTGCACGAGCAACATAGGCAGTTTCCATACAATAATTATGCAGATCCCACCCCCAGTAAAAGACAAAAGTTGGATGAGAAGGATTTGTCAACTGGTCAACTCACCCCCTCAGTTCTGGAAGAGGAACACCCTGGCCCGAGCAATGTTGATGACCATACATCCAAGTAAGTTATTGGGTAGCTGCACAATGGAGCCAGCTACAGCCCAGTTGTAGATGACCCTTTACCAATTCCTATGCTGGTAAAGATAATTTTTTTTGTTGGCTCATGGGTTCATGTGGCTCACCTAAACTTTTATCTTTGCAATCTCCACGTTTATACTTAGAAATGATTATTTAGCTGATATTTCAGCCACATGCTTTGGCTTCAGGGTGATAGTGAGGGGAGTCAGTATAACTACAAGTACTGCCTTCAAAGGTAACAAGATAACACAAACTTAGTGTGATAGTGAGTGGTAATGGTGGTGTTCAGCTACTACGAATGAGGTTGTGGTATCTATAATAATAACAGTATCGATGGTAATAATTATCAGGAACTGCAAACCTCTGCCACTTCATTGGTAACCCGTTGCCATGTTGCGTAATTTGTAAGCTATTGTTGCCAGTTGCCAATGCGAAGCACATGTGCAAGGTATAAGGTATACCTAAAAAATGGCCGACAATCGTGCCAATGGTGGCTCTAACAATGTTTAACCCCGGATCCACCAAAATTAAATGGATTGGTCCTTGACCTATGCCTAACTAGTCCATAAGATTCCGTGAAAATCCACTGTAAGTTTTGGTGTAATCTTACTGACAGGCAAACAAACGGGGACGACTCAACCTCCTTGGCAGAGGCAATGAGTTAGTCACCACCATGCAAGTAGAGATGTGCAGGGAGAATGACCACCTAGGCTGAGTGCTTTCCAGCAATGGATACCCAGTAACCTTCATTGATTCGGCTTCCATGAAGTCTCCTAAGGGAGCATGGGGAGAGAATATGGAGGAAAAGAGAGAGAAATTAATCTCCACTAGCCATCCTTCTGTATGTGCAGCTGGCCTAAGTGAAGACATCAGGTGAGCGTGTTGGTTTTCAAGTGATCTAAAAGCACGGATTTTCCAGGTCAAGGATGGCTTTACCATGCAACATGGATTTGTCTGTAATATATCACATTCCTTATGACTCTGGGAAGATTTATGTTGCAGAGACAAAGAAGAGGATGAAGGCCAGAGTTTAAGACTGTAACGAGAAAGTTGAGCTGAGAAAATCTGCCATCGCCAAACAGACATGGAATCACGGATCGCCCAATCTTATGGCAGGAGAACTCTGAGATACAGCCAGCAGATGGAAGCGGCTTCTTGTGAAGGAGGCGCTGCACTTCCATCTCACACCTGGGTATCAGTGCTTCAGCGGGCATCTAACTCGAAGACCATGCACATGAAACCATGCCCATCATCTCTGATCTGGTGCATGTCTTTCTACATATTGAAGCAGTTATCATGTGCACCTCATGTGACCTTCTGATACATGTTAATTTATTTAAGGGGGGGGCGTAACCATTTTTGTAGTAAAGTGTTTAAAAACTTGTGGTTACCACTTTATAGCTCCATAGATTCTGCAAACTTCATGGTATGGACTTGATGTATAACTCAAAAGATAGGCCTCTGTGTGCTCTCTTGATAATAAAACATTTTTCATAGCTACAACTATACCCAAGTTATAGGAGCTAAAGTGGGGGTACCTGAAAACCTGAGTGCCTGATTTTTTTCACATCATTTTCCAACCGGGCGCTTGACCACGTACTTACGTGTTAGAGCCTAATGAAAAATGCATTGCATAGAGTACGGCTTCCTCTAGCCACTGGTGCTAATTTCAACTCTCTAGCACTTAGTAATCTGGAGATATTTCTGTGAAAAAATCAGGCGCTCAGGTTTTGAGGTACCCCCACTTTAGATCCTATAACTTGGGTATAGTTGTAGCTATGAAAAATGTTTTATTGTCAAAAGAGAGCACATAGAGAGGCCTATCTTTTGAGCTATATACAGTAGGATGTCAGTTATCCGGACTCCAGTTATCCGGAAACTTCAGTTAACCACTTGCGGACGGATGACGAAATCCTCGTCTGGATATTTATTTCTACTGCGGCGGTTGACGAAATACTCGTCAGATATCTATTTCTACCATGGCGCTTGACGAAAACTCGTAATCAGGTCGACCTATATAGATCGAAAGCACAGGGCTAGTAAAACCTAGCTGCGCATGTCTAATGAGTGGTGGTTACTTCTGCACTGCCCAGACGGCAGCACAAGTCGATCGGATCGTCATGGCTTCGAAGAAAAGATCGTGCCTTACACTTTCACAAGTCATCGACGGTGTATTTTCAAGCAGTGGATCAGAGGAACTTGGTGACTCTAGTAATATGATATCTGAGGATGAAGGGGATGTAATTTTTAGACGGCCTCCTGGCCGTGGGGCCGTTCTGACTGACTCTGAGTCTGAATTTGATGGAGAAAGCAGTAGAAACTCTTGTAGATCTGCCAGTTTTGATCAGGATAGTTGTGGTAGTGAACCAGATGATGTTGACTTAGGCCCAGGAGACTTGAGTGATGATGGTAGTCATAGCAGTAGGCAGAGTTCCAGTCCTAGCCCACCACCTCAGGGTAGGGGTAGGGGCCAGGGTCTGGTAGGCCCCGAGGACGTGGTAGAGGACGTGGATGTGGTAGGGGCAGAGGACGTGGTCGCTCTGTGGCTCTAAGTAGGCGAAGGCCCCCTCCTGCTGCTCCACTGGATCCTATAATTTGGCATCAAAGGGAAAATGTACCAGTTGTTCATCCCTTCACTGGGAGCCCAGGGATTCAAATTATGATTGATGAGAACACTTCAAGGTTGGACATTTTTCTCTCTTTCTTTCCTGAATCGATGATAGACACTATATCTAATGAAACAAACAGATATGCATCTGTCCTTATTGCTACAACCCCACCCCCTGCCAAAAAGAGACATGATATTGCATGGTTTGACACAACACCAGGGGAAATATCTTGCCATGTGCATTCTCATGGGACTTGTGAAAAAACCTACCATAAAAATGTATTGGAGTAGAGACAGTATGCTTGAGACGCCCTTCTTCAAGAACACTATGCCAAGGGACAGGTTTTTGCAGATTATGAAATACTTCCACATTTCTGACAATGACACAGCTGATGCAAATGACAGGCTTACAAAGATTAGGACTTTCCTTGATTTGATTGTGGAGAAATTCAAAACAAATTACATCCCGACCCAGGACATTTCAACGGATGATTCGCTCCTCAAATTCAAGGGTCGACTCAAATTTAAACAATATAACCCTCAAAAGAGGGCTAGATTTGGGATAAAACTCTACAAGGTATGCCAGAGTAACGGGAGGGCTGCAGGTTACACCTGGAACTTGAAGGTTTATACTGGTCAGGACAAGTTGACGAAGAATGAATCAGCCAGTTCCAAAGTGGTCCTCGATATGAATGCAGACCTAGACAAGGGGTACAACATATTTATTGACAATTGGTACTCCAGCCCAGATCTCTACCTAAAACTTCATGCAAAGAAAACAAATGTTGTTGGAACAGTGCGGAACAACAGAAAGAATATGCCCAGGGAATTTAGAAAGAATCAGCTGAAGGCGATGAAACTCAAGAAGGGTGATGTCGTCTTCAGATCATCTGATGAGGGTCTCATTGCCATTATATGGAAAGACAAAAATTATGTAAGGATGCTTTCCACAATGCATACTTCAGGCATGAAGGACACAGGAAAGAAGGAGAGAAATGGCGACCCCAGATTGAAGCCACAGTGTGTTCTGACATATAATGGGGGAATGGGAGGAGTGGATGCTTCAGACCAGATGGCGGCAACATACCGCTTTGTTCGAAAATATGTGAAGTGGTACAAGAAGCTTTTCTTCTACCTCTTGGATATAGTTGTCCTGAATTCATTCTACTTGTACAAGGAGGTTTGAGGTTTAGAGAGGTTCTTGGAATTCAGGAAGCACTTGCTGAAGGAACTTATTCAATCGGGAATGAATGATATCCCAACTTATCCTAGCAGGGGCCATCCCCATAGCCTACCAAGCTCCTCTCGTCTTGGAGGTAGGCACTTCCCAGTCCAACTGAGAAGAAGAAGGAGCCCTGCAAACGTTGTGTAGTGTGCTATTCACATAGCAAAAGGAAAGACACCAAGTATAAGTGTGACACATGTGACATTCCGCTTTGTGCTGCACCGTGTTTCAAGGACTACCACGTCAACAAAGACTACTAGAATTGGATGTGAAAATGACAGGAAAGCAATTTTGGGAGATAATGTAACTTCCTTTGTCATCTAACAATCATACCAACAAGTTATAAGACTATATAATTATTATTCAGCAAATAATGTCTTTTTTATAATAATAACATCATTTTTGGTTCTAAATTGGGGTGAAATGCGCAAATTCATGACTCAAATCCTTTTTTGGTCGACCTTGATCATATCTTCACAGTTACAAGCCATTAAAAAAATGTTAAAAAAATTAATTAAAAAAACTCAAAATAATCCCGTCCAGGGGCATTGAAATAGGAGGAAAAAATCCGTCCTTAAGTGGTTAACCAGAACAGGTGTACATGTACATACACTGTACATGTACAGTACATGTACTTTGGTCCCAAGCAACAATCATCACATTAGGGTACTAATCAACACATGATCTGCATGTGCTGAGATGCAGCTGCTCATTTCTTGCTAGGTAAGCTCACATGATCTGCATGTGCTGAGATGCAGCTGCTCATTTCTTGCTAGGTAAGCTATGGATGCTGGGAAGAAAAGAAAGAGAGTTGTTTTGAACATTGAAGATAAGCTAAAAATATGTGACTACATTAAGAATGGGAGAAGCTTTTCTAGTGTAGCTGCAGAATTTAACATAGGAAAATCTACAGTTTATGATTTAGTCAAGAACAAAGCCAAGCTACAAGCTTTTATGCTCCAGGTTATCATGATTACAGTGAAGAAGAAATTGTCACACTTGTGAGAGAAGAGGGTGAAAATAACTTTAATAATGAAGATGAAGATGAGGAGACTACTGCTCCCACTGTTTCACATGCACAGGCTTGCCAGGCATTTGAAACTGTCCTGCTGTACCTGGAACAGCAACCTCATGTACCCATGAATGCTACAGTGCTAATTAATGGCCTTTTCATAGAAGCAGTGAAGAAGAGATATGAAACACAAAAACAGACAAAAATCAGTGATTACATGCACTGTAAACATGACTAATGCACATTATACATGTGTACATTCACTCTTTTAACATTATATTCGTGTACACATTTGTGTACAACTAGTGACTTCAGTTATCCAGAAATTTCAGTTATCCGGACACCTTCCGGTCCCAACCTGTCCGGATAACTGACATCCTATTGTATATATCAAGTCCATGCCATGAAGTTTATGGAGCTATAAAGTGGTAACCACAAGTTTTTAAACACTTTACACCACTAAAATGGTTTCATCCACCCAAGCACCTCAGCTCACGTCAGCTGAGGTGCTTAAATAATTATTAATTAAAGCAAGTTGGATTAAAGCAAGTTGGTGGAACATCGGGTATGGTCTGCCATAGAGTGGCTGCTAAAGTGAGTGGTGTAAGAGGCATTTGGGTAGCCATTTCCGTACAGGAGATGAGGAAAAGGGATTTCCCCTGACAGAAATTTCCACCCCTCATGACCAGGAAACACAATTTCTTCAAAGGGAGCAACATTCATTTCTGGTCCTTCACTTAATTTTTTTACTTCTCCCCTCCCTCCCCCCCCCCCCAAGCAAAAAAAAAAAATCTTGTATTTGTTTGCGTGCCACCCAATCCTACCACATTCCTAGTATGGTATAAAAAAAAATTAACCACTTAAGGACGGATTTTTTTCCCCTATTTCGATGCCCCTGGACGGGATTATTTTGAGTTTTTTTAATTTATTTTTTTAACATTTTTTTAATGGCTTGAAACTGTGAAGATATGATCAAGGTTGACCAAAAAAGGATTTGAGTCATGAATTTGCACATTTCACCCCAATTTAGAACCAAAAATGATATTATTTAAAAAAAGACATTATTTCCTGAATAATATTTAGTCTTATAACTTGTTGGTATGATTGTTAGATGATTATAATTGTTAGATGACAAAGGAAGTTACATTATCTCCCAAAATTGCTTTCCTGTCATCCACTGCTTGCAAATACACTGTCGATATCATGACTTGTGAAAGCGTAAGGCACGATCTTTTCTTCGAAGCTATGACGATCCGATCGACTTGTGCTGCCGTCCAGAAGTAACCACCACTCATTAGACATGCGCAGCTAGGTTTTACTAGCCCTGTGCTTTCGACATATATATAGGTCGACCTGATTACGAGTATTTCGTCATCCGCCATGGTAGAAATAGATATCTGACGAGTATTTCGTCAACCGCCGCGGTGGAAATAAATATCCAGACGAGGATTTCGTCATCCGTCCGCAAGTGGTTAAAGGAAATTTGGTCAACTAATTACAACCCTATTGACAGTTGAGCAGAACGATATCCCCCTGTGGATATCTACACTTCAACAGTTACCTTTTTGTAAAGGAAGCTATGGAGTTTACAAGAGGCTACAAAGGAATTGACAGAGCAAGTCAAGGGAGTGCCTCGCCCAAAGGCGGAGTCAACTAACGGCAGGCTTTGGACCGCCTGCCCACGTAACCACCAATGTAGGGAGTGTGTAGCAGTTGTAATCCCAGTCCATATTTTTATAAAACTCTCAGCAGGATCAGAGGGAAGGCCGTCCAGGTTTCTTCCCACCCTATACTTGCCAAGATGAGAGGAGTGCTTTGACAGCTCCTGACTTTTGTGTCAGTCATGGAGGAGCAAGAAGCAAGAACAATAGAGGACGACAGATGCAAGTCTCCCAGGATCCAGATCCCAGTGAGATAATGCCAGATTCAGTAGGGCGTGGGTCCCCACGAGTGGGTCAGATAGTGCTAATGGCAGGAGAATGCCTTGTATTGCAAGGTGCTAACCCTACCCCTCTCAGCCACATCATGTGATAGGTTGCCCATAGCAGCAATGGTTGTTCTTGATCAGCAGATGCACAATAGGTTGAAGAGGCTCTCAAATGGGTGTCTAGACCACAGGAACTGAAGTGTTGTCTAGTATACTGCAGGAAGTGTCGTAATAGGATTCATAACTCAATTACCACACTAACTCTAGACCCAATTAGTGTAATCACAAGCCTTTAGCTTGCCAATTGCTTTTGGGACGGGCCATTACGGAGCGTGCTGGTGAGATTGGGGAGCAGCTTTCTAATGGTGCAGAGGTGGAAGCTCGTGGGGATCAGCAAGTGTGAGTAGCCAATTCTTCTGCAAGTCCAACCAGGAAGCCGTGCCGCCATGGCCAACAGTTGACGAGATCACTCAGAGGTCACTTGATTTGTTAGCAACTACTTTTCAAGATACGTCAAGTTGCGATAGCTCCTATAATGTGCACCGTTCAGTGCATGGAAGGAGGTCATGTACTCACTCTTGTTATGCATAACTGGTTGAATGTGTGCAGATACTATATACATATATATACACCATTCAGTACATGGAAGGTGGTCATGTTATCACTCTTGTTATGCATAACTGGTATGAATGTATGCAGATACTATATACATATATATACACACCATGGAAGGTGGTCATGTTATCACTCTTGTTATGCATAACTGGTATGAATGTATGCAGATACTATATACATATATATACACACCATTCAGTACATGGAAGGTGGTCATGTTATCACTCTTGTTATGCATAACTGGTATGAATGTATGCAGATACTATATACATATATATACACACCATGGAAGGTGGTCATGTTATCACTCTTGTTATGCATAACTGGTATGAATGTATGCAGATACTATATACATATATATACACACCATGGAAGGTGGTCATGTTATCACTCTTGTTATGCATAACTGGTATGAATGTATGCAGATACTATATACATGTAAATACACACCATTCAGTACATGGAAGGTGGTCATGTTATCACTCTTGTTATGCATAACTGGTATGAATGTATGCAGATACTATATACATAATAATATACACCATTCAGTGCATGGAAGGTGGTCATGTTGTTATCATAACTGGTATGAATGTATGCAGATACTATATACATATATATACACCATTCAGTACATGGAAGGTGGTCATGTTATCACTCTTGTTATGCATAACTGGTTGAATGTATGCAGATACTATATACATATATATACACCATTCAGTGCATGGAAGGTGGTCATGTTGTTATACATAACTGGTATGAATGTATGCAGATACTATATACATATAAATACACACCATTCAGTACATGGAAGGTGGTCATGTTATCACTCTTGTTATGCATAACTGGTATGAATGTATGCAGATACTATATACATATATATACACACCATTCAGTACATGGAAGGAGGTCATGTACTCACTCTTGTTATGCATAACTGGTTGAATGTGTGCATTGAACACAGATATTTTTTTCTTTTTTCAAAAACAACACTTAATTTATGCTGTTTGTGGTGTGTGTGTGTGTGCGTGTTTATTTGCAGGACTGAAGGTCAGCGGTCTGCATCTCTAGAGAGTGATGATCCTGCTGAAAATGTCCGCTCCCAATTCTTGGTGGACTTTCCCGAGGACTTTTATCTCTTTTGGGATTTCTGCAAGTCTCTGGATCAGAAGAACCCATCCAGTATGATACATTGCTAGAGCAGTGTGTGTGTGTGTGCGTGCACGCGTGTCCTCTTCAATTATTGATTGGCAGGGCTTCATTTAAGGGGGCCCCCCCTGGAACCTTTTTGCCCGCCCCCTTCTTAAAATTTAGATTCCTCCAGTTGCCCTCCCTTGGACAATTTTCAAAATGAAACCCTGATTGGGCATTGGAAGTTTTTAAATGACAAGGAGAAGAGATAAAATAGAAACTGCCTATACATGTCTGACACTACAATTATACATGTCGGGTATTGCACTAATCCTTTGGAGAAGGGAAATCGATTATTTCCCTAGCCACACATCCGAGTTATACTATATATATATATACACTGCATATATAAATGAGAGTGTCTGTCTGTTTGGGTATGTGTGTGTGGCTTATAGACTCAGCCGCTTTTGGGCCTGCCCACATACGTCCATCATTGGAAACCTCATTGATCTTGGGAAGGTTTTTGACCCATAGACCATGCCTCCTTGTCATCATGTCACATCCCCAAAGCTTTAAAACAGGGCCAATCTAGGGCAGATACAGGGTTAGCACTGCAGTTGTAGATCAGGGACAATTTAGAGGATGTTGGTCAGGAATATTTCTGCTATACATATATATATACTTGATATACTCTCTGTAGTAGACAGGACGTTAGATATTCTCCCATATTTCACTAGTCATTATTTTTTCGCTCTACTGCACATGTGTGTAGTCTACTGTTTTCCAAGAATTGTGGCAACACTTTCCAAGATGGTAGAAGCAGATGTTTTGTATGGCTAAGCAGTTGAGCAAATTATTGCCAGCAATAAAGCTGTTAACACTGTCAAGAGAACTAGAAGTGATGGTATAGAATCATGGTGTCGATCCCGACCGGCCGACGGAAGGGATAGAGGAACTGACCGACCATTATATGAAGGTAATCCTTATGAGTATATCAAGTATAGAGTGAACAATTTACAGTGAAGGAAATCACTCGCTACATTCCACCTTGACTCTTGTAATAAGTGAGCTATATATAATATATACATCAGAGAGAACGCTATTACTCCCTATATTGGTTTGCCCCACTTTTTAAAATGAAGAAAACAAAGTTATCTCGGCTTACACTGGCAGCTTCTTAGCCACCTAAGTGGTTGTTTCAGCCACTTTTAGCTCCAAAAAGACTCCCAGCATGCCTTAATCCTTCACTAAGGTAGTAAACCAGCAGACCTAAACACTTCCAGCGTGCCTTGAATCCTTCACTAAGGTAGTAAACCAGCAGACCTAAACACTTCCAGCGCCTTGAATCCTTCACTAAGGTAGTAAACCAGCAGACCTAAACACTTCCAGCCTGCCTTGAATCCTTCACTAAGGTAGTAAACCAGCAGACCTAAACACTTCCAGCATGCCTTGAATCCTTCACTAAGGTAGTAAACCAGCAGACCTAAACACTTCCAGCATGCCTTGAATCCTTCACTAAGGTAGTAAACCAGCAGACCTAAACACTTCCAGCATGCCTTGAATCCTTCACTAAGGTAGTAAACCAGCAGACCTAAACACTCCCAGCATGCCTTGAATCCTTCACTAAGGTAGTAAACCAGCAGACCTAAACACTTCCAGCCTGCCTTGAATCCTTCACTTAGGTAGTCAACCTGCAGACCTAAACACTTCCAGCATGGCCTTGAATCCTTCACTAAGGTAGTAAACTAGCAGACCTAAACACTTCCAGCATGCCTTGAATCCTTCACTAAGGTAGTAAACCAGCAGACCTAAACACTTCCAGCATGCCTTGAATCCTTCACTAAGGTAGTCAACCAGCAGACCTAAACACTTCCAGCATGCCTTGAATCCTTCACTAAGGTAGTAAACCAGCAGACCTAAACACTTCCAGCATGCCTTGAATCCTTCACTAAGGTAGTCAACCTGCAGACCTAAACACTTCCAGCCTGCCTTGAATCCTTCACTAAGGTAGTAAACCAGCAGACCTAAACACTTCCAGCGTGCCTTGAATCATTCACTAAGGTAGTAAACCAGCAGACCTAAACACTTCCAGCATGCCTTGAATCCTTCCCTAAGGTAGTAAACCAGCAGACCTAAACACTTCCAGCGTGCCTTGAATCCTTCACTAAGGTAGTAAACCAGCCGACCTAAACACTTCCAGCGTGCCTTGAATCCTTCACTAAGGTAGTAAACCAGCAGACCTAAACACTCCCAGCATGCCTTGAATCCTTCACTAAGGTAGTAAACTTGCAGACCTAAACACTTCCAGCATGCCTTGAATCCTTCACTAAGGTAGTAAACCAGCAGACCTAAACACTTCCAGCCTGCCTTGAATCCTTCACTAAGGTAGTAAACCTGCAGACCTAAACACTTCCAGCATGGCCTTGAATCCTTCACTAAGGTAGTAAACCAGCAGACCTAAACACTTCCAGCATGCCTTGAATCCTTCACTAAGGTAGTAAACCAGCAGACCTAAACACTTCCAGCATGCCTTGAATCCTTCACTAAGGTAGTCAACCAGCAGACCTAAACACTTCCAGCATGCCTTGAATCCTTCACTAAGGTAGTAAACCAGCAGACCTAAACACTTCCAGCATGCCTTGAATCCTTCACTAAGGTAGTAAACCAGCACTAAACACTTCCAGCATGCCTTGAATCCTTCACTAAGGTAGTAAACCAGCAGACATAAACACTTCCACCATGCCTTGAATCCTTCACTAAGGTAGTAAACCAGCAGACCTAAACACTTCCACCATGCCTTGAATCCTTCACTAAGGTAGTAAACCAGCAGACCTAAACACTTCCACCATGCCTTGAATCCTTCACTAAGGTAGTAAACCAGCACTAAACACTTCCAGCATGCCTTGAATCCTTCACTAAGGTAGTAAACCAGTAGACCTAAAGACTTCCAGCATGCCTTGAATCCTTCACTAAGGTAGTCAACCAGCAGACCTAAACACTTCCAGCATGCCTTGAATCCTTCACTAAGGTAGTAAACCTGCAGACCTAAACACTTACAGCGTGCCTTGCATCCTTCACTAAGGTAGTAAACCAGTAGACTTCCAGCATGCCTTGAATCCTTCACTAAGGTAGTCAACCTGCAGACCTAAACACTTCCAGCCTGCCTTGAATCCTTCACTAAGGTAGTAAACCAGCAGACCTAAACATTTCCAGCATGCCTTGAATCCTTCACTAAGGTAGTAAACCAGTAGACCTAAACACTTCCAGCATGCCTTGAATCCTTCACTAAGGTAGTCAACCTGCAGACCTAAACACTTCCAGCCTGCCTTGAATCCTTCACTAAGGTAGTAAACCAGCAGACCTAAACACTTCCAGCGTGCCTTGAATCATTCACTAAGGTAGTAAACCAGCAGACCTAAACACTTCCAGCATGCCTTGAATCCTTCCCTAAGGTAGTAAACCAGCAGACCTAAACACTTCCAGCGTGCCTTGAATCCTTCACTAAGGTAGTAAACCAGCCGACCTAAACACTTCCAGCATGCCTTGAATCCTTCACAAGGTATAAACCGGAGACACCCAAAAATTTAGCTCCAGTAGTACGAAGAAAACCCTTGAACTTCATCTTCAAGGATCTGTATTTCTAGATTTCTATTCCACTTGCATAACTTGATCCAGCAAATTTAAATTTAAATTCAAAAACAGAACAACTTTAGTACCGAAATGTTCCAATGCATTGCTTTTTTGTTTTGCAGGTAAAGAGGTGCGGGAAGAGATACGGGTGAAGACGTGCAGAGAGGTCTGGGTAAAGAGGTGCATGTAAAGAGGCGTGGGTGAAGAGGTGTTGGTGAAGAGGTGCATGTAAAGAGTTGTGGGTGAAGAGATGTGGTGAGGGTGAAGAGGTGTGGGTAAAAGGTGTGAGGTGAAGAGGTGCATGTAAAGAAGTGGGGGTGAAGAGGTGTGGGTAATACTTCTCATCAATGACAAGCAAGCAAACAAATGTGCTTTTATAATGGCGGACAAAAAAAACAAAGTCTATATCTCAGCTAAAACCCACCTTGGCAGCTTCTTAGCTTCCTAAACTATTTTAGTCCCCAAAACATTTCAAGCTTGCCTTGCTTTGCCAAAGTAGTAAACTGGCATTCTCCCCCCAAACCATTGAAAGTTGGTCTTCAAGATCTATGCTTCTATCCCCCACATGTAACTTGCATGCACTACAGTAGGTCCATTTTTAAAATAATTTACTACCAGAAGAATCCAAATTGGATTGATCTCTTTCCAATATTTAAAATCGGTAAAGGTCATCAATACAATAAACTTGCTTGTACTAAGTGGACTAGTTGAATGTCTGGGGTTAAAGTCCATGCATTGGCAACTCTTTTTGTGTGCAGTAGGAAGACTGGAAGTACCATAGGATCTCCGCGGAGGCATACGTACTAGGGTACATAAACCCAACCTTATCTACATATGCATGTGTTATGTATACAGTAATGAATATGATGATAGCATCAGTGCTGGATTAGACTTTTTTTCCCTCGTGTGTTTTAGAAATATCCCATCTCCCCCTCCTCCCCTTCCTAAATCGATCTAATCTAACTTCAGTGCTGATCCTGTATTCACCAGAGTATGGGGGCGTGGGTGAGTGGGACCTTCCTGAGGTCAAGATGTTTCCAATTTTGACAATAATTTTAAATGATGTTCTGTGGATCGCTCAGCTTGTTACTATAACCCCCCCCCCTCCCCCTTGATGGTTTAATCCTTCACCACATTCAATAGGTATTTGATATTTGCACTGCCCATGGGTTGGCTTTAGGGAGTGTTTTGAGGTGACCACACCACACCCCTAAGTTGACAATGCGCTTCATGCTGACCCTTAGCCTTGTTTGTGGTCTACGTTGGTAAATCATTTCTTATTTGCAAGTCAACCCAATATATATGTTTTTGTTTATAAATAAAAGATTTTTCATCTTATGGTGGTATATGTATACATATAATATATGTGTATATATATATATATATATATACATATAATATGTGTATATATATATATATATATACATATAATATGTGTATATATATATACATATAATATATATATTATAAGCACATATGTTGTCGATGTTTTTTCAGCTGCATTGAGGTCTGCATTGGGCTTGGATCTGACCGGCCCATACGATGTCTTGTCTGGTAGGTTAAGAGGCGTGCCCTCGGACAAGTGCCTTCTCCACTCCCGCCACTATTATGATCCTCCTGAGATGACCACAATACTCACGGTGCAGCCTCCTGGTGAAGGGCGTGTCAGCTGTGCGGCGGGATTTCACATGGGCTACTTCAGGTCAGTGAGCAAGTAGTCCCTTCACCTGTTACCGTAGTGCAAAATTTGTTACCAACATTCACTGTAGTGACTTGCCAGCATCTTCACTTCATGGATTCACTTCATGGAATTGTTAATTATTGAGCATTTGTAAAGGGGAAAGACACATGCATGCACACACCAAATGCATGCATGCACACACACCACACATGCACACAGTGTTTTCCTCTTCTCGAAAGCTAAATAATTAACGGCCAATTTGAAACTCTAGCATGGTGATATGAAGTGAAGATGCTTAGATATCACTTTCTATGGCGGTGGATGTTGGTAACAGATTATGTACTCCAGTAACTGTGAAGGGACTATTGGCTATCATCATTGATGATGCTAATTCCCCAATTACATACCTAACCTAATTTACAGGGACGACCCTAAAACTGACCAGTACTTAGTTGTTTCAAATGATTCTTCAAAAGGGTGCGAGCTCATCATTGAAGGCAGCAACATTTTCTCGGCAATAAGGTACGTTTATCTGGGAGCTCTGTCCTCCTCTGTGGTAGATGATGCAGGCATTTCCTTCTCTTCTCTAGACAGCAGGTGCAGAATGAACTACAGGATAAAAAAACGCTGAACAAGAAAGGTACCCAAGCGAATCTCAAGAGATTGGATTCCAGACTTGGCCATTTCATATCCAATCATAAGAGTATTTCTGGTGATGTTGTGAAGGAGCTCAGAAAGAAAAGGCGCAAGGCCGTCGTGGGTATGACGCTTAACAAGATGGGGATCGTTGTGCCGTATGACGAGAAGACAGAGCTGGGATATAGGTCTTTACCTTTGACTAAAAGTAAAGTAAACTGTTAACATAGAAGTACAGTGGTGGTGGCAAGTGGTGAGAAACCTCGCAGGGCAGTTGAATGGGAGAGTTGGTTCCGTGCATGGTCCCATGAAATGTATGAGCATGCGTGTCAGTTACCTGTCGTAAATAAGATGGGTCGCCCGTCATAAATAAGATGGGTCGCCCATCGTGGTCACACATCCACCCATACTAAATATGAGCAGTTTCCTGCACAGGGGAAAAGAAGTAGAGGAAGAGGGAGCCTTGTTTTATTTTTAACGTACCTCAGCTGCCATGTGTCTGCCCTCAAACATGAACACATCAATAGAGCACACCTGATTAAACTTTTTTAAGTAAAGATCATTTGGTGAATTGTCGTTTTGAAACTGGTTAACTATGCCTGTAAATAAACATTGCATTGCATAGATATAGTGCACCAGGTTTCATCCAGGATTTTTCAACTGGGAGGGAAGGAACGGTATGCAAATATATTAGCCAGTGCTACTGTGTCCCACATTACACAATTGAGGGGGGGGGGGAATTATGCCAGTATACTAATTGATTGGATGATGTGAAAGTGTTTGACCACGTTGTTTTATTATAAAATTTATGCTATGGTCCCGATTCATGTACCAATAATGAATATTTAGCCCATTCAATATGCTGTCTAATGTTGTTTTTTGTTTTTCCATGCATGTTGATAATTCAGTTGAAGAAATGCCCTTCATTGTGGTGTCCATGGCTATAAACTAGATGTTCTACACAGTCGACTTTTGTTTGTATCAGTGAAAATTAGTGGGAGAGGGGGTGTTTCACCCCCTCTCCCCCTAGATGAAACCACTCACAGAGTCATGAGCACATTTATTTATACGCCAGACGTTATGGTAGGTATGCCAATGTTAGTAAAAATGTTTTTATTTCTTTGTTGTTGATTTTTCTTCTAGTTGTGTGCCTGATTGCATTGCATAAGGCACCCAAACTGTACAATATGTAGTTTAATATATGTAATTATGGGTGTGTCTCACACCTTACGTGACTTGCCCCTAGTTGTGGGTGTGTCTCGCGTCCTACATGACTTGCCCCCTAGTTGTGTGTCTCACATCTTACATGACTTGCCCCCTAGTTGTGGGTGTGTCTCGCATCTTACATGACTTCCCCTACCCTAGTTGTGGGTGTCTCGCATCTTACATGACTTGCCCCCTAGTTGTGGGTATGTCTCGCATCTTCATGACTTGCCCCCTAGTTGTGGGTGTGTCTCACATCTTACATGACTTTCCCCCTAGTTGTGGGTGTGTCTCACATCTTACATGACTTGCCCCCTAGTTGTGGGTGTGTCTCACATCTGACATGACTTGCCCCCTAGTTGTGGGTGTGTCTCGCATCCTACATGACTTCCCCTAGTTGTGGGTGTCTTGCGTCCTACATGACTTGCCCCCTTGTTGTGGGTGTGTCTCACATCTTACATGACTTCCCCCCTAGTTGTGGGTGTGTCTCGCATCCTACATGACTTCCCCTAGTTGTGGGTGTGTCTTGCGTCCTACATGACTTGCCCCCTAGTTGTGGGTGTGTCTCGCATCTTCATGACTTTCCCCCTAGTTGTGGGTGTGTCTCATGTCTTCATGACTTTCCCCCTAGTTGTGGGTGTGTCTCATGTCCTACATGACTTGCCTCCCCTTGTTATGGGTGTGTCTCGTGTCCTACAGGAACTTAGGCAAATAAAACTCTTAAATGTTTCACGATCCTAAATGTAAATGTTTCACGACAATAAATTTCATTGTGCCAGGTTGCCATTGTTCTGGTTGCCCACAAAAAAAATGACGCATGAAAAATAACGCACACAATTAACAACAACTGACCCTCAGGGTGGATGTGTTTGAAAGAACCTGCTGTATTTGTGGCTATCATGTCTACTACTGGTGGCAGCCATTGGAGAGCAAGCATTTGAAAAAGAACACAATAATGTCCATGATAGGTATGCAATGATAGGTATGCAATAGCAAGAAAGACAGTATTATTCTTCTAGTTATTCTCCAAGCTCTTGATTAGCCACTGATAGCCTGTGAGTCAAGTGATGTTTGGCATCAGATTTTAAAAAATGCTTGTGAAGAGCCATATACAGCAAACCCTGGCTCTGACAGTGATGGCAGCCAGCTGAAACAGAAAATGGTTGGCTAACATGCAATACAAGGACACATACATGTGCTCTTTCTGTATATACATAAAAAAATAAAAATAAAATTATATCACTCTGCACTCTGCTGTTCTAATTATTCGTTCTCGTAAATATTTTGTGGGTACTTTTTGTTGTTGACTCCACCCACCCACTAATTAAAGAAACACATCTAACTACGGTAGTTATAATGTTAATCTTATATAGGAGAAATGCAGAAGATACTACAGAAGATCTCCAATCTCAGTGGTAACGAGACAGCGCAGGACAAGGCGTTTGAGCCACTCCAGGAGGTGGTCACATTTGTCCAGTTTGCCAACGATGAGTGTGATTATGGAATGGGATTAGAGCTTGGCATGGACCTGTTTTGCCATGGCGACCCTTACCTGCACTCTGTGATTGGGCACTTATTGCCAGTGGCATATGATCTCCTGCAGAGAGAAGCATATGGCAAGATTTGCAGACTCCATCTCAAGCAAAGGGGAAGGACACCTCTGAATTTATTAACCTCATAATGTTACATTGGACTGATTAAACACACACAGGTATTATTTTGCATAAATTAGGACTCTCTAGTAATTTATGTGCTGTTTTTGCAAGGAGAGGGACTCGAGTCATCAGGCAAGTGTGATTGAGGTAATGATAAATGAGGTTGAGTTCTGTCTGACAAAGGAAGGGGGAAGTTGGGAGAGGTTCCTGGGGACACGCTGAAGTGAAAACATTTTGATGGCGTGTGGGAAAGAGTAGGAGAGAGATGAAGATGTGGAGGGAGGAAATGTCAAGAAGAAAAGGTGATATTGAAGGCTGGAAGTTCCTGGAGAGTTGAGAGGTAAAGGGACAAAATCCATAAATGGTGAGTCATCAATGAGAGTGCAGCAGGGAAGTGCACTAGATAATTGAGAGCATTCTGTGTACAGTTTTCAGGTTTTCAGTATTTCACAATTGACCTAGTGGCCTACCTCCTAATTGTAACAGTTGTATGCATTGTGGTATGCTATCTATACTTCAGACAATTGTTGGTATAAAATTGTGGGCAAAAATAAACAAGTGAGAACACTAAATATGTACACGAAAACGAAAACTATCCTGTGAAGACAGATTATTAAAATAAAAAAATCCATCATATATTATCACAAATGTATTGGAAAAGTCCTTTCAAGAGTCTGGGCTTTCGATTGTTATTTTTATCACTGGAGAAGCTGGAATGTCATTATCGGCACTGGCCACAAAATCCGGGTGAGGGGAGATACGGGGGGATGATTTTGGGGACTTCATCTTGGGGGAACTGCTTCTACCTCTCAACTTTGAGGTTACATTGTAGTAAAGTGCAGTTAATTTGTTGTTGTTGGGACGTGAATTGCCCATATTGTGTAATCTACTCTCTCTCTGGAATTCCAAGTTGAAAGAGGAGAGGAAAGGGTTACTGGTCATGTCCAGGTACCCAGCCAGAGTTTCTGTGTAACCGGAAAGTATTTTGACTATTTCACTGAAGGAGGGGCGCTGGTTAGGATCAGGAGTCCAGCAAGACATCATGAGGGAATAGCTGAAATATTGTGAACAAAACAGCATTATTATATGTGCGTGGTTATATGTGTACATATTGGGTCTACGTGGGAGGAAATTTCATCCCAATTTGGGAGTCGTTTTGTGGCTAGTGACGGACATGCAGGTAGCATGACATGTCTACTAGAAATTATAAGTGGAATATGAATGGCCTTGACAAAATGATTCAAGTCGTGCGCACGGCAGACAAACTCTTCCAACTTTTTTCCTCCCTTTTCACCAGATCATTAAATCTGGCTTAGGACACATTACCTTGTATATATGATTAGTATGAACATACCATAAACTGGTTTTTATTGCAGTCTGGATGCACAAAACATTGAAAGAATTACTATATAGTATGACCACACTTATTATTAGGTTTCCTGATTAGCATCTAGCTGCCATTTATAATACAGTTGCAGAGCATTTCTAGTCTATTGGGTTCCAAAATATCCCAATGATGACATCAGGAGTGTGTCAACAGCATGCCTGCTACAAGGATTCATCTCATCTTTGGGTAAATATAACACTTTGCCTTGAAGGGTGTCAAAATAGTTTTGTAGACAAAGTTATTCGGAGAGCAAAGTCATTCTCAACATGTGAGAGGCTATTGTTAGCTCCTTAGTCTAGCTCAGGAGACCAACTCTTTCTTGGTCTTCTCATGAGACCAACTCTTTCTTGGTCTTCTCAGGAGACCAACTCTTTCTTGGTCTTCTCAGGAGACCAACTACTTTCTTTGGTTCACAAGACCAGCTTTATCTAGCTCACGGGACTAGTGCTCTCCCTGCTTCTTTTTAAAAATACATATGCAAAGTAATTTTTGGTAGTAAAACCAATGGGTTGTGTTATAAGCACTGGTTTTCTTGCATGTTTAGTTAAAAACAGGGGCCTAACAAAACTGTTGCTAGCAAAAGCAAAAGGCAAGTGGCATCATTAAAAAAAATTAAGAGGAGGTCATCTGATTTCTTCTTTTGTTTCTACTGTACTTATGAACTTATGAGGGTCAGGTCATTTTTTGGAATCTGATTTTGAACACCCTAGAACTATTGTTGTAACATAGTTCAGTCTTTTTATGGGAGCACCCACTATCTGTTGACCTAGCATTTTTTTTGTAAGAAAATAAAAACAATTACCTCTTAAAAATAACACCACTTGGATTACATTAAACTGTCCAGCTTACAGTTCATTAGAGCAGGATGCATTCACCGGCTTCGCAAGCATCTGGTGCGCATCAAGCATATGTACCAGTGTGAGTGGGTCAATCCCTGGGTAAGGGGTTCTTCCTCCACTGAATATCTCCCAACATGTCACTCCAAATGACCACTGCAGCAAATAAAAATATTGATAAGTGTAGTAATTAAAAAACAAAAACAACATTCTTCTAAACTGCAATCTTCAAAAGCAAATCTCTTTCTAATATAATACTAGCACAAATCGTGTTGTTAGTAAATTTAGTAAATTTATAAGGTAACAGATAAGGTCCTCATCAGACACCTAGTAGTAGGTCTTGCCATATTCTATTGTTGTGGAGAGAACAATTAAGTACAAGGGTTTGGGAAATAGAACACATTATGCCTTATGCCAGTAACCCTGGCATAACCACAATACTATGAATGACAGAGTCCAAAACACTTTTGTTCACATCCTCAAATACAAATATGTTGTGTGTGTGTGAGTGCATGTGGTGTATGTGGTGTGTGTCGGTGCATGTGCATAAAAAAAACAAGTCCTTACCACATCTGTCTTCTCAGAAAACACTCCATCGTTTAGACTCTCTGGAGCCATCCACTTGATGGGGAGCTTGATGCAGTTATCACTCTCACCCTGGCGGAAGTAGTTCTTGACGTACACATTTTCAGAGAGTCCAAAGTCTGCGATCTTGATGACGAAATGAATATCAATCCTAAAAAAAATCCAAGAAGGAAATGGTTTTTCTTGGTAATGTCACAATAAAGTTTATTCCAAAGAATCCAGGAACAGGACACAACCAACAGCAGGATATTTGTAAGCTGCGTAATCAGATCAGTCACTACTGGCTGTATTGCATTACTTCAGTACACACATATATAGCTGCAGTAAAATTATCATCTCACATGACTCACATGCAGTTTCTTGCTGCGAGGTCTCTGTGTATGAATTTTTCTGCTGCAAGATACTCCATTCCACTTGAAATTTGGAAGCACATGATCATCAGTCTCTTCTCTAAATCAACTCTCTATAAAATGACAAAGGATTTTTTGATGCATGATCATCTATGTTGTTCTAATGTGTGACCTACACATGTACAGCTTTGTAACGCCATCAAAAGAGTGCTGATTAATTATGTGTTTATTTGTATAACAGGAAATTGGTGTGAGAGTGAAGGATTCCATTAGGATGAACCAGGCTCTTAATCATGTTACGACATCCTACTTGATAATTGTGCATCTTAAAAACATTTATATTATAAGAAGAAATGTGATATCATTGACGTTCTGGACCCCAATATTTATATTTACTATATAGGTAGTCTACACAATTTCCTTGCTATGCTTTGCAAGTGGAATTATAAAAAGCATATAGGGGAAGCACTTTTCAATAAGTCAGGCAGTGAATCGTGTATATATATACTATTTAGGTCCACTTGCCACGCAATGATAACGATGATTATTCTCCATGAAAAAGCCCCCAAAGTTCTGTGCCTACTTACAAAAAGAGTTATTATTCTTGCTATTGTTATAATCAGCTACAGATGGTTCTTTCATTTTGTACCCTAGAACAGAAATACAATAAGCTTGAAGTTTGACAAGAATTACTCCATTGAGATAAGCAAAGGTATGCTAATGTCTACAAAGAAACCTTTCTCAAAAGCTAATTAGTTCAGAGTGATTCCTGGTAAGCTGTGCAGCCTTTATCAGCACAAGAGTTTCCAGAAGTAGCAGCAGGGGCTGGGTGAGGTGGTCCATGAGAGGAGTTTGTAATCATCAGCCTTTTTTAATTCAATTTTTAAGTTTGCTGAACTGCTCAAATAAAGTACAGTTTTCCGACGATTCAGCAGTCTACTGGGCATGTGCAGTTATTTTGTTGTTTTATATCCAGTTTTCAGCGTGTTAGTTTATCTTTTCGTTCTTTCCCCTTTTGTAGGAGCATATAGAAGCTGAAGAATGGTCTAGCCAAGAAAAGCAAGATCAGCCGGACCAGTTCTGCTGCCTATGTGGTGGAGTGGATGTTGAAAGATAGATTCCGCATTTACAGTTCCCAACAAAAAATTGGGGGGAAAAGGGGTGGCGAGGGGGAAATGACAGAAAGTGACAAACTCACCACATCCTCATCAACTTCTGAAGGAAGTACCACATTTTTCCTTTCCCTCTTCAGGTAATGTAGCAAACTTCCATTGGCCATGAAAGGTATGACCACATAGGGAGCAGGACCAGCATCCAAGCATACTCCAATCAAACTCAGGACATTTGGGTGGTCAAAGTGCTTCATTTTCATGCTTTCATCCATAATTTGGTTTGCATTATCAATGTTAAACGATCCTGTGGAAAGAGCAGGTGTCATTTTACTATTACTTTATTTCTTTTCCAACTAGGCATGATCTGTTCCGTTATTTTTTAACATGTATATGACAAACATGAATTGTACCTTTCAGTGTCTTGACTGCCACGGTGTATGTTGAATCTTCATAGCCATCCATTTCACTGGGTTGAGTGTAATCTGCCTTGTAGACCACACCAAATTCCCCTATTTGCCACATTAAATAATGGTAACATTTATATCGTGTTCTGGAGAACTTCAGGGGGGGAAAGGAATGAACTTCTATATACACACTCGATAACTCAATATCCACTCTCTTTTAGTTATATATGAATAAGGTATAAGCATCTGTCAAAATCAATTCTGTTAAGATTTTTAAAAAGTGGACTTACAGGAGAAAGAAGGAAAGCTATCTAGATTATCTTGCTGAGACCACAGCAACTCTATTTTCCCAGAAGGATCTGAACAAGTATATGGTTGGCTGGAGAGAAGCCTCTAAAGAAGCCAATTCAAGGAGCATGCTAATGTTCCCTCAATGATTTGACACACTTTTTTTAAATGGCAGATCTAAACCACCCCTCTCTCCTAAAAAAAATCAAAAATCCTCAACCGAAACTCACATTGGCAGCTTCTTAGCAACCAAAATGGTGGTTTCAGCTGCTACTAGGTTTGAAAACACTTCCAGCGTGCCTTAAATTCTTTGCAAACCAGCAGACAAAAACCATAAAAAAATTATCTTCAAGAATCCTGTTCTCTCCCACAACCTGTGCACTCCCATACACAACCTGTGCACAAGGGGTTCATTCATATAATTGACTCCAAATGTTTCAACGTATGACCAGTCTCTAATTTGTTATTCAATTTCAGAATAAAATTACTGGCATAAGATCATCTAGTGAGTAAGTTCATCAAGCTAATGCATGTGCTGTGTTATAAGCAGAGTGAACGACCCTCATTTATCTAGGGGTAAGTTCATCAAGCTAATGCATGTGCTGTGTTATAAGCAGAGTGAACGACCCTCATTTATCTAGGGGTAAGTTCATCAAGCTAATGATGTGCTGTATTATAAGCAGAGTGAACGACCCTCATTTAGGTTCGGTTTGTGGAGTTGTTGCTCTTGAGAAACCGTTACCAAGTCCAAAGGATGCTGCAAGTTGATCCTCTGCCAAAACATCTGCTATTTGGTTTGTGGAGTTCTTGCTCTTGGGAAACCGTTACCAAGACCAAAGGATGCTGCAGTTGATCCTCTCTGCCAAAACATGTGCTATTGGGTTTGTGGAGTTCTTGCTCTTGGGAAACCGTTTCCAAGTCCAAAGAATGTTGCAGTTGATCCTCTGCCAAAACATCTGCTATTTGGTTAGTGGAGTTTTTCTGTGCAATTGTTACTAAGTCCTTGAAGAAGGCTGTAGCTGACCCTACATGGGGACACTTAACAATGGCAACAGGATATGGCATGTGCTAATTTGTGTAGTAGATACAATGTAGTGTACACGGGTACAGTCACCAGTAGGAACAAGACATGGCACGTGCTGATGATATGCACAGAGTAAAACATAGTTAGAGAGTGTGTTCAAATATCTTAGAGTCCCCAGAAGCTCTTGAGTTTTATCAACTATGCCACAAACTCTGGTTGTTAACTCTCGCTCTTTAGTGCACAAAAAGTTGTAAGTGCCCAACTCGTTATTATTACAAATTGTCTTTGTTGGTCGCTGTGAAGCGATATCAATGGAGGAAAAGTATCAGTTATGCTCATACGCATTGCCTTCACTGTATAGGCGACTTTTCAACAAAACATTGAGGCAAGAATTCTTCTGTCTATTATTGTCTACAGTCATCCATAGTTTCACGACAATCTTCTTGCTGCTCATTTGCAGGGCACTTGTAGTCTTCCCCCCCCCCCCCCCCCCCCCCCCCCCCGTCTTCTAGGAAATTCCCCCACAGCCTAGGAAATTCAAAAAAATCTTTCCCACATACCCAACAATTGTACTTCTGGCTCATGAAAGATGCCAGTAGCAAGTCTGTCACAAGAATTGTTCTCATCTTTAGTAAGAGGAGTATACTAAAGGAGTAAAGTCAAATGCAAAGTGTGCTTGAGAGGCCATCTAGCTCTTTAGTCGTGCTCATTTTGGATTGAATGTGAATTAAAAAAACCCCGAGGAAACAGTACTGTACCAATGTAGATGAGACAACCTGCTAAATGATCCTTTACCATTTAAAGTCGTGTACATCATTCGGTATAATTATGTATTTTAAATGGTATAGCATGTTGTGGTCCAATCTTGTTCCTTTTTCTCTTTCTTCCCCCCCCCCCCCTTTTTGACACGTCAATCTTAATACATTCACACGCAATAAATAATTTTTATTCCCACTTTAACTAGTTGACCTCCATAGTATATATCTATAAAACTCTCACATCAATTCACAGAATTTTTATAAAACTTTTTTTATGCACTAAACTCTGATTTTTACCTACACACGTCTAGAGTATTGATATATAATAGTCATACAATTTTAGTTCTGGTTTGATGAATGTACAGCGAGAAAATAATACAAGAATTTTTTTTGACAATCCCAGCTAGTCATGAACCTGGCCTCTACTGCTATTTCTGGAAGCCCCAGCTAGTCATGAACCTGGCCTCTACTGCTGTTTCTGGAAGCCCTCTTTGGAGGACAGCTGCACAGGCACCTATGCTTGTTGTTGTTTTTGCTGTAAGTTTTGTGTAGACATAGAGCAGTGTAGCGATCCGTACATAGCTTTTGTTTTCTTATGTCGGTAAAGCTGATTCTTAACAAACTGCAGCTTTTGTATTTGCATTTTTATATTAAAAAAAAAGTTGTAGCAGCCTCTAATAAAGTCGATAGTAAATCGGTTAGGAAGTCCTAAAGAAAATAAGGATCTCAAAAGTTGCCTCGACAGAAAACCAAATTACTAAACACTTGATCATGGCCTCCAAGTGCATTATTTCCGAGCAATGTGGCGTAACAGTTGGTAAAAGGGTCTTCACATGAGATTAGTAGAAGATGTATGGCTCCAAAGCATGCATGATATCGCGATTTCACCCACAGTGTCTACCCTCCCTCTGAATCAAGGCGGCTCATCGTAAAGAGTGATTAATACTTGTATCCCCTATATACTACTATATCACTGGGCATGAAATCTAGCAAACTAAAACCTATCACAAGTCTGTGCTGAGTGAGAGCCGATGATTTTATGGTCCTGCGTGGAGAAGTCTACACCTGTGCAAAGTCGTAGAACCACTATTGGAGCTGCTGAAAGTTTGCTTAATTACCGCAAAGTGGCAACTGTACCCTTTCTCTGGTAAGACTGTAGGTACAATGGCTGCTACAAAAACAATGTGTACTCCCATAGAGAGAACTGTTGGCCAGAAGTACAAGTTCAAACGATGATCATTGATTGAGCGAGGGGGGGAAACAATTCTTAGTAACAATATACAACTGACCTTGCCCAATGAGTTCTAGCAGCCTCAGTCTGGAGTTTGGGATGATCATGTTCCTAGATATATCCCTTATGAAGCACGAGTTTATCCTGTTCTGGCCGCTATTCGGGCCAAAGACAGGACTGAGGAGTGGAGCGTTGAAATCTATCTCGTCTTGTGCACCAAAAACTATTGATGAATAAAGTCAAACTGATGATAGCAATATCACCTGTTATATTGTATCATAGTCACGTACGGTTGCTATAAGCATTTGGTACCACCATATTAGTTGACTGTGACTCTTGCCGTAACCGGGAGTGTCGTGCTCCCTTCTCCATTGGTCCAATTTCCACTGGTGACGTGGGGTTGGAGCTGATTAGTAAAAATGAATAACAAACAGAAATTTATACATGTAGTAATTCAGAAGCATGCTTCATATGGCATATACACACATGTGCTTCATATGGCATAT
The DNA here is from genome assembly GCA_028752905.1 of Cladorhizidae sp. MBARI D1340-BT2. Lineage (NCBI taxonomy): Eukaryota > Metazoa > Porifera > Demospongiae > Poecilosclerida > Cladorhizidae > Cladorhizidae sp. MBARI D1340-BT2. The sequence continues at coordinate 12,519,074 of JAQNBH010000017.1, forward strand.
ACATACATGTGCTTCATATGGCATATACATACATGTGCTTCATATGGCATATACACACATGTGCTTCATATGGCATATACATACATGTGCTTCATATGGCATATACACACATGTGCTTCATATGGCATATACATACATACATGTGTTTTATATGGCATATACACACATGTGCTTCATATGGCATATACACACATGTGCTTCATATGGACACACATGTGCTTCATATGGCATATACACACATGTGCTTCATATGGCATATGCACACATGTGCTTCATATGGCATATACACACATGTGCTTCATATACGCACATGCTTCATATGGCATATACATACATGTGCTTCATATACACACACATGTGCTTCATATGACATATACATACATGTGCTTCATATGGCATAGGCTTTAGCTGTAGGCTCGGAATCTCATTTCTGACTTGCACCTCTTTTTTTGGCACAACAAAACTTTGAAGGGTCAATGAAAAAGAGATGTCTTGGAAACCACTGACATTATGTACCTAGCTACCATCTTTATTCTAACATGCAAACTTAGATCATGCAGAAAAAAGACACAGAATATATACATTGTGTGAATCAGCCTTTCAGTGAATCAACTCACAAAGTTTTCAGATCAATGTAAGCACAACCAACCTAGCAATATCCAATTGAATATCTCGGACGATGTGCTTCCTCTTCGTGTTGATATAATGCAGACAGATGACAATAATGATCAGTGCTATGACTATCACAAAAATGGATGCCATGATTCCTCCTGCTAGAGGGGCAATCAGACCCACGATTTGGTCAGGTGGAACGGTCATTTCAGCAGGGGTTGTGACGAAGGTTGTGGTGGTCACTGAAAGCATAAGAGAGGAACAAAAGATGCAGCAACGTAGATGTGTTGCTTCTAGAAGTCGTCACCCCCTCCCACCCACCCTAATCCCAATTCCACGTCTACTTGAGACAACAGCCACCTGTCTATAATAGCAGCCTTCTGAATGAGCTAGGCTGCAGTCTGAAATGGATATGGCTTTAACCCACAAGTGGAAGGCAAAATGAGTAAACATTCTAGTGTGAATACATAGCCATGGAGTGGTATAATATCCTGGTGGCACAAAGTGCATTGTGGCTCACCTGACCTATATGTACTCTAGCTAATTAAGTCTAGCCTACTACCCAGTGACTTAAACACCTGCTACACATAATACCATATTTGTAAGGGTACGGAAACTCTACTCTACCATTTGCAATGGTTGATTGGTGCGATTCCACAATAGAACACACAGCTATACACTGGGAACTTGCAGCAATTTCCATGCTATATCCGTACCAGGTGTGTAGTGCATTCAGCACCATGCTGCAGGGATACCAATACAATTAGGTCTACATAACCCCCTGAAGTTTGTTTGTCTCGGGGAAACAACTACGTGCACTTAATTTCTCTCCTCTATGTTTCAACATCCCCCACCCCCACCCCACCTCTCAACTGCATATGGTACACCTAACACCTGGATATATATATTTTTTAATAAGTTTCATTAACACATTCGACACCTTTTGGTGTGTTTTTAATAAAGATAACGAACAATATATCATGATGAGATAACTGATGAGATAACCGAAGTAATCAAAACCAATTTTTTTTTTAGACTAGTCAGTGAATTGTGCCTCAGAAATCACCAGGTCCACTGGCGGCGACAGTTGCCTGGTAGCCCATCCACCTGCTGAGCGTGCGCCTCATATGCACTGGATGGAAGAGCGAAGGAGGGCAAATGAGAGTGAGCATCTCAGCCAGGACATGGTTCTGCTGTATGATTGATCCCTCTTCTGGGCGATCATAGAGGCAAGCCTCTTGTAACAAACTGTGGCAGCAGCACCCATTCCCCCCAGTGAGGGATAAGACTAAAGGAGTGAAAGTACCATGCTCTATCTCTCGGATGCGTTGGTCTGGGTGTTAGGCTGCTTGATGTTAAGCGCACAATAAGCTGTTAATGCATGGTGGTACCCTAACACCTGGATGTTAGGCCGCTTGATGTTAAGTGCTGTTAATTGATCCTGCAGTCATTGCAAATGTCTTTGTTAGGTGTATATGTGGTTGTCGCTAAGAAGTGTTGGTTGCAGGCACTATCACTGATGCAAGACATACGCAAAACATTCCTGCAGCGTGTCTGCGCCAAGAATTGTTTGCATCCTTCCCCAAGTGTGGAACCTTTCGCTAATGAAATATGTCCAACTCGACTAGATATCAGTGGCCTCGAAAAACATTTGAGATGCCATCTCTAGCTCCCCCTACCAGCTCCCCGAGACACTTTTGCTTGCTGCATCTGAAGAAAGAATCACGAAACAGAAGTTGTAGAAGAATTGGGTGTGCAATATTTAGTAGTAGTGTTTTGTAAGCGCCTACTCGCAGTTAGGAACTGGTTTTCTTGCCGGACGTGGTCAGAAGCGGGTCGCTAAACATCCGGATGTTACGGTATACAGCACGTTTGGGCTGGCACTGTATATACACGACTGCAGGATCTGTGAGAATACCTCGACTAATTAGCTACTAGAGAGAATGGGACTTGCTTTATGTACAACAATTGAGGTCATTTTTGGTGGACTTGCCTTATAAGGAAGGTGCTACAGTCAAAATTATAAATGCATTAAAAAAGGTGTGTCCTAACTTTCTAGCTCGATAGATTCACTGGCTTCACTTGATAAGCAGCTTAAAAGATTGTCCACTCGTTTGGCATTCATGGCATACGACCATGCCAAAGTTAAGGCTCCAAAGTCAGGAACTCTGTCACGCAAATTTGTGAGGTCACTTGCAACCAGAGCAGCTCCTTTTGAGGAAAGCGTGAACACCTGATGTGTGTCTCCTGTTACTACACAGACTTCATGGACATCGTCAATGGAGTGGGATTCTTTTCCTCAATGCTGTGAACTCACTTGACAAAACAATTCTCATCTCGTAGTGTGTGCATAGCCAAATACACCACATACTCAGCTGTTCAGGTCCTCCTCAAAAGGAGTTGCTCTGGTTGACAACAGTCACAGAAGTCCTAAATTTGCTTAGCTACTGCATTAATTGGCTTCATGACTGCACCCTCTAGTAGCACACATACTCTAACCAGATCGAAGATCGAGTAAAATATTTGCACCTGAATCACTTTTTCATGCTGCATAATCAATAAGTAATGCATAATCAATAAGTAAAGTAACTATGGCGATCCAGCAAGGCTATTTGTTGGAGGTAGCAGGGAGAAGGAAGTGCTAATCTTCCAACTGCACAGTGCTGGTGGTGAGTTAGTGTAGACTGCAAGAACTGCTGTGAATCCTTTAGATACACTGGAACGCAGCAAATACTCCAATGTATATATATAATATATAAGAGTGGTCGAAAAGTGTACCTTGCTATTAAACACTTACTTTATATTCAAAGTATAGCTAGTTATTTTCTACGAATTCTCAGTTGACATATGTAGCAGATTAAAGGGACTTGCTCAACAATTTTCTTCTCGGCTTCGGCTCGATGCTCTAGCTTTCGTGAGGTGCTAAGACTCACGTGAGATTCATATGTATTACTTAGCCATCATTTGATGAAAACCACGCACTCTAGCCCTAGCCCTAGCCCTAGGTACACATCATGTGATGCGCGAGCGAGTGGGACATCAAACAAACATGACACCATACCTGCAAAAGTACCAGCTCTTGAGATAACACACATACTAGAAGTGGTGCTTCAGTGAGCACCACACCCACCAATCAGCCTTAAAACAATGAAGGCAATAGAACGGATTCTGCTTGACCAGAAAACAACTTATTGTCTAGAAATGTCTAAGGGAATATTTTGTGTGGGGCACAGAATTGACCACTGCAAACACTGTCCAGCAACCATCTATAAATCACTGGCTAGCTGAACCAGCATGACATTCCAGCAGGCAAGCTAACTAGCTATACCATGTAATGTTCTAACCCAGAATAGATATAATAGTGTGGTCCACATTACACACAACTCAAGCACGTACTTCATAAGTGGTCCTAAAAACACCATTTACAGTATAGTATGCTTCTAAAATGGGAAGGAAATATAACATTATTATAATGCATAGCAATTATGACAACCTACGTTCAGTGACGTTGATGTTCAGTCCGCTGCAGCAAGGGGACAGGCCCTGGAATTGGGTCGTCGGATTGTCACACCTGATCACCCCCAGTTTTCCGTTGCTTAGCAGCTTCCCTATGACGTTCCAGGTTCGAGAACACTTTTGTGTGACATAAACACATTCTCTGGAGCAGATGGATATCGGAAGGTGGACGCCATCTCCATTCCCACAGGAAGGGAAGAAATAGTTGCAGAGTATCTTAGAGACCGACTCTTTACACAGAGGACCGTTCAGTTCGGTGATGACGTCGGGGAATGTACTGTCCAACATTTTAACTAAGGCAGGCTGGTCCAAGTGAGGGTTGGAGTTGAAGACGTAGCTCATGTTGTTTATGATGCCTCCACAGATATGAGATGGACTTCGGAATGGCTCACAGACACCGAAACTGATGCAATCAACAATAACAGGTTAATCTATCATGTGGTTTAGTATAGGACAATATCCACCCCTCCAAGATAAATACTATACCCTGTCCTTTCCCAATCCCATTGGGTTGATCCCCAAGCCTTGAGAAGGTTTGGTACAAAAGAGCAAAGTCGGTCACACAACCCTTGAAGTATTTGAGACCGAGCCATAATAAGAGTGAACTAGCTGTACAAATTTGGCTGGCTAGGTTGAGATGGCTAGATGACTTCACAATGGCTTAACTACACTATAGAAGTTTTCTCATGCCAAGTGCATTTGCAGGTCAATGAATCCACCAAGACCACAGAGCTGGAGTCATGAAGTACATGAATATCAACCTGAACCTGTTCAACTCTGACATGTGGCATGTTGCATGCTGTTGCTGTTGTGCTATTAATACATATATATTACGATAGTTTTGTAGTGCACAAGGTATGCTAGCATTAGTGGCACGTGCTATAAATGTGAAAATTGTCAGATACAAGACAACCCCCACCTACTAAATGTCTCTGAAACTGTGTACTAAGAATGAGGTTGGTTTGATCCCTACTTCAAAATGGCAGACCAGCAACTCCCCCTCCCCCTCCCAAAAGCTTATATCTAAGCTAGGCTCACATTGGCAAGTAGCTGCCTAAATAGTAGTCTCAGCAGATACTAGCTTAAAAAGAGACTCCCGGAATGCGGATTAAAGTCTGGTTCACAATATGATGGATGGCAATCTATTCTGTCCGTTGCACAATCCATTCTATTGCACTGCCTGGTACACAATATTGCATTGAGTCAGTTGAATCCACTGTGTTTGACCGAAATATTTATGTAGCACCTAGCCAGTTACTTGCACGGCCACTTCCTTCCAGGTATTTTCTTTCCCCCTGAGGCTTTTATAGCCTTTGGCTGAGACCTGCCAGAGGTTGGGAAAGCTGCTTCAATAAGTTTCTCGAAAGAGTGTAAAGTTTAACACGTGATATGTTCTAGGATTCTGATTGGTCCGATGCAACGGGTTGGACACGAGAATTGTTCAATTATAATTGCATTTCTTATCTGTTCCATTCTGTTAGATCTGCAGTCTGTTGCATTACCGGTTCCCAATATCAGTGCAATGGATCGGAAGGACGGAACGCCTGCAACGGATTGTCTCATTATATTGTGAACCACCAGGCTTCAGGTAGTCAGCTGGCAGCACAAAAGACTGTGGAGTGTAAAAACAAACCTCGAAATTCATTTTCAAGGATAATCTACGATTCCATGTTTCTATCTCCATTCCATGTTTCTACATATCTACCTCTATTCAATGTTTCTATCCTATTCGATGTTTCTATGTATCTACCTCTATTCCATGTTTCTATATATCTATCTCTATTCCATGTATCTAGCTCTATTCCAGGTTTCTATTTATCTACCTCTATTCCATGTATCTACCTCTATTCCATGTTTCTATGTATCTATCTCTATTCCATGTTTCTATGTATCTACCTCTATTCCATGTTTCTATATATCTATCTCTATTCCATGTTTCTATGTATCTAGCTCTATTCCATGTTTCTATGTATCTACCTCTATTCCATGTTTCTATATATCTATCTCTATTCCATGTTTCTATGTATCTACCTCTATTCCATGTTTCTATCACTATCCATGTTTCTAGCTGTATTCCAAGTTTCTATGTATCTTGCTCTATTCCGAGTTTCTATTATCTAGGTCTATTCCATGTTTCTATGTATCTACCTCTATTCCATGTTTCTATATATCTATCTCTATTCCATGTTTCTATGTATCTATCTCTATTCCAAGTTTCTATGTATCTAGCTCTATTCCAAGTTTCTATATATCTAGCTCTATTCCATGTTTCTACCTCTATTCCATGTTTCTACCTCTATTCCATGTTTCTATCACTATCCATGTTTCTAGCTCTATTCCAAGTTTCTATGTATCTTGCTCTATTCCGAGTTTCTATTATCTAGGTCTATTCCATGTTTCTACCTCTATTCCATGTTTCTATCACTATCCATGTTTCTAGCTCTATTCCAAGTTTCTATGTATCTTGCTCTATTCCGAGTTTCTATTATCTAGGTCTATTCCATGTTTCTATGTATCTACCTATCTACCTCTATTCCATGTTTCTATATATCTATCTCTATTCCAAGTTTCTATGTATCTAGCTCTATTCCAAGTTTCTATATATCTAGCTCTATTCCGAGTTTCTATGTATCTACTTCTATTCCATGTTTCTATGTATCTAGATTCCATGTATCTGTCCCATCCAATCTATGAATCTACCCAATCTATAGATTGGGCAGCACAATCTATGAATTCATAGATTGGATAGATTGGCATCCAATCTATAGATTGTGCTGCACAATCTATGAATGCCAATCTATTGCCTGCCAATCAATACACTTCAAAACATGGTAGCATATTAACACCCTTTGCAACAGATTCATAGCTTGGTTGGAACATATCGACCAATACTTATTATCGACTAGTTATACTGAGCGAGTGTGCAAGCCAAATATCCAAACCCACCCACAAAATATGGGATAGTCGACGGGAATTTACAAAGCCCGTGCTACTCCCACGAAAAGAGAAGAAGGGAGAAGAGCTGTTTGTGAGGCAAGTTTCTCTACCTATAGCCATTTGGGGACTATAGCAGTTGTGCGAGTGTTCGTGGGTATTACAAAGTATGCATTACAAACTATGCATTATATCTTTTTTGACATATTCTTCAAATATCTTTTTTTGCTCTACACTTGCCATGTCACTTAGTTCTTTATCTGCCAAGTCCATGTGGAACTTTTTCTCAGTACATTTATCACTTTTTTCTACATCATTACACTCTCAGTTGCAATCATCACTATTTCTCTGTTGCAAAGGGTGTTAATATGCTACCATGTTTTGAAGTGTATTGAGCAATAGATTGGCATTCATAGATTGTGCAGCACAATCTATAGATTGGGCAGATTTCATAGATTGGATGGAACATATCTATCTATCTCTATCGAGTCCATTCTCATTAGCACCAAATGCCTTGCAGCAATTAATTGTTTCTCCATTGTGGTAAAAATGCATAGCTAGTGGTGGCTGCCGATGATACAATCCAGACCACATGTGCTGTATTATAAGCAGAAAGAATCAGTTCTGCTGTTTGGATAGTGCTCATGGGAACCTGTTCTCAAGTTCAAAGGAGGCCCCTCTACCAAAAACTCTGCTGTTTGTTTTGCAAGCCCTTGAAGGAGACCATAGCCAAAACTACGTGGGTACAGTAACCAATAGCAACAAGATATGGCATTATGTGTAGTGTGTACAAATTAGAAAAAGGTTTTAAAGGTTCGGTAAACCCGAAGCTCTTATTTGGTGTAGTCCTCCACTGCCCAAGTATAATACACAGGAACAACATGAAAAACTCTAGCCAAGTGCGTGCAGTGCATGTATAAACTGCAGAGAACAAACTGCACTAGTCAAAACTCGACAGAGTAAATTGCACGTTGATTATTGAGGTCGTGTAAGATTCTGCACTGTTCGTAGTTATTTTGCTATGTTTGGTCCTTCAAAACCTAGTGTTTACTACACCCACCGGATCAAGGCCACTGTGGCCCAACGTCTCATATGATATAAGCTCACTGGTTCGGGTAGTACATGTATATATAAGGAATTGTGTTGTCTCTCAATGAACTCTCAGTTGACATAGTATTTGGTAATTACTTTTTCAACGGTCAACTTAATTTTTCTTCTCAATGTTATGGCTGAGTCTAGCATTCATCAGGAGTAATGAGATACTGTGATTCACGTGGGGTTCGGGGTTCATATGCAGCTACCACCAGATGTGTGCCAGGGTGTGGTTCTAATTACATGGTGGCTAGATAGAGTCATCTATAGTTTAGGTAGACTATTACAAGCATTGGAGTATTAAAGTTTGTATGTGAAATTATCTCTCAAATGGAAAATTGTGCAATTGCAAAAAAAAAAATTAATTTAGAGTAGTCAATCTTTTTAGAGACCACCTTGAAATCTAATAGAAACAGTCTTCCAAAAGAGGTGGTCTTCCGCTAGAGGTGGGCGTGGTAATGGATGGGCAATACAATATTACCTATGCATGTACATGCCATGAATAATGTGCATACAGTTCACTCTGTTTATTTCAGTTATTTTTTTATCATCTCTAGCATAGTCCCCTCCACAATAGTTTAAACTTGTACGGTTACCTTCAGCTGACATCACATACTTCAGGATTCTCTTAACATCAGCTAACCTGCATCAGTTATCAACCCAAGAATAAAAGCTGATGTGAAGAGAATCCTTCAAATAGTTTAACTCTTGCATCAGCTCCAACAATGTCTTCTCATGAGCAAGGTTACAGTTTTGATGTCCACAGCTGGTGTGCTCTCTAACTTATCATCACTTTCATCGCAATCATTTCCCTCCTCCTCCCTGATGTTAGCCAGGAAGTTAACTTCCCAACACAGATTGGTAGCTGAGCATCACTCACTCTCACAGTTCACACACTCCTGCCAGGTCATACCATTCAGCCTACACGATTTGTAGCTCACACTGCCACATCACCTTAATCAACCATGCAATCAACTAAAGTGTCCAGAAATCCACAATTGGCCAAAACACTTCTCAATGGTCATGGCAGGCACTGCATTTTTAACCACATGATTGCATCTAAAACGTTCCTTTTCTTTGCCAGCTTGGACGCACAAGTATGTGGCGAAGAACCTGCTTGCTGTAATTGTATTTTGAATAATTCCAGCATTGCAAGGCTGCCATCTAGAGGTGGTATTGGGAGCAAGACACACTGGTTTAACATTTGATCTGATATCATCAGGGTGGGCAGTGCAGTTGTCTATAAAGACAATCTGCTCTCCACTATCATTCTATGGTTAAAGCTCGTCTACCAATTCTCAAACTTGTCAGCCATGCTTTTCTGTTTGAAGGATGGGTGCCTGGAAGACGGAGATGACTAGCAAACCTCCTGAAGCAACGAGGGTTTGCACTATGTTTGATCACCAGTGGAGCAAGTTTTTCTCCAGTGGCAGAACAATCAATGAGAGCCATGGTTCTATCTTTAGACTTCTTTCCCCCTTAGCTTCATCCCCTTTGACAACTAACAATCTTGTAGGCAGAGCTCTAAAAATGGCCAATTTCGTCAGTGCTAAAAATATCCTTGAGGCATAACCTTCACATAGTGTCTTCAACCTTCCATTCCAATCAATCTCAACAGTTGGGTTGACACCTGCTGCTTTTCCTGATAAAATGGACACTCATAATTATTGTGAAACTTCTGCTACTTTCGTAGCCATCCAGTGAAAGCATCCCGGCCCATGTCTGCTGCATACATATGGGCACGCTCTTGGCTAAATTGTCCACTTACTAAGATGTTCTTACTGTAGGTCTTGCTCAGTCAATCATTTCCACACCATTTCATCCACTTCATCACAACCATCTTCCTTACCTTCACACATTTTTTCTCCTGGCGTTTGCCAGATGTAGAGGAGGAGAGGAGGAAGATGGGGAGGAGTTTACACTTTAGTGGTTTAAAATTGTATAACTTTGGTGGTCTTTCACTAGAGGTGGTCTTTCACTAGAGGTGGTCTTTCACTAGAGGTGGTCTTTCACTAGAGGTGGTCTTTCACTAGAGGTGGTCTTTCACTAGAGGTGGTCTTTCACTAGAGGTGGTCTTTCACTAGAGGTGGTCTTTGGTCTAGAGGTGGTCTTTCACTAGAGGTGGTCTTTCACTAGAGGTGGTATTTCAATAGAGGTGAGATTGTATTGCAAATCCATCGGTACATGCAAAATATCTCTCAAAAATATGTGATATTCCACAGGACCAAAAGACTAGTAGTGTCCTAATGTGGAGCAAGAAAACTCCATAAGGACAGTGTGCTTCGAGTTCAGCTCCATCATCTTATCTTTCAGAGTTTCATTTAACCCTCTCACTGGCATAAGCGCCATATAGCGCAAAAAGGTACTAAAGAAGAAATAATAAAAAATCAACCATTTGCCGGGGAAATTAACATATCAGAGCATGCCCAAAGCATTGCTCTATAAATAATTAAAATATAAGGATAGTACGACGTAGGTATCCATGGAGAATGTGACGTCAAATTTCACTTCCGGTTTTGGAATAAAGATGTCGGTTTGCTATAGTCGAGATGAAGTTATCAGTCAGATTTTTGATGACGATTTCGGCATCTCCGAGAGTGATAGCTCTGAAGATGAAGAAGAAAATACCCTGGGAAGCCACGAGGTTGATTTGAATGAGCTAGCAGCTATGACACTCAATGAGCAATGGTAAACTGTTGAACGTTCTGGGTGGACTAAATAAAGAGAACTAGAAACACTTCCTGTTTCTTATAATGAGATTCACAATGTTGTGGTTTCTGCCAAATTTCGTCACAATATTCGTCAACTCATTAGCTATCACATGATATCTGGTTGCTAGGTAATTTTCATCATCTATCATCTATCTTTAAATATCATCTATCTTTAAATATAATAAATAATGCGAAAATCATTCATTTTGGGGAAAAACCCTCGGTAAAGTTGCCAGTGAGAGGGTTAAGGGGGGGGATTGCCCTTTGGAACCTTTTCACCCGCCCCCCCCCCCCCTTTTGAAATTTAATAGCATTATTGATGTTGATCAAGTGCTTGACAAAGTGCATGAGCAGTGAGATGGAGATAAGAGTCTAAATGAGAGCTTACACAGCAATCCTTCTACCTTTTCAACTCCTCACGTCAACAACTTCTTCCAAATCACTATCGCTGAGTTTTTGGGGAGACTCAATGGCAATTTTCATTAAGTTGTATTAGACGCCCATTCTCCGTACGCTCATGCCCAATAGACTACTCTATTGAATAGTAAAACTTTACTTCCTGTTAGACGTGGTGAGTGAGCAAAATGACAAAGATTTTTTTAATGGTTGACTGCCTTCGTGAACAGTCTCTTCCTATTGTTTCTGGAAGATCTTCTTTGGTGGAAAGCAGCACAGGCACCTGTACTTCCCAGGAGTCGCTCTGAATTCCTTCTCTTTTGGGCAAGGAGACACTCCTGGGTGGATTTCTTTGCTGCAAGTTTTGCTGTAGACATATGGCGGCGTAGAGCTGCCGAGCTTTCGTTGGATTACTTCAACGGAACTGATTCTCATACCAACTGCAGCTTATTGTATTTCCATTCCAGTGATGTGAACAGTCTGCAGCTTGTTGTGATGTGAACAGTTTGAGAAGTTTATACTTAAAATAAGTTATAGCTAAAAATATAATTACTACAACAAACCCGCCACAAGGTTGTGTGTGCCGTTACATCTGCTGAGCGTTTATGAAGACAATTATTTATTACTTCCATATCTGTTCCGCTGATGCTGTGGAAATGGAAATAGACAAGCATATGGTTGCCAGTGGATGTAGAGTGGGGAATATGCTATAAGCATGGAACTGATGAGTAATCCCTTCAGTGGATGTAGAGTGGGGAATATGCTATAAGCATGGCACTGATGAGTAATCCCTTCAGTGGATGTAGAGTGGGGAATATGCTATACACATGGCACTGATGAGTAATTCCTTCAGTGGATGTAGAGTGGGGAATATGCTATAAGCATGGTACTGGTGAGTAATCCCTTCCGTTGCAGGGATAAATCATCATTTGGCTGCTTAATAATGAGCTGACGATACATTTTCCACCCTGTGCTGAAGTCAGAAGAGACATGGCTTCCTTCTAAAATTCAGTTCCTTCCAATGATTTAGCTGGTAAGTCTCTCCTAATAATCTCCATTGAGAGTTTGAATTCAACTGTCTCCATATAAAGGTATCTCACCAGTAGAGGCGGGGCACTTTCTTTGGTTCAAATATACTGAAGGCTGGTAACACATCTTTGAGGACCTAAACCGGCTGGATATGTTATCTTTGATGAGGCTGATAAAATGCTTGCCCACTCTTCCTTGAAAAAAGCATATACCTGAATGAGTGACTTCAGTGCCTGTTGCTGCTTTTAACTCTTCTCTTGCATCTTGTAGCTGTAACACCCAATTTGCTGAAGGCAGTAAATGGCTGACAATCGCAACCTGCTTGATAAACAGTCTCTTCCTGCCTTTTGCTACTGTTTCTGGATGTTCTTCTTTGGTGGAAACCAGCACAGGCACCAGTACTTACCAAGAGACACTCTGAATTCCTTCGCTCTTGGGCAAGGAGGCGCTCCTGGATGGATTTCTATAATGTAAGTCTTGTTGTAGGCATGTAGTGATGTAGTGCTGAGTAGCTTTTGCGTGCAGCATGCATGGTGAAATACTAGTACAGTATCTAGTGCTTGCATACTTGTACAAAAATCAGCAATGACGAAGTAGGCAATCAAAAGCTATGTAGTGCTTCATTGCTATATGTCTACAACAAACCTTATAGCAATAAAGTCCACCCAGAAATGCCTTCTCTCTCCAGCAGAGTCTTGATCAAAAGATCACAGCTCTTTGCAGTCAATAAACAAGTAAAGCTGCCAGTGATCTAGTGGCCCCACGAGATGTCATCAGCATTTCTAGATAACTATATGCCTTCACCTTCTTCCTCGTCAGAATCTTCCTCAGGAAGGGCCATATTATCCCCAGTGACTTGACCAATGAGGTCGGCCAAAGTTTGGTTACTCGTCCATTGCGATGGTCATAAAGATTGCGGATCGTCGGTAGTTTTTCACATGGTTGCCGACGTCTCCCGGACTCAATATTCTGCCCCCAAGTGAGGAGCAATAACAACGGATTCTTAGGATATAAACATTCTAGCAATAGAGCAATCATGCGATTTTTAATGTATTTTTGGCTAAAATGGCACTTACAGGGGTGAGGGGGTTAAGCTTCAAGCCCTTCCTGTTAATACCAGCAGGGGGAGGGAGGGGGTGTGGGTGAGAGTGAAGAAAAAGGCGTAGACATTTGGTTTGGTTTCCCATTGCAATGGATCCTGGACAGAGCCAAAAGTCCAATGTTTGGATCTTCCTGCTGTATGATTGAAGTGCATGCCAGACACACTATTTTCTACAGAGATGTACTGGGAAGCTTCTCTCAATCATTTTGTGTATTCTCATTGACGGTACACAAACCAACCATCTCACTTCATTAAATTAAGTTTAAACTCTTGTCTGATCAACTTACTCTCCAATCTTAAATACTTCACCACTTTGTGATATGTTGGCTGTTGAGTTGATTTCCGGATCACACTTCTGTGGCATTGAAGAGTCAACTGTATAGAAAATGACAATAGTCATACAGCGCAGGACACACGCACACATGCAATGTATGCACACACACCAAATTCTACCTGGTGTTCCGCATATTACTCCTGCAGCATTTAGAAACCCGTAGCAGTTCCCGATCTCGGTAACTCCAGGGTGCTCGCAATCAAACAAGCTTAATTCAGTCCCTTTGCATTCAAGATTATTGAGGAATATATCTGTATCGTTGCCAAAACCAAACTTTGAAGATTTGACGGCTATTCCACCTTCAGACATAATATAAAGTCATTATGCACATGTAGGAGAGAGGACATAAAATCGTCAGTCATAACTAATATATTTGTATATAGAGATATCTAGTGCTTGCTATATAGAGATATACTTGCCTTCGAAGCCAAGCTGCCTGCACGCTACAGCAGCATCAAGATTGTCCCACATGAGATCGCACACTATCCCCCACCTATTGTTGAAGCAGACCTCCACACGACCTATCTGCGGAGATATCGACCCATTCTGAACTCTGATTGCACCATTTTCACATTCAACTTCCACAACTACAAAAGAAATGACAGAACAGGAAAGAATAAAAGCTAAAGATTTTCATCACTTCTTGAGCTCACCTGGTTCAGGGCAACGAACACCAACTCCATGTATAAAGCAGAAAGGCAATGGTTCCATTGGGCAGTCAGAAAGCTTTTCCTCAGATCCAACACAATTGATGGATTCAGCGTATCTCAAAACGGTTGTATCTCCTCTTTCAAGGTAGCCAAAATTGATGTCAGGGTCATTTAAAATGATCTCAGGTACTGTTTCATCTAGTGACATCAAGTAGGTGGATTATGCATGATTCACTCTGCTAAGTACTACATATATAAATATATATTCTACTGTGAACATACTGGTAAGTATTAATCCTAGTTGTCGACACAGAACATTAGCATCTTCTTGATTAAATGTTGCCGAACAAATGACCTTCCATATTCCATCCTCACAGTACTCAACTCGTCCCTCATTTGCCGTTTCTCCGTCAGCCAATCGGACTTCATTGTTATTAGGACACACTATGGGGAAAATAGAGAAAATTGACTTGTGGAAAGTTGCTTATAGAAGACACATTTGTCATTGGAGCAAAGCTAGGGTAGAAGAGAGTGTTCCTCTCCTGTGGAGGCTTCCTTAACTGCATACTCTGACATCATTCACACAAAATTTATACTGCATGCATTAATCGGCAGATATTTTTATCTGCACATGCCCAGAGGCTGCTCTATCGATATGAAATAGTCGCCAAACTCGACTTTCTGTTTGCCCTGGCAAGCGAGCAAAATGATAAATCTAATGTAAAGATGATGATTGCAACTGTCGTCATGAACAATCTCATCCTGGCCATTGTCACACAGACAGCTATGCTTACCTGGTGCTGCTCTATCCCTTCTCTCTTGAGCAAGGAGGCACTTCCGTGGATGGATTTCTTTGCTGTAAGTTTTCGTCTGCTTAACTCAATGGAGCTAATTTTTTACCAAACTGCAGACTTTTGTTTTTGTAATTTTATAAATATAATTGTTATGAATTATAAATATAATAATAGAATGAAAGTTGCAGTGAATCAGTTGAGCTGCTAGGACATTGTAATTGGCACTGCATATTTTGTCCAGCCAGTGACTCAGACTTGCTCTGCAACATAACAGTCCTAAATACAACATCGAAGGGTGAGGTAGCATCACTGTACATTGCTACGACCCACATTTCAAAATGGCAGACTCTTCCCCCCCCCCCTCCCCCACCCCCCCCCCCCCCCCCAAGCTCGTATCTCACCTAAACCCACCCACTTTGGCAGCTTCTTAGCAGTCTATATGACAGTTTCGGCAGTTTCTAGCTCACATAAAAAAACTTCCAGCATGTTTTGAATCCGTCACTAGGGTAGTAAACTCTCAGATCTAAAGAAAGTGTAAAATTCATCTTCAAGGATCTCCTTCCTCCCGTCCTCTCTCGAGTACAATGCGCCCATCCTTACAGTTTCAATTCCAGAAGACTCCAAATGACCAGACACTAACTACTAATTAATCTGTTTCTGGAAGCAACAGATTCCGGAGTGTAAGATTATAAGGCATGTACAGATTACCAACTACAATCTAGCTAGCTCACGGCAACAAGAAACGACCCTTGTACTGGAGTTGTTGGCCTTGAAATGAGACACAACTTGTACAGCTAACAACTTACACAGCTCACCAACATCTCCACTATAACAATCTAAACAACAACAACAACAACAACAACAAATTAAACAAGAATGAATCCAAGTAGACCACAAACATTTGGAGTACTCTTTGAAGAACTTAAAAACTGCGCACCAATATATTACACTGCTTCTTCAAATCACAGGCACTCCATGATTTTGTGTTTGTGTCTTCTAAATGTCTAATGGATACACTCTTGTTTCCTTCCTTCTTTCTGAAAGATCCAATAATATTATACACACACACACAACTGGGTACTATAAGCTGCAAAGTACAATAGGCGCAGAATAAGATGTGGCTAGGTCCAGTGATTACCACACCAATAAAAATACATTCCCCTCCTTTCCTACCACACACCTCCCCAATGCATGACATTAGGTAAGAGATTTACAATACTGTAAATATGAACTTATTGTTCGTATTTAAATATTCTCACCATCCCATGGAGCCAAAAATAATCAACCCAAAAAGAGGAAAAAATTATGTTTGTTTAATGCAATGTAATGCAATGTTATGTGGTGTTTCACGCTGGTTGAAGAACTAGCTTCGACAAGTGAGCTGGCTGGCCTAGCAATACGAAACTTTGCCTTTCTCTTTGGAACCGACATACTGGACTGGGAAATAGGGAACTGACATACTGGACTGGGAAATAGGGAACTGACATACTGGACTGGGAAATAGGGAACTGACATACTGGAATGGGAAATAGGGAACTGACATACTGGACTGGGAAACCTACTGGACTGGGAAATAGGGAACGGACCTACTGGACCAGGAAATAGGGAACTGACATACTGGACTGGGAAATGGGGAACTGACACACTGGACTGGGAAATAGGGAACTGACATACTGGACTGGGAAACCTACTGGACTGGGAAATAGGGAACAGACCTACTGGACTGGGAAATAGGGAACTGACATACTGGACTGGGAAATAGGTGTCCATAGTCACAATGGATAATCTGTGATATATATACATATATATTATATGTATATATATATATAATTATATATAATATATATATATGTATATGTATATATATAATAGTACATAAATATAATATATATGTATATAAAGCTACTTTAAACAATGAATTGCTTCATAGTTTTGAACTCGTGGTTTCTCACATTTATTCTAATTATGCGACTGTAGGTATCTGTCAATGGCCATGCTTGCACTGTAATAAGGCACCTCCACCCTATCTACAAGGCACTGCTGGTGCATGACCGTCCACTACCTTGCTACTTAGTTATTTATAATTTATGCGCACAACCACAGAAACTAACTACATAATCGGCTTCTTCCACCCAAGAAGCTTCCCTGTAAGTAAGAGTTAGCCACTTCTGTACCTTCCACATCAGCCATCCTCATTTCTCATTTTCTCAAAACAGTGTCATGCACAAACCATAGCAACAATGAGGTAGTAAATTACTTAAGGGTGGAGCTTACTCAGGGTTAAGCTTACTCAGGGTTAAGCTTACTCAGGGTTAAGCTTACTCAGGGTTAAGCTTACTCAGGGTTAAGCTTACTCAGAGTGGAGCTTACTTAGGGTGGAGATTATTCAGGGGTGAAACTTACTCAGGGGTGGAGCTTGCTTAGGATGGAACTTACTCATGGGTGGAGCTTACTCTGGGATGGGTAGGCCTTACTCAGGGGTGGATCTTACTCAGGGGTGGATCTTACTTAAGTATCAGGAGTGGATCTTGGTAGAGATGGATCTTAGACAGGGGTGGAACTTAGTCAGGGATGAACCCTCAGTAAGGTGGCTTATTCTCAGGTTGGAGCTTTCTCTCATTGGAGGAGGTTGCTAATGGGAGACAGAGTTGAAGTGTTCGTAGCAAGAGTGGGAAAAGCCCTGGCTATGTTACATGCCACATTATTTCATGAATTGATATAATCATGCACGGTTAAGGTTAAGTACACGGCTCAGACAGCATAACATAATTATATACCTAACACTAATAATTAATACATCCCTCACCCCTAAGTAAGCTCCATCCACCCCTGAGTAAGCTCCACCCATGAGTAGGCTTAACCCTGAGCAACCTCCACCCCTAAGTAAACTTCACCACTGAGTATACATCCCTAAGTAAGCTCTACTCGTGAGTAAGCTCCATCCCTGGGTGAGTTTCACCCCTGAGTAAGCTCCGAGTAAACTTCACCCCTGAGTAAGCTACACCCCTAAGTAAGCTTAACCCTAAGTAACCTCCATCCCTAAGTAAACTTCACCACTGAGTAAGCTCTAAGCTTCACCCCTAAGTAAGCTCCATCCTAAGTAAGCTTAACCCTGAGTAACCTCCACCCCTAAGTAAACTTCACCACTGAGTATATATCCCGAGTAAGCTCAATCCATCCCTGGGTGAGCTTCACCCCTGAGTACGCTCCACCCATGAGTAAGCTTCACCCCTGAGTAAGCTTCACCCGAGTAAGCTTCACCCCTGAGTAAGCTTCACCCCTGAGTAAGCTTCACCCCTGAGTAAGCTTCACCCCTGAGTAAGCTTCACCCCTGAGTAAGCTTCACCCCTGAGTAAGCTTCACCCGAGTAAGCTTCACCCCTGAGTAAGCTTCACCCATGAGTAAGCTTCACCCCTGAGTAAGCTTCACCCCTGAGTAAGCTTCACCCCTGAGTAAGCTTCACCCCTGAGTAAGCTTCACCCCTGAGTAAGCTTCACCCCTGAGTAAGCTTCACCCATGAGTAAGCTTCACCCCTGAGTAAGCTCCACCCCAAAGTAAACCACACCGGAGTAAGCTCCATCCACCCTTGAGAGCTTCACCTCGGAGTAAGCTTCATCCCAGAGTAAGCTTAATCCTGAGTAAGCTCCACCCCAAAGTAAACCACACCCCTGAGTAAGCTCCACCCCTAAGTAAACCACACCCCTGAGTAAGCTCCACCCCTAAGTAAGCCACACCCCTGAGTAAGCTCCACTCCTGAGTAACTCCACCCACTCCTGAGTAAGCTCCACCCCTGAGTATGCTCCAAACAGCAATGTCAGTTTCACAATAATATGATGCTCACGAGCATATCATATTGTCACATCGTATCATGTGAAACAGCGTTGAGTCTTGAGTATCTAACCAATCAGAATACTAGAATGTAGCAAACAGTGAACTACATCATCAGCTGTTTAACTTCAAGTAGACACCAAGGCATTTGTGGATGAGAGCAAGCTGCCCTGAAGAGTTCCCCTGCTGTGGCAGGAATCATACCGGATAAAGGACAACCACCTCGAAACAGGTGGTAAGTCAAGTTGAAAGTGTTAGTAGTTGGTTGTTGCCTGCTGATATAGCCGGCTAGTGCAGTTTGCTACCAGATTAATTATAGCACTGTAGCTGACTAGTTATCGATGGTGTAGCTTGTTTAGTAAGTGATAGCTGGCTATGCAGCTAATCACCAAACAGAAGGAGGATTCGAAGGTGATAATACTCATATTGAAGCTTCAGATAAAAGTATAAATATTCAAAGAAATTTTAAATGTAACCACACCCCTTATTATGCAGAGGGCATGGTCCTCTAGCTCTTTCGAGTAGCGACAAATGGCTGTCTTATTGATATTCAACAAGACACACTGAGTAATTTTTTGCCTGTTGTTCTGGAGTAAGAGTATACTGATGATCCAACAGATTCTGACAGTGACTTTCACAGGATGTAGCAATGATCTCTTTGGACCTTGATCTCTCTAGAATAGTCTCATGCATCCTGACTTTTTGCATTAATTTTGAGATGAGTTTCCAATTTTCAAAAAAAAATCATAATATTTGAAAATTAGCATCATTTGCAATATCCCCTCACACAGAAGTTAGTTGGTAGTGATGTTACACAGCTGTAGAATAAGAACCTTTCCTCCACAACTGACATGACGTGTACTCCAGCTTAATCTTCTCTCACTGCTGTCCATTAATGGTGGAGTTGTAATAGGGGGAATAATTTCCCAGAGATCAATGAAGGTGGACAGAATTAATGGATTCATATTACGAAAGGAAATGAGGCTGGAGTCATATTCCATTAATACTAATATCTACAGCAGCTGTCATAACTACTGCTGTGTTTTCCTCTAAGCA
Organism: Cladorhizidae sp. MBARI D1340-BT2; assembly: GCA_028752905.1. NCBI lineage: Eukaryota > Metazoa > Porifera > Demospongiae > Poecilosclerida > Cladorhizidae > Cladorhizidae sp. MBARI D1340-BT2. The sequence continues at coordinate 12,539,128 of JAQNBH010000017.1, forward strand.
GTTGTAGATCTTGGGGGAAACTAATTGGGAGTCACTGTATGTTAGTCACCTTTAGGTTTGGTAGTGCATTTTATAGGTCTTGATTATTCATTATTCTTCCCTGCTATATAGTGGGACGATAAAATTAAATGACCCTCCAGCATTCAGAGGGTTAAAGCATCTGTATGATGTGGAAGAAAGAGATGGCAGATTCAGCCCCTCCAAGAGCCAAGGCCAAGAGAATGGACATGTTAGTTGTGTATCAGCAGAGAAGCAGAGGAACCGAATGTGCCAAGCAGTTCAAGAAAGACCATATTATGTATCTAGTCTTCATCAGGAATGTTGTGCATTCATTTTTTTGCACTTCTTTTTCTGATTTAAGAATTGGAGAATTTCTAATAGTTATTTATGAAATGGATTTAGGTAAAACATGAAACGGAAAACGACATTTTTTAAATGGAAAAAGATTCCCTCTAGGTATGAAATGACGATACAATGTGCTTGGCGAGTATCATATTGCGAACGACTCTTAACTGACTTATAGCTAAGCTACTCTGAAGAAAGCCACACTCGACATACCTGTATCTCAAAGAGGAACCCGGGTCTTATCTTCTACCTTCTTACAAGCTTTCATGGCCCAGAACTAGTTTCGCTGGCCAGTTCCTTTGATCTCTAAACCACTAATGCTGGAGAGAAAGATTCTGGACAATTGCCTATTTGAGATTCGTGCCCAGTGCCAGGATCTTGGTGGCCCAAACCAGGGCAATACCCTCCCCTCCCAGTGGCTGGAGGCCTTGGCCAATCTGCACCCTGGCGATCTTAGCACTTGGAAAGTCAACTCAGATGCTATTTTGACTCGTTATATTCGTACATACTATAAATGTATGAGACAATGCATGTTGTGGCGGAAACTATACGCATTTTGACTTTAAGGAGTTGTGACTATTTTCATCAAATGCCTGTACTCAATCTCCTTTCTTAGTAACTTCACAATAATGTCGCTCTCAAGGTGCATCAGTATTTCTTCTACTTGGAGCATGGCCTTCTTTAGATATTTTTTTTGTGAAGTGTATACAAGTGGTGTGGCATTTATGGGTTGTTTCATGGTGGTCCCCCCCCCCCCCCCGATTTTTGCAGTTATGCTTTTGAGGATTAATCGACCACATAAGTGGGCCTGCATTAAACGAGTTGAATGAGTTTTGGGTTTTAATGATGGTTTATTGGGCCAGTGTATCCCTTTGGGGGGAGCCTTAGTCAAGGCATTGGCCCAGCGGGCATTGCCAAGTATGCTGGACAGCCAGTGGTCTTGGCCCAATCAAATAGTTGAATGCCAGAAAATGTCACAGAATGAATATTTCCTTTAGAAACTATTGAGCTAGAATTTGCATGCCTCAAGCACTCATGACTCAAGCACTCATGAGCGTGCTTTCAGCTTTCAGGCTGGTGTAGAAGCAGGACTCACAGCCTTTGTTGGCCTGGAGGAGTCAGTCTTTAGACTTGGTAGCAGCATAGCACAGTTGATAGTCACTTAATCCTCCTGAAATTTTACTGAACTAGCTTAAGGACTGAATTCGGACCTGATTTTATGCAGACAAGAAAGCGCTAAAATTATCCTCCACGCATATTTCATAGATTGACCACACCCATTGAAAGTGTTAGTTAATCAGTACCTTCTGCAGCTTTATGTGGGCATATGTTCAGACTGTTTCACTCCCTTGGGTAGCAGTTCAGAGGTAAAAGAGGCTCGCCAGTGAGAGATAAGCCCACAACAAAGAGGAGAGGAAGCTACTAGAAGACGATTTAAAAAAAGGGGAAACTACTAGATGAGAACTTGAGCTTATAAGCTGTCAAGAAAGCTCTTGAAAGTTAATTTTGGCCTACCAGCAGAACCAAAGAGATGGAATATATTGACACATCTACAATATACCTGCTGATGGGCATTAATAAGCATTAAACTAAACAGTCAACTCAAATGTTTATTATAAATATTTATCTGCAGAGCGCATGCAGAAGTAATCATACCCAGCCAGCCAGCTGGTTTTGAACTCTACATGCACTGCAATACTCTTTAAAAATAGACTGTGCCTAGCAACACCCAAGTCCTCTTTTCCCAATATTATTCTTACACATCTCATGTCTATAACTATGACGGTAATGAGGTGCACATGTGCCGTGCGTGTTTACTTACTACAGCGAACTCCAGCATCCCTTTTGTGTGTGCACTGACTGATGGTTGTAGCATGAGTACACTCCGAGAGTGAACTCTCATTGCCAATACATTCCAGACCACTCAGTACTATGGGATTGCCGGAAGCACCAGAGCTAGGAACAGTTCTGTCCACTGCCTGTCTGTCATCCTCTGAATGGTGATCAAAATGAATGGTCATCGTTAAGTCTCGTATATCATTGTACCATAAACAGCTGATTGGCTGATAGAGTACTACCAGCTTACAACTATCTTCCCCTAGTGCTTACCAAAAGGAGTGAATCCAAGCTGATTGCAAACCACAGCGGCATCTGCAGTGTCCCACGTCTCATTACAGACTGTCCCCCAGTGTCCTCCAACACAATATTCCACACGACCCTCGTCCGTGGAGGGCCCTCCCACCAGACGAACTTCGCCATCATTGCAGTCAGCCGCAGCATCTTCATTAATAAACATCACAATCTTTAAACATCACACATAAACTCCTGTCTGGGTTGAACCTGTCATGTTCCAGATACAGATCAGTCCCACGTCTCGACTGTGGCTGCAGGCAGTGTTGGCACTTTCCATCACGCAGTCCACCAGTCTCGGTTCTTCCCCCGAGCACTTGACCTTGCTAGCATGAATAGGCTGGGATGCATTGCCCGGACCGAAGTACGCTATTGCCGCTGCATTAATAATACAACACCACAAGCATCACCATTGTTGTTGTTGTTGTTGTTGTTGTTGTTATGAGGTTGTTGTTGTTGTTAGTACATGTAAACATATTACTCGCAGCTCATAATGTGATAAGCGGCACCGCCAGGCATATGGCTAATAAAATCAATGAACGTGCCCCATTGGGAGTGTTACTAAAACTTCTAGTTCAAAGGTGACACAGACACACATGCACACTTCTATATTTGTAAGGTCGAGTTATGCTAGGATATGGTGCTTACTTTTGGGGCTAAATATTGGTATAGACATAACAAAAACCAAAGACTCATCTTACACCAATTTGAGGCGATTACAAGATAAACCTTCAGTTTGCATTCTATGACGTCAACTAAAATCATTATTCCTGATGAAGGCTAACTAGTCGAAATGTAGTGAGCAAATTTGAAGTTGATTATTGAGAAGACAAAAATAACTTTCTAACAAAATTTAAAATGTCTCCACTAAAATTATGTAGTATACAACACTAGCGCAGAAAACTGGATAATGACAAAGAACAACACAACAGTGCATTGAGGAGGAGATACAGGTATTTATCCACCGTACTGCAGACGATAGAGAGAGGCACAACTAAAATTTAAGAGACACTTAGCATCGTGTGTCGTCATGTTGTCTTTTCAATAGTGCCTTGTGGCATCCTTGTGGCCATCTAATTGTTTAGGTGGAGCTATATTATTACTCTAGGTGAAGAATGACATGAGTCCAGCTTTTCAAGAAAACTTCAGATCCTAATGCCATTGTAAGACGCACATCTTTGTGTACGTGCACCTTCCCACCACCACTGAACAACACTTCTAAGATTAGAAGACATCAGATCTTGATCTTACCAAGTCTACCAGCTGTATATTTTGTAAACAACCCTAATATAGGAGACCGATTTGTTGATTGTGTAATACTTATATTTCCAGACCCAATTGGTCTTTTATATGGCAGTGTGACTAAAAAGTAGATTAGTATTGGTTTTTAAAGAGTCTAGTGAGGTTCAGGAACAATGAGAGATAGCTACTTAACATGTAACCTCAAATTTTCAATGAAAAATAGATGATAGACATTATAAATATTTTTATGCTTGCAGCCTCAGCCTTTATCCAAGCCTTTATCCATAATTTATCCGAGTTTACAAAATCTCCTCAAGCAAAGGACTGAAAACAATTAACAGAAATACCTTGACAGACCTCAACTGGTGTTCTTACTACATGAAGATTATCCCATTTGTGCTCAATAGTATAAAGAGCCTTCTCACTAGTATGGATGATAGCTAGCTAATTCTACATATGCATGCTACACTCGAGTTCAAGATGAAAAGTGAATGCAAAGAGCTTTACATTAGCTATACCCTTAACATTAGCTATACCTGTTATATTTGCTTCCGGATATGGGCTCAGCTCTGCACATGCAACACTGGCATCAGTGGTGTCCCAGTCTTCATTGCACACTGTTCCCCACATCCCATTCCTGCAGAGTTCCAGCCTTCCTTCATTGCTGTACCTACCTCCAACAAGTCTGATTCCTTCATTAAGGTCACACGCACCTACATTTCACCATTTGGCGAAGGATAGAAAAGATTATCTAGCAAGTTAGCTACTATGATCTGTTCTTTTGATGGCCTTACTTTGTTCCGTGCTAGTTTCCTTCGAGTACTGGCACAAGCAAAGTAAAAAAATGACTTTTCTAAGCATCTTTACGACTGCTGTGCAAGTAGCAAATAACTCTGGCAATGTTAGTTATAAGAAGACCATATTTTATAGTCCGTTTTAGATCTGTCCGCGTGTGTCCTATTTTGGATGACCACACCTTCAATACGACTGCATTGTCTCAGCGTAGCAGACGCTTTACCTAATGCTACTCAGCTGTTGTTGTTATTACTGTTGTTGTTGTTTTATTGTTTATTTATTTACACACAAGAGAGGGAATCAAGGAATTGCTGGATTTTTCACACACACACACAACTATATTATTATTACATATTATATTAGTAGTAGTAGAACAGATGTCTAGTAGTACACGTAGTAGTAATAATTATAGTATATATATATATAGTAGTTTTTACAAAAACAGCGAACAAACAATAATTATTTGAATGTATTTATTTACATATTAGTTAAGTATTCTACTTATATAATACTTATATATACATGTATATATACGGTTAACAATGAAATAGTCATCACTATATAGCAGTGCGACCAGAACCCAGCACTACTGCATGCTGGACAGCAACAGAATTTTTTGTAAGGAGAAAATTATGGGAAAATACTTCATCACACTCACATTTTAGACAACCTCACAACTCCCTGGAAAACAAAGATGCCTCCAGTAGTTTCCATCCCAATAGGAACAAAAAGATGGGCAGTATCAATGTTCACATTTTTCCTTCTTCAAGGACCCAGCTCTATTGGCCACTACACATGGACCTTCAGATAGTAGGTTGGCATAGGAAGGTGCAAAGAAGTCCACACAAGTAGCTGCCATGCAAGAATATAGCCATTCTTCCAGGAGATAGCGTAAGCTCCATCAGGCTACTAACCATCAGAATGAGAAATGCCTGAACGCTCCAGGTGAGAGTGAATATTAATTGAGGCAAGAGATCTATGGACATTCTCATTAACAGCTGCATACCTCGAAAAATCACCTTGACTGGGTTCATGAGTTTGACAAATTGTGGGGATGACAGACAGAGGGGTAACACCCAACCATAAACCATCAGCCACCCTTATCATATCATCATCCATTTGGAGGCCTAATGGGCAAGGTATGAATCCAAGCCCCTGACTCCCTCCTAACCGCAATCTGAATGTATACCCAGGTAGCAGTATCCACAGCCGGTCTAGGAGAGAATCCCTAACATGATTCCAGGATTTCTGTTGTGAGGACATGGAATCAGATGGTTGCTCACAATGATAATCTTGACTCCGCATTTCCAAGCCATCTTTAAATGCAAGGTAGTTGTGTCAGGAAGATTCTGGTGGGTGAGGTCAAAACATCCAGAAGCTGATGCCAGTAAGGCAGAGGGTGCAGCACTTCCAATCCCCAGACCACCAAATTTCACTGGAAGTGACACCTGAAACCAAGCTTGATCATTTGCATTAAGGAGAAGATTGGTGATCTCACTCAGGAAGCAACTCTGAATTGTTCTTGTTGTTGTTGTTGTTGTTATTGTCTTTACTATTTTATTGAATGAAATGGTAGTGGCAGATAATCTTTCCCCTCTGACATAATAGTTCTTCGGTGAGCAAAACTCTAGGGTCAGTTTATGGACCCCTAGGTGAAAACCTCGCCTGTGGAAAGGTTGATCAATTTCCCCCCAACAAAGAGGAATTAAATAACAAGAAAAATATATAACCTTTATTGCCAGTCTCATAACCTTGTATATACAGGGACCAGCTTATAAATTAGACTAGTTTTTGAGTGGCAGTGTACACTGCATGAGGTACTTGGCAAGTTTGCTTGATGCAAACTGCCAGCAGTGCATGATATGATAATAACCGTGTAGCAGTTTTCAATTTTTTGGCTATATAGCAATACTAAGTATGTAAAGATACTGCAAAAGTAAAAAAATGTTACCACATTTTGACAATATTTCAGAGTTTGATTGGTATAAACACATCAATTATATTATATATAGCTATATATACCATCTCTCAGAAATAGCTATATACATATCTTAACTTAACATTGTAGAAATTTGAATGAATAATGTGATGCCAATTTGGATTTAATTATCTTAAGCCTGTTCATACATTGTTATATGATATGATAATCATTGCAGTTTAACTTCGTGCTGGCATGTGCAATTGCATTGTGGACAAATTGTGCAATATACTTTGCTGGATAATAATTGTTTGAAACACAGAATAACTCTTCTGTCATATGCATGGCTTCTTTTTCCTATATAGTTGAGTGTATGATTATGCTGATGAAACTATAAGTATTATCATAATATTATAGCTTGAGAGCAAAGTGGAGTCATGCCTTTAAATGCTATGAAGGTACATTTCCAGGTTTGTTGCAGCCAGGTTGCTCATTCTATTTTACTCCAAGACTGCAATCTTAAAACATCTGAAATACCCCCACCCCCCACCCCCATTAATTTTTTGTCCCCCATTGAAGACACATTTAGTGAGTACGTTTCTCCACCTGACCAATCAAAGATTGTTTCCTTTGAGTCTGCTGGAATTATAAGTCCATCAAGGCCATGTTATTTCACCATGCCCTGCTGGACTTATAAGTCACCACGACACTTTTTGAAGATCATGTTTGTCCCACCTGTGACTTGCCCATCTAATCCATAGCACCTCAGCTCCTCTCACTCTTGCCATTGAGCAGTGTACTGAACCTGCTGAATAAATCTGAAAAGTTATCTCTGGACAAGCTACAGAACATAAAACAGTCATTTTTATTGTAGTATGTAGTTGCGTATGAGACTTTGCTTGCAATGTATGAAATATTCTTCGATCATGTAAATACAATCTGGTTCACTGACTAAAATTATAGCTACTTACCAGTCCCTAAGAATATAAGCTGGTGGGTGTGGCAGCGATGAGATATTGAATAGAGCAGCAACTAGGGTGACAGAAATGTCTTGCTGTCTTTGAAAGAAATCTGTAAGCTTTTTAAGCAACTTTATTTCAGACAGAGTACACAAAAAAATTATGCCTATGCTCTAGGGCAACAAGGTTCTAAAGGTTCTAAGGGCTAAAATATGTGAAATGAAAGCTGAGATACTTTTTGATCAAGTAGATGCTGGTTGCCAAAGGTAAGATGTACACCACACTAAATTTAATTATACATAGGTTGAATAACCTATGGAACGGCAGGCATGCTTCACATACCTACCCCACTCCATTTCCCCCCCTTTTTCTATCATCCTTTCCCCCTGAGATGCCTGTGCCAGCGACTTAGCTTCAGTTTTGGTCAAATTTCCATTGCTTACTTTACCCAGCTGTTTGTGTTGTAGTTGTATCAGCTTGGCAGATGAATTTTTTTATTTATTGATTTGCCATTTAAAAAAATTATTTTATGAATTAGTCTGAATGTAAGTTTTGCTATGGTTTATATGATGCACAAAGCCAAGTTAAATAATTAACCAAGCGGATGTGTTTATTGACCCAGGAAGTGAATTGTACTGAAGAGAGTGACGCTTGTACAGGACATTGTCAAATTTGGATCGAGCATGGGTTGTTTGTATGAAGTCATTGTCTGCATGTTGTGCTATTATTAATGAAAATTTGACATTGTACTGTATAGCCATGGCACAAGAAACATATTGGGGGAGAAGTTAAATATCCTTGTAGTTCCGGTAGTCTAGAATGCTAAAGACAATGATCAATACAATACCTCCAGTTTTTGCCTTTTCCAGTTTGCCTGTGCTACTTTGGTTTTTATGTATCCTAAACCAGTTCTCCAAGGACATCTACATGATCGACGAGGCCATTCCCATGTGTCAAGTGGATAATTATGCAGAAATCAAGTGTTTGGATCTTCCTTCACAGACACGTTGGTTGCTGCATCCTACACTATTATTGTGATGCATTTTGGTGTGATTCTCAATACAAATTATATAGTAAAGCAAATTGAAAGAGCTATTGATTCTAACCACAATGCTTGCCTGCTCACAAAAAAAATTGACCTGGTTTGTTCTCCATCTCCTCCCTCACCCTCTGACAATTAGCTATACTCCTTGCACATGCAATGCTATAAATACCTAGTCTGGTGTAAGTGACTGATGCACTTTTTCCTGGTCTATATATATATAGGTGGTCACTCCTTTAGAACTGAGTGTGTGACATGGTACGCATGTGTCAGTCACATTTGGACTGTGCACGTACTACAGACTTGTGCCAATGAGATAACCTTTATGCTAAAGTCACAAACTAACATGCCAAGAGAAGCAACTTTTAAGAATATGGCTGGTTCTTTCCCCTTTTATGGCTGTTTTTTACAACTGCTCTATTCTCTTTTTTCCTGTAGCAAAACTTCCTCATATACCATGAGATTGTAGCTAATAGTTTTACCTCAGCTAAGTACATTGGCACATAAGTTCAGATCCCACTGCTGGTTTTACAGGTCTGAACTTCAGAGGTTTATAGTCCACTTGTTTTAGAGGCAACATGACGGCCGATTGACAGACGCATGCACTAGCTCTACCTCTAGCTCAGTGTATTTGCACAACCAAGGTACACCTAGCCAGCTATATACGTACAAGCTTGCTAGAGGTGAGTAGTAGACTAGTGAGTGCTTACCTACCAACATTAGAACCTACTCTGGGTCATTGAAGTTTTATAGTCAATTCTTGAAGTTTTTGAAAGAAACATATTTATAAGATGTACAAAACTATCATGAAATGTTCCATGACATACTCTTTTGAGATATCCTGACCAATAACAGTGCCGTACCTGTAAAAAGTTTAAGACCACTGTAGTCAGTGCTGACCCACATACCGGTATCCCAGTATTTTAGTGGGTTTTTTTTGGGGGGGGGGGGGGGGGGGGGGGGGGGGGGGGCATACATGCACAGGAAAATACAAATGGATGGTATTACTCTAGCCATTGGCACAGCCCTAGCTCTAGCTACTGCGCTGGTCCTATCCTTAACTATTGTCTCAGCCCTAACTCTATCTGAAGCCCTAATCTAATACTGACCTGTACAGAATATTGATGATGTAATGCTAGGATGATGCCATGAGGAAGCAATCAGCAATCATTCTTTGGGTGTGTGTGAGACATTGTAGTGCTGACTCCTTAAATAGGAGTGATTTATACACACTTCTCCATGTTATTCACCACTGTGTCGCTAAGAACTCTGTGCCATGTACATATATAGATGTTGTGCTATACTTATGCAAGGACAGATACAAAGGGGGAATTGATTGCATACATTAATGATGACAAATGTACCTGCAAGGAGTCAGTTATGCAAATTTAAGACCAAGGATTATTAGTTATCTGAAGTGATAACTCTCACAGCTTGCATTCCTGCTGTGCTGGACTAGTGCGACCACTTCAGGCCTTCAGGGGTCTTAAAAAACCTGTTGTTCCTGTCCAACACATAGTTTATAGGCTCCACTGCGATTGCTTTAGAATTGTTCACAATACTGGGGGGATCAGGTATCAGTTGCATATGAAAGAGGGAAAATCCTTGATATTAAGGCTCAGGGAATATTTTAAGTCAAACAAACTATATATTTCTCAAGCATTCTGCTTGCTGATGAAATGGTGGCTTTGTGATGAGCAATCAACATACCTCCTAATTGGGCGACAGGTGATAAACTATTTATTAATTCAGGTTGATGTGAAGAGCGAGTGATATCCATTCCTTCACAAGCCCCTCCCAACTAATCCTCCTACTGGTTTAATAGACATCTGTATTTTGACACTATAAAATCACATGCATGAGTTATGGGGAATAAACTAAATTTCTTGAACTGCAGGCAATTTTTCTGACTTTAAACATCCTCATTGAACCTAACAAAGCTGAAAACATAAGCGTGATAAGTAAGCTGATGTAGATGGTAAATTTCTGCTGCGCAAGTTGTGTGTATGGTAGAGACACCAGGTCCTTTCCTCCTCTATCCCAAAGGATCAGGAAGATCAAGGTTTTGTCTATGCCTGACTGCGTACTGTTGAAATGTCTGTTCCTGCTCCCTCATGCTGTTTTGATGAGTAGGAGGAACAAGGGAGCGGGGAGGGGGGAGGGTTTGAGGAGAGGGAGGGGTGGGGACCAATGATAGGGAGATTGGGAGGGTAAGAGTGAGATTTTTTTAAAGGAGAAAGAGGTAAGTGTGGCTGGATATGTGTATAGTAGATATTAGTAAAGAAGGTGGAAGGCAGACATGTGTGAGTGCTGGTACATGGGACTCTGGAGTCTAGATGAGAAACTCATGAAAAGGGTAGAGGAATGGAGAGAATTAAAATGATGGTAGGAGTAGTATATGATAACCCAGAGGGGGTGAGTAGGAGAGACAGAGCAGGTAGATGTGAAGTAGAGAGAGAAAGGTCATGATGTAGTTGTGATGAGGAATTTTAATGTTAGAATTGGGTTGGGAACAAAAGCTCACCCAAACAGTAAGTGGTTGGAGTTAGTGAGAGTTTGGGATCTTGTTGTAGGAAACAAGCTGCAGGTAAGCGGGCATGGGAAAGTAGGGAGAAGAAATCCTTCAAGCAGTGGATGAATAGGTTGGGATAATGAAGTGAAAGAGTTTGGACAAAAGTTGGGGAAAGTATAGTTGAGGAGGTTTGGAATAGATGGAAGGAGAAGGTCATGGCTGCAGCGAAGGAAGGAAGAAATTTACATCGAGGTTACAGTGGTGCGGTCAGAAGATTTGGAAAGGCTGATTTAGGAAGATGCCATGCAGGAGGTTAACAGAAGCAAGCAAGAGAGGGGAGAGTGAGGTTACACTGAGGCAACTTTGGGATGATCACAGGAGATTGGGAAAGGTGGTGGAGAATGTGATCAGCAAGGAGAATAAGAATTGAAGAAGAGAACAGTGAGGAGATTAAAAAGCAGATAGTATGAGTTGCAAATTGTTTTGGAGTAATTTCAGGGGAAAGAGGAAGGAGATAAATATTATGAGAATGAAGGATGAGGATAGTAGCTAGGTGGTGAAGGTCAAGTGTTGAAAGTGGTGACAATGCATTGGGAAGATCCTGGAAAGAGAAGAGAGAATGGCACAATACCACAATCAGAGAGAGGCATGATTGGGTGTGAAGTACAGTGTAGAAGAGAAGTTTGTGGGTGGGTGTGTGGGGTTGTTCTGTGGGGTAGAAGCAAGACTTGTGTTAAATGGCGGGAAATAAGGTGATTCAGTGCAGAAAAGCGGGTCGGGGAGGAATGCACTGTCTCGCTGTCCCCACTATTGTCACATGATAAAGATAATGGAGGAGTTGGAAGGAGCTCATTTATGGGTAAGTTAGGAGGGTGTTGGTGTGGGACACTCCTGGTTGAAGTATTGCAGACTCGAGGGTTAGAGCTACAGGTTAGGTTGGATATAGCACAGGAACATGTGTTTAATATATAGTGACATGAGCAAGGTTACGGCGGCTGGAAAGAGGGAAGCTGGAATGAGCGGAAAATTAGGATCATGGAAGAGGGAAAGTAATTTAAGTACTTGGGAGTCTGGTTTGATAGGAAATTACTGGGTAATGTCCAGTTAGAGAACACGGTGAAGACAGCACAAGAATGGGTTGGTAAAGAGACATGGAATAGCAGAGTGAAGAGGTGGAAGTAGATAGAGGAATGATATTGTAGGAGCTTCTAGTGAGATCCGTATGGAGTATGCAGCATAATTGTCATGGACAGGAGGATACAGTGCATGCAAGAAGTAGGAGGCAGCACAGATGAGAGTGGGTAGGTGATTGCTGGCAGCTAGTGCCAATAGCAGGAGTGACAGAGCTGGGAGCTCTGGGGTGGAGGAAGATGGCTGAGAGGAGGGAAGGGATGAATGTGTTATTTGGTAGAGGATGGAGGAGAGCAGGTTGATGATATAGCCGAGTAGGGTTGTAGAAATAGTGTGAAGTTTAAAGAGAAATATTAGGCAGGTAATTTGAGGTGGGTAAAGAATGGTACAGGGTGGAGAAGAGAAGTCTGTACAGAGTCAAGAAGGTGCAATGCCAATGTTCAGATGAAGACTGATTCAGCAGGTGATAGTGTGAGTATGTGGTCCATTTCTTGGCTCTCTGCAAGGAATTTTAGAGGGATCAGCAGTGTTGGTGGATGAAGTGCACAGAATTTTCAGACTGGAGAGTGGCTTGAATTTGGAAAAGTTGATGGAGAGGGAGAGGTGGCATTGCTGTTGGAAAAAAGGTATGGAGAGAGTAATAAGTAACAGGGTTTGGAGAAGATAGGTGAATGTGTGGTTGGGGAAGTGGTAGTAGAGAAGGAATAGTTATTATTATGAGCACGAGAGTCTAACTTGGAAGAGCTAATGAAGGAATGGAGGGAGAGGAGGGCACCGTACAAGACAGGGGGGGCATTTTCCCTCTCCCCATGTCCACCCTTACCCACCCACCTCACACACTACCACTGGAGCTTCAGCTCTATCAAACATTAAAAAAATATCAAAGCTCAAAAATGTTATCAATCAAGTTGGAACAACATGCTTCATGGATAGCATAGTCCTAGCCCTGGAATAACCTAACATTATCCCTGGAATAACCTAACATTAACCTTGGCCTAGTCCTAGAATACCATGGTCCTATCCCTAGCCCTATCTAAAAGGAATTAAGGCTAGAGCATCTAGCCGAAACATTGAGTGTGATTATCGAGAAAGTTATTATATTTACATTGAGTCAACTGATGAGAGTTTGATTAGAAATAATGTACACCGGTTCAGCTGCTGAAATGTGGGGGGATGAGAAGTCATCAGGACCATTGGACGGCAGCAGGATCAGAGATGAGGCATTCCACCATGAAACAACTTGACACTCGTTTCAGAGGTAGCCATAACCGGAGTGTTGCCATAGTGTTGGAGATTTTATCCAAACTGTTTGGATTTTTGACCCTTTAAATTTTCTGTTTGGATTTTATCAATAAATATTTGGATTTTTCATCATTAGAAAATTGTTTGACATTTCATGCATATCAGACCATGTGCAGCCTATTTCAAAACCACTCTCTGTGGTATTAGCTGAGTGTGGTCATTTTGTGGTCACCTGGTCTGTGCAGGAATATTCATGTGGTCACTTGGTCTGTGCATGCACAGTCCTGCGTTATTATGTGGTCACCTGGTCTGTGCAGGAATATTCCTGCACTGTCGTGTGTTCACCCAGGTCTGTGCGCAGGAATATGCCTGCAGAGCCAGAACCCTTTGATCTATTGCATGCTCATGCATGAGCTATCTAGTTGGGTATTTAAAGCGCACGAGTTAGAATATTTCACATGAGAGAGTTAGCTATGGCATCTTCAGAACCCAGTACTTCAAGGTTACCAGAAGAAGATTCTTCAGATACGGATTCTGACTCTGATAATATTGACAGTCAAATCTCTAAGTCTGCAAAAAAGTGATTGTGTGTCTATCGTAGACAGTATGCAAAGACTTTCCCATGGGTCACAACTTCAGAGAAAGGGGTCTTCTTTTGCCTTCTGTATGAAATGCTCTCGTGATATAAACCTTGGAAGAGGTGGACCACTGGTACTAGAGATCTCAGGAGACATCAGGAAATGAAATTACACAAACACTCAGAAAAAGATGGTGTGGGTGTACTGCCTTTACAGTCCTACTTTCGGCCAATAAGAGAGGAGTCTGTAATCCATGCAAAGTACTCTTCGCATATTTCCTTGGAGAGCACCATCTTGCCTTTCAATTGGGAGATCATTGTACCAAACTATTCAAGTTGATGTTTTCTATTGCTAGAGACTTAAGTGCAGTCGTACTAAAGCAACAGCTGTGTTCAAAGTTATTGCCCAGGATTGTTGGAAAACCATTTCTGCAGCAGTTAGAGAGACTAAATACTTCAGCCTCCAAACTGATGAGACAACTGATATTACCGTTACACAACAAGCTGCTTCGATTCTTCGATAACACCCAAGGACAGGTGAGATGTGCTTCTTTGCCCTAGAGAGTGTAGAGAGGGCAACTGCAGAGCTGCTATTTAACGCAATCGATAAGCATTTTCAAGAATCCACTACCCTCCTTTATGATAATCTTGTCGGATTAGGTACAGATGGGGCCAATGAAATGTTGGGAACACGAAATTCAGTGATGTCACGGTTACATGTAAGCAGCCAGCTTTAGTTGCTCTTCATTGTCATTGTCACATAGCAGCACTAATAGCAAATGAGGCCTGCAAAAGTCTTGCCTGATGAATTGGAAGATCTGACAACTGATGTATCCAGAAGAGCCCAAGGAGGCTGTGACAGTTTGAAGAATTTCAGAGTTTTGTGGAATGCAAGCCACACAAGTTGTTAAAAGCATGCCAAACACGATGGCTCAGCCTTAAAACTTGTGTAAATCGCAATATGAAGCCTTACTCTCATACTTTCAAAGTACTGAGGATAAGCAGGCAGTAGTGAGAAGAGTAAAAATTGTACTTGAAAAACCTCTGACCTGCTCTTTCTATGTTCTGCATTACCAATTGTTAACAATTTCAACAGGTACATGCAGTAGCAATCTCCAATTCTTCATGTTCTCTACCAAGAGCTCGATGGCTTAATACGAAAATTTCTGTTACGGTTCATGAATTCTGAGTGTACGTGTGTACTGCTGAACATGTTTCACAAGTGTGTATTGATAAATCAGAAGAGTATCTCCCTTTACACAAAGTTTTCGTAGGTCACAACACACTATCATACCTTGAAGAAGAGGATGGATTATCATCTGAAGACGTGAGAAAATTTAGGGGGACTATCCAAGCATGGTTGATTGCTGCAGCCAAGGGAGCTGTCAAACGATTACCTATGAGTCACAAGTTACTCTCCAATCTCAAATGGCTTCAACCAGGCTTACAACAATACAGTATGGCTGGTTAGGTGCTTGCTGCAGCAGAGTGTGTTCCTCAGGTAGTTCAAGTTGGTGACAAACCCAGCCTTCAAGAGGAATTTATGGATTTCTGCATTTCGCCATTACCTCTTAAAGTCACGGCCATCACAGAGGTGGATAAGTATTGGCATGCAATCAGCCAAATCAAAGACTGCTTGAGTATTGCTAATCCACATTGGCAAAACTTGCAAAAGCCATTCTAGTTATACCCCATGGCAATGCTGATACCGAACGTTTATTCAGCTACATTGGTCTCAACAAAACGGACGGAAACAGACTAGGAATTTCTACATTAAATTCACTTTTAACAGTGCAATTCAATGTTCCTCAAAAATGCTACGAACACTGAGACATGTGTAAATGCTATGAACACACTTTAGTATGTTATTTCTCATGAAATTGTTGTTTGGATTTTATTTTTATTTTTTGTTGCCAAATTTTTGGGCGAGTGTAATTTGGAAATTACCAAAAAAAAATTATGGCAACACTGTAACCCTGTGGCGAGGGAACTCGGCTCTCTGGATGAATCGGTTCCCTATCTGAGCTCCTGATGTCGATGGGATAACTGACTGTATTAACTTTGGGTAATCTAACTTTATTCATCTATCTATGTATTCATGTGTATGATGTATATCTGTTCATCTGCTATTCACTGTACATATCCATACATAACCTCACCCGAAAACATATCAAGCAGCTTCAGTAGCTCCTTTCTTTGTCTCTTAGACAGTTTTGGGTTTATGGGGTCTCTTTTCTGGTCATCTTGATCCGTTATCATCCTTGCGGCGTCACTAGGCCCATAGGGTCCTCATGCTCCTCCACTTGCCGACACATCAACTCCATGTAGTTGTCATTTCCATGAGTCAGAAACTCCAACTCTTCCTCCACCTCCTCGATCACTGGTGTGGACGGTTACCCTTCCGATGGTCTGCATAGCAGCTCCACTTGTAGGCACGCTTCCGTCGAGGACATCCATCATGTGATCATATTGGCATGTAGAACTCTTCTCTTCTTCTTCCGATCGTGGAATAGAAACTCATATAGTCATGACCGTTACTTTCTTCTACACTGTGTACAGACCCTTCCACTTGGTCTCCAACTTCCCTTGCAGTGCTGGTTGGCGGACCAACACTTGATCTCCAACATCGAAGTGAGTATCCTTCACAGATCGTTCATAATATATCTTGATCTATTTCTTCTGACTCTCCCCACTCTCCTGCCAGGTATTGAACTTGCTCCAGGCAGTCGTATACCCATCAGATACACTTTCGGGGGCTGTCCACTCATCACTCAACACATCCAAGGGCCCCGGACCTTGCGGCTGTACATCATCTCGAATGGAGGAAATCCAGTGACTTCTGAAGGAACTTCCCTGTAGGCAAAATGGATGTAGGGTAGTGCCATGTCCCAACTGTTGGAAGCTTGGGTGCACCTTCCTCAGCATAGATTTCATTGTGGTGTGAAAATGCTCCATCCATCTGTTTGGGGGTGGTAGGGTGACATTTTGATGGCCTTCACCCCAAACATTCTGTACAACTCCTCCATCAATTTTCCTGTTAACTTTTGGCTACAGTCAGTTTGTATCTCGATGGGGATCCCCACCCGAGAGAAGACCATTGTCAGGAGAAGCTCACTCACTTGCAGCTCCTGCAATGCCAACCTCTTGTTTACTGACCTAGTTGCTCCGCAACTCTTATCAATAAACCTAGCTTGACCAATTCAATCTCCACCCTTCTGATAAGTCATAAAGGTAAAGAATAATAATAGCATAGAATCACAATTGTCTCATACACCAATTGTATCATACACCAACTGTCTTATACAGTTCCTTTAGTTCTCTTGACTTTTCTCTTCTCTGTCTCTCTCTCTCTCTCTTCTCTTTGCTGTTCTTCTCTTTTATACATTTCACGTAGTGGTTTGTGGGTAGTCTGTCTTCTCTGATCTCTGTGGTTTTACACCTTCTAATGTAGTTGAGTATCAGGTGAGTGATTCCCACAGGTTGTTCCTCCTTTCCCAGAGGTGTCAGAGGCAGTCACAACGTGTTTTTATATATACCTATTCTGATGTAGGTGAGTAATCAGGTGAGTGATTCCCACAGGTTGTTCCTCCTTTCCCAGAGGTGTCAGAGGCAGTTGTCAGGATGCTCCCTGACAACCATCATCATGGGGCTCAGCAATGGTCCTGCTGTCAGTCCTTCTCAGTATTGCCTCCAGGAACCTCGTTCCATAGTCAACCATCGTGACAACTGTTCCCTGCTTTTGCTCTGGGCAGGGGCCTACCAGCTCCATTCTGACTCTCTCGAAAGGTTTGATTATTACTGGTAGTGACATCAGGGGTGCCTTGTATATTTCTCTTGGGCACTCCAGACATTGCTTGCAGTACCGCTCCCGGCCAGTAGAATCTACTGGTCACTTGGGCCACAGTCTTCTTCACTCCAAGGTGCCCGGCTATTGGTAGTGCATGGGCAGTTCTCAACATGGTTACCCTGTGGTAGGTAGTACCAGTTGTTGTATGGGGTTTTCTCCCTCACTTCTCTGGATGTGGCGGTAGAGCAGCCCCTCCTCCCATTGGAAGTCACTATCTCCTGCATCTGCTTGCTTGACGAGCTGCTCCTAGGGTCGAATTCATCTCCTGCTCACGCTTGATCTTTCCGGCTCCTCTGGTTTCAACTCTGCAATAGCTCCAGCTCACCTTCCCTCATGTCTCAGGGCTTTGGTCTCAGTCTCTTGTTGGTGTCAGTGATAAAGAGATCATCTCTGAAGTCAGGAAGGTCCGACATCAAAACCAATGTTTCCTGGCCCTCCTGCTGAGAAGTAGTCTTCCGTCCTCCACATCAATCTCGGTCGTCACTGCATTGCTCTCCCCATGCACCTGTGTGTCGGCCCTCAACTCTGCCTCCTCACTCCTCTTCTGGGCACATGTCTATACAGCTCCTACAAATAGGATAGAGCACAACATCTACTCACCAGGTGTCGGAACCCAGGGATATTTCTCCCCAGTAGCATGTCATGAGGAGACCATTCACCACATGTGTGGTCAGCTTCACTGGGACCTCTTCATCCAACTTGAGTAACACTTCTGTCTCGCTGTAGAGGTATACCTCTCCAGTAAACGATCCATAGGCAGATCTTGGGGAATGTTCCATAGGGTCGGTCTACTAGGTAACTCCTGATCAGTGACATGTCTGCTCCTGTGTCCACTTTCAAACTGTCTGCCATTCACCTTTCCTGACAGTTTGAAACAGTCTCTACTCTTCACCAACAGTGGGGCGGTCACCGCATTCACCTTCTTTGGGCAGTTTACAGCCTAGTTTGGCAGTTGTAACACCTCGGGCCCTTTTCTTGGTTGTATCTGGGATTGTTGCTGGAGTCTCTCCTCTCTGGGTTAGACTTGGCTCCCTTTCCACCTTCAGGCCTTGGGGACTGCTTTCAATGGTCATCCTTGCTCTGGTCTTCCCTCCAGAATGACCTGTGGTGGTGGTAATGGGTTCTATCCTTGTTTCTGTCAGAGGGGCTGTTTTTCTTCTCTCGAACATTGTCATGGTGAGGTTGGCTGCATATGGACTGTCTTACAGTGATCTCTGATTCTCCAGGTGCTGGTCAGCTCTCTTAAGAACCTCCTTAAATGTGGCTGGGTCCTTGTCCCTCACCCAAAGTGGACAGCCAACTTGGCATCTGTTCCAGGACAAAGTCTGTGTCATACAGGTCCTGCAGCTTGTGTTGGTTCTGGCACTTCTGGGCCAACCTAGAACTGAAGCGTTGTACCTTTACCCAAACTGGGTCCAGCTGATAGTTGATAGCTTCCTCAACTCCAACATCTGTCTTCTATAGGAGTGCTGTGTTACGTGGAAGCCGCAGCTCCTCTTTTATTGACTCAAAGTCCTTCTTGTCTCCAGCATCCATGTTATCACATAATTCCCTAGAAGTTTTGTTTTCGTGATAGTGGTATCGCAGTCTCACCACCCAGTAGTCTCTCCTGCCTAGCATTATCCCTCTCTCTCCTGGCATTGTCTGCCACTCTCTGGGCTTCCTCTGCTGCATCTCTCCTGCTGTTCTGCGAGATTCTCTGTTTCTCCAGGTCTCTCATGAGGATCATCATCATTCTGATCATGTTCCTCTCTTGAGGATGTGGGGACCATCCCCTGTGTCAGCTCCGGGAATCCCTTCTCCTTCTGTAGTGATCATCCCGCAAGTAGTCTATCTTTTCTCTCCTCCTGTGACTGGGCTCTCGGGAGCCTTCTCTCCTCCTGTGATTAGGCTCCCGGGAGTTATCTCTGACATCCCTCCTCCTATGGTAAGCCTCCTCTCTTTCTTGGATAGCTCTGTGGGAACTCGCGGTTTCACTGGTTTCCACACTGCGAGGGGTGTCCTCAATGTTTCCAATCTGCACCTGATGACCTGTCTCCCTCTCCTCCTGTTCCTCCCTTCGTGGAGGAGCCTTGTCCTGAGAGCAAGTGACTCTGGCTGTCTTCTGTGGTTGTAGATTATTATTTTTTGTGTAAATCTAGAACAACTTTGGTTTCCCAAAGCTGAAGCTATTCTCTTACACCAACAGTGATGGTGTTTCCTCTTAGCCCTCTAGCAACTCCAATGGCTAGGTCCTTTTGCCAACAACTGTCAAGTGAGTTGACTGCGGAGGCAAGTTCTAGTAGCTGCCACCAAATGTAATAAACCGCTTTCCCACACCAAGTAATTTCACTACTTACGCACTCTATCCTTCACTCCTAGACTAGTCCTAATCTCCCAAGTATCTTTTCACAAAGAGATTACTTAAGATTAATAGGGATACAAAAAGACATGCACTAAGATCTACACAGCACACTTCTGTGATATCCGAGGTCAAAAGGTCACCCTCCTGATCTCCCAAACTCACTTATTACATACTTAAGTTCATAACACCTTTATACTCCAGTACAAGGTTCAGTCCTTGATAAGTCAG
The DNA here is from genome assembly GCA_028752905.1 of Cladorhizidae sp. MBARI D1340-BT2. Taxonomy (NCBI): domain Eukaryota; kingdom Metazoa; phylum Porifera; class Demospongiae; order Poecilosclerida; family Cladorhizidae; species Cladorhizidae sp. MBARI D1340-BT2. The sequence goes on from JAQNBH010000017.1 coordinate 12,559,440, forward strand.
CTTCCATTGATTAGGGCAGCACTTCCTGACATGTACAGATTTCACTTCTCCACCCTGTATCATTCTTTGCTGACTTGTATCAACACTTCTATCTTCTAGTCCTTCTCATTTCTTTCCTTAATCATTCCCTTCCACCTTTGCACTGGCTGACACCTAATATTTCTCTTTAAACTTCACACTATTTCTACCAGCCTACTCCTCTTAGTTTGTTCTACATCAACCTGCTTTCCTCCATCCTCTAACATTTAACACCTTTATCTCTTCCATCCTCTCCTCCACCTTCCTCCTCCCCAGATCTCCCAGCTCTGTCACTCCTGCTATTAGCACTAGTTGCCAACAATCTCCTACCCACTCTCATCTGTGCTGCCCCCTACTTCTTGCTTGCACTGTATCCTCCTGTCCATGACAATTATGCTGCATACTCAATCTCCTTAGACGCTCCTATAAAATACTTTCTCTATCTACTTCCACCTCCCTCTTCACTTTGCTCATCCATGTCTCTTTAACTTGCTCTTGTGCCGTCTTCACCATGTTCTCTAACATGACATTGCTCCATAACTTCTATTCAAACCATGCTCTCAAGTACTTGGATTATTTTATCTCTTTGAACACCTTACCAATTTTCCAACTCTTCTCAACTTCTATAACCATGCTCTTGCTACTATACATTAAACATATGTTCCTTTGCCATATCCAACATAACTTGTATATAGCTCTAACTCACGAAACTGCACCACTTCACCCTAGAGTGTCCCCACACCAACACCCTCCTAAGTTACCCATAAATGAGCTCATTCCAACTCCTCCACTATCTCCATCATGTAACAATAATGGAGAGCGGGACAGGGAATCCCTGTCTGAGTTCTTTTTCTGCACTGAACCACCTCATTTCCATCCATTTAACACAAATCTTGTCTCCACCCAGGGGTACAACAACTCACCCCCCTTACCCTCCCACACACACACACACACACACACACAACTCTTTTCTACACCAACTTCATCTTATGCCACAGTCCCTCCTTATACACACTAACATCCAAGGTCAAGTATAATGCTTATGCTTGCTTCTCCCTTTTCCTCCCTTCACACACTGTCATAAGCCTTGCTAACATCCAAGGTCAAGTGTGATGTTTTCTTCTCCCTTTTTCTTGCTTCACATAACCTCTCAATACCAACCACTGGCCTGAACATTTCCTGTGACCCCCAAATCCTCCCTGTGCATCTGTCAAGGTCCAATCTTCAGCAAACCTCTCCAACTTCCTAGCCAGTATTCTCATGTCTTCTCTCCCCATACATCAGCACCTTATTCAATATTCCATCAGGACAAGAAGCCTTCCATCTCTTCAAAAATTTCATGACTTCCACCACTTCTTTCCAACCTACTTCCTCACACATACCCATACCACACCCAATCATGCCTCTCTCTGATTGTGGTATTATGCCATTCTCTCTTCTCTCCCCAAGATCTTCCCAATGTTTTGCCACCACTTCCAACATTTGATCTTCACCACCTAGCTACTATCTTCATTCTTCATTCTCATAATATTTATCTCCTTCCTCTTTCCTCTGAAATTACTCCAAAACAATTTGCAACCCATACCATTTGCTTTTTAATCTCCTCACTGTTCTCTTCCTCAATTCTTATTCTCCTTCCTGATCACATTCTTCACCACCTTTCCCAATCTCCTGTGATCATCCCAAAGTTGCCTTAGTGTAACCTCACTCTCCCCTCTCTTGCTTGCTTTTCTTAACCTCCTGTATGGCATCTTCCTAAATCAGCCTTTCCTCATCTTCTGACCACCATCACTGTAACCTCGATGTAAATTTCTTCCTTTCTCCGCTGCAGCCATGACCTTCTCCTTCCATCTATTCCAAACCTCCTCAATTATACTTTTCCCAACTTTTGTCCAAACTCTTTCACTTCATTATCCCCCCCTGTGAACATTCATCCTGCTTTTGAAGGATTTCTTCTCCCCACTTTCCCATGCCCACCTACCTGCAGCTTGTTTCCTACAACAAGATCCCAAACTCTCATAACTCAAACAATTTCTTCCACTTATATTTTAGGCAAGCTTTTGCATTGAAATTCCTCATCACAACTACATTATAACCTTTCTCTCCCTACTTCACATTTACCTGCATCACATCAAACAGACCCTCTGTCTCTCCTACTCACCCCCTGGGTTAACAACTCATATCATCATTTTCATTCTCTCCAGGCCTCTACACTTTTCTTGAGCCGCTCATCAAGTCCAGAGTCCCATGTACCAGCACTCCCACACGTCTACCTCCCACCTTCTTTATTGATGCCATTCTCCACATATCCAACCACACTTACTTCTTCCTCCTTCTAACAAATCCCACTCTCACCCTCCCAATCTCCCAATCTCCCTGCCATTGGTCCCCACCCCTACCTCTCCTCAACCCCCCTTCTTCAAACAGCTTACTTATCATGCTTGAGTTTTCAGCTTTGTTAGGTTAAATGCAGATGTTTGAAGTCAACAAAATTGTGTGAAGGAGTGGAAATCACTCTAATATTTTGGCTCTTCACATCATTGAATAAATAAATAGTTTATCACTGGTCACCTAAGCCAGGACTTCCACTCTTTCATATGCAACTAACCAAATATCAACCTGATCGCCCCAGTATTGAACAATTATAAAGCAAAGACAGTGATCTATCCTTCTGGCAGTGAGACTGCAAGCATGGAGACTACTATGGGTTGGCCAGGAATAAAGACCCCTGAGGTGGTTGCACTAGTCCAGCACCACAGCAATGCAAGCTGTGAGAGTTATCACTTCAGATAACTTAAAAATCCTTGCTCTTAAATTTGCATAACTGACTCCTTGCAAGTACATTTATCATTACTAATTAATTCCCCCTTTCTATCTGGCCTTGCATACATCAGTGGCGGATCTAGGTTATTATGTTAGGAGGGGGTTGTAAGCTACTCCCCCAAAAATACACCCAAAACCATACCATTTAATTGAACGTCTTATTAGCACATCAATTTTTTACAATCACAGATAAGTACAATTGTAAACATTTAATCAAACGAAGAAGCATTAAAAAGTCTTCTCGAATATGTTCTTACAAATGTCTGACAGATTTCATCAGTTGTAACTCCTTCTCCATGGTGAATAGCAATTACTGACAAGTTGGATAAATGGTCATCAGTCATTGTTGATCGTAAACAGGTTTTGAGCCTTCTCAATAAGTCATTGGTATAGGTACATGCAATTATAAGAAGCTGGTGGGTGTTGGGAAATGAGTACTTGTCCGCAAGCACCAAGAGCTAAAAGTAAATGGTCAGGAATTGTACCACCTTGGATCTCTTTCTTTTGCCAAAGTTGTTTCCATCTTTCAAGCTCATTACAGAGAGATTTAGGGAAAGGAAGATCTTGTTCCTAATGTATATAACATTTCTTGCTAGCTTCAAATCAGCATCATTAACAGAAGATATGAGACAGAGAAGCCCTTGAATATACCTCTTATTGGATGTAAATCTTTCATTCATCTGACTAAGGAAAGAATCTAAGAGAGGAATAGCTATAGTTCTCTTGTAGAACTCTTCAGGACTCCTATCCCTTTCCTAGGAATATTAGCAGATGATCCCACACTGTCAGCAAGTTTGAGAATCTCCTCATACCATTTGCTGAAAATTGTACTGATGTTTGTTCTGGTGAACTTGATACTCTCAATGACAGTGCCTACCATTTTGTGAGCATCAAGAATATCTTGATCTCTCTTTTGCAACTTAGAAGCTAAAACTTTGACTTCATCAAGGACATTTTTCGTTACAATGAATGCAGTTGTAGTCTGAAAAAAACAAAGAGAAGATTTCAACCCTTGTGCTTTTACTTTTGTTTCTTTATCCCCCATCCCCCCACTTCCAGTTCTCATCATCTTCAAACAGAGCTGGATGATCATCTGGTGACAGTATGGCATCCAATAGAGTAATGAGGCACTCATATAGCTCATGAAAAATGTCCAAACATATGTGGCGTTCTACCCAGCATGTTTTGCATAATCCAGGAAGTTTAGAATGGGATGATTGTGGCATGTATGCTTTAACTGTACGCTCAAAAAAGCGGGACTTTTGTTCAGAAACAAGAATGATTCATTTATTAAACCAATAAGATTTCTCACTTCTTGAAGTCTACAAGAAGCAACAATAGAAAGGTTCAGACAATGAGAGAAGCAATGTGTATAATAGCTGAAGGAGAATTTTTTTAAACCTGTGCTTGGACTCCAGCTTTCTCAGAAGCCATTACTGCAGCTCCATCGTAAGCCTGGCCACAAATTTTAGATGGGTCTAAATTCACTAGGGATGTGAAAGAGATTCCAAGATTTTTTTAGCTATAGTGGGAGCATTTGCTCTTTCAAGACTAACAAAATTGATTAGGCACTCCTTTATTTTAGGTGTTTGTGGTGCAGACAAGTCTACATAACGAAGGCACACAGAAAGGATCTCTTGATTTGCATGTGGGTCGGTGACCTCATCTGCTATGATAGTGAATGGAAGATTATTCACTTTCAAAGGGTCACACAATTTCTCTCTCTTGTTGGCATAGATGTGAATCAGCTGATTTTGAATATTCTTGCTGATGTATTTAGCTATGTGAATTTAGCAGAATCTCTCCGTTTTCTTCTGCTTGTTCTTGTTTCACTTTTGTGAGATGTGAGTCAACTCTGGCATCAGGAGTGAAGTAGTTTGTTTTGAAACAATCAGCGCTTTCTGTAGCATGTTGATGCATGACAGT